>OY744606.1:49775158-49865158 GCA_963556255.1 Allolobophora icterica | reverse complement strand
CACTGTAGAGGCGCCCGCGGCTTGAAACCCGGCATACGTAATGAATGTATAATCTCCAATCTGTCCTCTAGAGTAGGGCCTATACACGTCTAATGACGGGATGATAAGGCATCAACTAATCTGGTCTAATCTTATGACTAATATAGCGCTATTTTAATAATTCACAAGCCATCAAGAGATTGCGCACCAACATCCGTCCACATTCCGGTCAATTCCGGGAGATTACTCGGTCTGAAGAGACGGTCTTTTGAGAATTTAGAGCACAGTGAAAGACAGAGAGGTCCTAAGTAGAGATTTGCGAATTACAACTCAGCACAGTAAGTAGGCTCAAAAAGTGCATTTGTGAAACTTTGTTGAGACATCGAAAGCAGATTTTTCCAGAAGTTTACAATATTAGTTGTTGCGTGATTGCTGCAGTTTTAGCAAAACTATCTAAGGAATTCAATGCATGGCTATTTGTGCATTCGTCTGTGTCTGATAATTTTTAGTTGCCTTAATAAGGCGCTTCATAAAAACATCTGTTTACACTATCTGCATTTCTGATGCATAAAACATATGCCTAACATGTTCAAGTTGTAAATAATGAGATATCAGTCGACAAGAGCAATAGCATGCGCATTGGGGAACCTCCGTAACCTATAGGGAGTTATGGAATGTTATTAGCCAGTTAATACAATGCAATACATTACAGAGCAACTGCATTTAATATTGCCCTTCTTCCAAAGTTAAGAAATGACCATACGACAGAGCATCAGTGGCGCAAAGCAATTGTGAGTGAAGGAATTGCTCAAGGTTCCTATACAGTAACTGCAGCCTCTGGCGAGTCTCGAACCCGAACTCTCCGCGTTAGAGGACGGACACTCTAACCAATTGGCCACCGTTGAGGAGCCAGACCCCTTTGGCCCACGTCCTCATCGAATCATCCCCGTTGCATTGTATTCCATATGACAATAAATTAATTTCTCAGCCTCGACATATGAGGGCGGTGAACAGTCCTCGCCGTCTCATTTCCCACCCACAATGGGATATATAATGCACTCATTATGTATATCTGAGTTCGCTAAGTGGAGTATAAATCTTGAAATAAATGTCTGCCCTGGCGAGGAACTGAACCCACGGCCTCTCGGTTGACAGTCCCGCTCGCTAACCAGTAATCACTAGATATCGCACAACCCGCTAACTAACAGAGTCATTACTAACTAAAAGAATTTTAAATAGTTTTTTCTTGCTTATTCTGGCTTTTTCTTGGACAGAATTCTTTGCAAACGATTCAGTTGCTAAGATGAATTTGTAAAATGCTCCAATATTACTTGCTCAGTGTTCATCAGATTTGCTCGTCCATGTTCAGATATTAATTACTTGCTCTAAATTCATCGGATTTATCCAAGAGATCCAGTTGGGATCCCAGTCATCCCACTGCACACAATGATGTGTCCTCGAGCGCAGTTTGCCGCATGAAGTGTTAAACAGCATCGTCCCCATTTATGACACCAATTAATAATTGTCTTTCAATTAAATCCTCTAGATGTACAATAAATAACCAACAAAAGCCACTGGCATTGTGATTTGATTATGTGCGTGTCATCCGCATAGCTGACTGCCCACTGCACACTTCTCGAGCCATGTCGGTGTCTTTGGAGCTTAAAATTCTGACACCGCCACTGGCAGTCAGTGCATGAAGACAGGGTGGGAACTGTCGGCCCTTGTGTTGGGGGTTTGGGAGGTTCAAACGCCTAGTCTTTCTTAGGACCCCCACAGTTAAGGCTTCATTGCACACCACAGGGGTCGCTTCCAACCCCCTCAGTTGTGCAAGTGTGATTTAGCATTATTTGACTCTGAGTCTCTGACAAAGAAAAGACATTTCCATAGTGTTTCATGTATGCATTTTTGAATTTTCTCAACAAAGGAATTGATTTTGATTCGAGTCTGACTTACAAAACTGTATGCGTTGAAATCAGCTACTTTCAAATTTCGTTGACATCAGTTAACCCCCCCCCGTCTTTATTCTAGGATTCCCACACCGTATGAAGATGATAATTGATTATGATTTGAAGTTTGACCAGACTCTATGCCTTATTTATGCAGTTTGTGCAATCGAATCTAATGCATTTTGTAGCGCCGTTATAATAGCACATCTGCACACGCATGTGGCATCAATTATATTGATCGCAGTCATAGTACAGAAAGGACCAAATCAGGTCAGAAATCAGTGTTATTGAATTTCAGTGGATGGACATCTAGAAACCGAACGACTAGCACAGATATATCAGCACATAAGCCTGCAGTGGGCTGTCTCCAGTAAACCAAACAGTTAGTTGTGGTGAAGTCTGTTGTCAAAAGACGAGAGTATAAGCCACAGATGTCCGCAAAGCAGTCGTAAAGCTGTCTCAAAGATGTGGACCATTAATTTTGTGTATCTCCCTCCCATTGGCTCTTCTCTTTCCTCTCTCGTCTTCTCCCCCTCTCTCTGTGTTTCTCTGTTTTCCCGCAACTCATCCTCAGCTCTCAACCCTTCACTTCCCACCTCCTTCTGCTGTTCTATCTCATCGCACTATATCTCTCCATCTCTCTGTGTTTATATTCCACGGATCTATGCCCCTCTGTACGTCAGTCTTTCCTATAATCTCAGGAAGGACGTAGACTGCAATTTGGAGGCTTTGATTAAGGACGATAATCAAAGGGCGATCATGCAGAAGAAACTAATCTGGAGAAAAGTGGTGCTATATGAAGTAGACATGGCAGCATTAGAAGAAGAAACCGTCCTACCTCTGACGAACAGATAATACGTCAGTTGTCCCAGGACGAGCGACTGAGGACCTCGCACTTCGCACGTGTAATTTCCACTGTCTTCCTGGGCGATGTCTGTTGAGATTACGAAATAATACAGAATTACAGAATTCGAGATAATTGCGAGCTGTTTGTTTGCCATGTTTTGCGGAAGTACAGGGAATTATTAGCTCTTTGATCTTATGAGCCATAAAACTGTTTACCAACGGTTTATGACGATCGGTGCGTCGTTACATTCGGCTGTCGGACTAGACATCAAATCTGTCCCCAGCATACCTTCCACAGCTCACATCGTCGAAGAATTATTATTATTATTATTACGTATTTAACATCTTATGGCCTCCTCCTTAATCCACCTTGAGACTGGCACTACCAGAATGCTTGAGACTGCACTACCAGAATACCGGCAGTGGCGAAGTTTACCGTCTCATATAACGCTCGAACCCATAGGTCCCTACTCTCCGAGTTACAGGGCGAGCGTTCCAACCAATCGGTTACGATGTCTGTTTAAAAGAAGCTACAGGGGCTGATGAAGGAATGCATTTAGAGAAAAATTTGTAGTAAGATCAGAATTTTAATGAGCGCGAATATTATCGCTAGAAATTGTACGAATCAATGAAGAGAAAGCATCTTATCAAAATAACAGACTGAATAATCCGTCATGATAATAATAATTGTTGGTCAGTTTTTGAACTAAAGGCAAGGAAATAATTACATGAAACATTCAGACACTATAAACTACTTCATAGAAAACTATAAACTATTCAGAAACTACAAATAAACTATTCAGATTACTACTACCATTTACATAGTAGGTATACATCTTTTAATGCTTATAAAATAATATCTCTCGCTTTACATGCTTGTGTTGCTTAAGCCAGCATGCATTCGGGAGAGTAATAGCCAGTGTGCATTGGGAAGAGCAATAGCCAGTATGCATTGGGGAGAGTAATAGCCAGTATGCATTGGGGAAAGTAATAGCCAGTTTGGAATGGGGAAAGCCAGGTGCCCGTGATTGAAGCGACAGGCCGAGATCTGTGGATGGCTGGTTTGCAGATGTTTAAAGACGCTGTGTCATAACAAAGATGATTAGCGTCGTCCTCCTTCTTTATCCAGGCTTTGGGACTGGCACTACCAGAGTACGGACAGTGGCGGAGTAAGATATCTGTGGATCTATCTGTCGGATATTTATAGTCGTCTCTTCCGTGGTCACTGAACCGTAACCATCGACCAGTTACGCGCCACCAGTTGGCGCTTAATCGACCTTTGAAGTGGCAGCGAGTGCGATTTATCATGCACCAGGTCAGCAGATGAATTTCATTGGAAGTCACTGCATCGTATGCGACGGCTGCTTAGCCGCTGCTACAGGCGCCACACAAAGGAACTAATACCTTACCACACTGTAGTTTAATCCGTTTAATTAACCAATTGAAGTACCGGTATACATTAAGATGTCCTCCTGGTCCATGTTTTGCAGTTGCTTAGTTAATTGACGTCAAGCAAAAAAGAGCACAAAGTTTATAATGTGCGTGTGGCAACTCTCAGTCCGAGTTGCGTTAACCCAGGTGGAGAAAAGCCAGATTCATGAGAACTCGATGCTTTTGATAGACTGTTTAAGTTCATTTTCAGATATTAGAATCAGAAGGACTTAAACAGATGCGATTAGTTATTTATTGAGCTTTTATTAAAACAATCCTTCGTAAACGACATTTATTGTTCATTCTATCAGTTATTTCTCTTCTGTTGGTGTGCGTTTCCTAACCTTTCCCACGGTCATGAGCAAGCTGTTGCCCTGAGCTTGGCTTTCGAGTGGCGCTTTAGAAGTTTGTAGATTATGACTACGATTACGATTCCTTTTGAAATAATTGCCTATGAAAGAATTGCCCATCAGCCCCTGAAGATAGAAGACTGTGCATTCGTAAGGGCAAATGGGAGGAATGATTCTTCCATTTTCTGATTTCTTTGAAATAGTCCTCAGTGATTATAGGCCTGATCTGGTCTACGCCCTGATTGGACTAGAACGCAAGTAATCATTCATGAATAAGTAACGACCTCGCTTAGAGCATCTAAAATTATTATGCGCATATTCATTACTTACGACTAAAGTCTGGACAAAGTAACCAATCAAATGCTTGCACCTCTCTCAAAAATAATTTATATTTAATTTTTTCAATTATTTATTCGATTATAGAGTACTTCACGTTAAATACACCTCTTGTACGATCAACTAATTAAATGAACCGAGGTGTATTATGTGGAATAATAAAAAGCAATTCTTTTACTAATGAGATACCGAGTAGTGTGAATAAAGGGTGGCTCATGATACCTAGAATGGACAGCTCGAGTTTGTGTTTCGGCGGTGACGAGCTGAAGGCCACTTCGAACCTATTCGTGGAGACAAAAGGTTCGTTGATGTTTCCCATGATGTTGACCTGCATTTCCTCCTCTTTCTGGACCTTCCGCCAAAGCACGGGGTAATCAAACAGGTTGTAGCTCTCAGCACGGAAACCGCATTCCAGGGTCAACGACTCACCCGAGTTCATTACGTGCACCTGACCCTCGTTCAGCATAGTCAGGAAATAACCTACAAACACATTTACATTCTCTTTATTTATGCATGCATATATAATACATGCAAGCATCCATCTATTCACGCATGCATAGGCTTATATACATATATACACACATACACATAAATTAACAACAACACATGCATGCATACATACATGCATGCATACATATATGCATACATGCATACATGCATACATACATACATACATACATACATACATACATACATACATACATACATACATACATACATACATACATACATACATACATTCATTCATACATACATACATACATACATACATACATACATACATACATACATACATACATACATACATACATACATACATACATACATACATACATGCATGCATGCATGCATGCATACATGCACATGAAACAATCGACCACTCAAAGAGCAATAATTCGGAAGCTTAAATTTCTATCGTCATCATTCTGTGATGTATTTTTGTCTGGAGCGTTGCCATTTCCAAAACGTATGTAAATACAATAATCTTAGTAAAGTGATAGAAACGAAAAAATCCAAGTACGAAGTTGGACAGAAAGACAGCGAGAGACCATCCCATGATCCATTGAATTTGGAATAGAATCCACAGTGTTACTGCTTGCACTGGAATTAAATCCTTGTGTCTTCATAGTTGAAGAATCATCTGCTTGATGTCTGATGAATGCAGAGGTGAAAGACAAAGCCATCCATCGAGAGTCTCCTCAGACGCCCGTCGAATAATGAAGAACTGGGAAACGATACCAACGGCTAAGATGATGGATGGTTCGGATGACAGATGGTTCGGTTATAACTTATGAATCGGACGAATGCGTTTGGCGCTATCTAATTCGCTGCAAACTGAACGACTGGCAACCCTTGCTCACCTGCATGATTTAAGAGTTCAGAGCCTGCCTTAGTGAAGTGAAAAGTAGACCAGCGGAAGTTGAATTATGCAAGAGCAGCAGCAGAAACATGCAGGTGTATTTTATCTCTGATTGTTTAACCTCTGTGTTGCAACCTGTATTCGTACGCTGTACTTGTGTGTCGCAACACGGACATTTTTTTACTACAGAGCATCTAAGGAACTGCAAGGTATAGAGAAATGATATTTTGTCTAAGAAGTCAAATAAGCAATTTCTAGCTATTTCTGTTGTAGAGCAATCTGACGACCTTCATCTTCAAGGTCGTTTGACTGCTATTGTCAAATATTAATATCTCAGTAGCTGTGGGGGATAATGAGAAATTTTCAGGCCAAGACATAGTTGCCGTGGTCGCAGAAATCCAACAGAGTTATGATCAACATCGTATGAACATCGTATGCCGCTTCAATTCTAAATACCATCCATCTTAGCCTTCTGACAGTCTGCCTGCCTGACCCCTATAGATCTTGACGTGGGAGCGATTTTACCTTACTTGCCTACAAATATTTTTACTAAGCGTCTATGAATAGGCTGGTTCCCAAGGCAAAACGTTATCCAACTGACTGACTATTCATTGACCAATATTAATATCTCATGTCCACAGTCTACAGTGAATGATGTTGAGTGAAAAGAGTCATCTGATTGACTTATGAATCTGGACTTGAAATCGAATCTGACTGTCTGCCTCACACATGTCTTTCTGATTAAGTGGCCTACAGATGATCTATTTCCGAACAGTTAGACTTTTGGACGTTGCAGAAATGCGAAGTCTCCGATTATTTGCAAATCATTCTGTTATTTCATCTGAACGCTTGTTTTGTAATAACGTTAGTCGCTTCCGCTGTGACTACCTTTCTTTTCAAGCGCAACTACGCACAGGTAGGCCTAATCGATGGCTCAAAAGAACCGAGCTTAAGAATTTGCTCCACAACCCGAACTGTGGAGGATGAGGCTGCGCTATACATGGCACTCGAGAGGTTATGCTCAGCCATCATGGGCGACGATCCCGGGGGCGTCGAGGAGACAAGACCCCACCTTTAACAGTGGGGGGGACACGCCATACATCGGACCCCAAATTTTGAAGAAACACCAATAAAGGTCATCAAATTGTTTCGCGCTCAGGTCATCAAATTTCTCACGCGCGAAAATTTGTTTTGACATCTTTTTGACCAGATCAGTTCAAAAATGCCCCCCACCTGTCAAACAAGATCGCCGCCACTTTCAGGCATCATGGAATGTTATACTTCACATTTCGTCGCGTCGCAGTGCGTCTAAACATATTTATGCGTTCAGTCATCACGTCGCCAACGACATCACAATTCAGAAAAATTATTACTGCCTTCTTATCTATGATCAAATAATGTGTTTGAGTTATTTTGGTGCAACATCATCAAATAGCTTTTGTAGCAGCTGATGGCCATAGATAGAGAGAGAGAGACGGTTTTTACTGGAAAATAATTCAAATTTAATCATGCAGGAAGCATAAAACCGTATAGGAAGCCATTTTTCTTACATGTATTCTGGTCCTTACCTCCACTGGCGTTTAGGCGAGACCGCCTGAGGCAGATTGCACTGAAAGAATACGCTTAAGAGGGAAACCAAATGTATGGCTGTTCATGGGTCAACCAGAAGACCTAAGAGGCAGATGAGTAACAATAGCACCATAAACTATTGGCGCATACAGAGTGCGAGCTGTAAAGCAGATGATTCCAGAACGAATAACTGCGGCACTCAAGCAGTTTCACTGCATTTATATGGCGCCATTTTGGAGTTGTTACTGGTAAATTTTCGTTCTTTACTAGAAGACTGAAACAACATTTCCTTCATTTGTTACTCCGGTGCCTATGTCCAGATTCCCAGCGCTTTCTTTGTCAGCTGAAGGTCATCATGCAGACGCGAGACTCTAATTCTAATCGAGGGTCTAGATAAAGTGTATGATTTACATGGAAATCAGCCCAAAATCAGTTTAGGCCCATTTGAACAGCTGCAGATAAGGTATTACAGACGTTAATAAAATTTTCTTTACTGGTCACAAAATAATAATAATAATAATAATAAAAATAATGATATTCGTGTTATCAATAACCTCACTGAGAAACCGCAGTAAGTTACATTAAAACAATTGAAACATGATGGTACAATTATCTCAATTAACACGCGTCTTGAAAGCCTTTAAGGCACCCGCAAATTTTACTGCTGCCCCCTAGGAAGTGGAAGGTTGAGTCGACCTAGAGGGGCTTACAGGTATCGCACCTCGACTTTTCAAGTCATAATGCTCTTCAGGCCAGAGTGTTACCATTTATCTATCCCCCCCCTCTCTAAAAGTCGATGCACTGGAGGATTACTCTTTGAATAAGGTATACTTCACCAAAGCGGTTGCAATAACCCGTTTGACTACATTTCTGTTTATGCTCTTCAAATTTATAAACTGCTAATTCTGTGAAATATAAAACATCAGGAGCCTTGGTCCTTCGTTGTCCAGCGAGTGGTCAATCGTTGACCACAATCAACCTCTTGAACTTTTATTCTTCAGATAAGATCTATCGCTGCGTGAGCGACGCTTCGTTTGACATCTCTATCTAATCACAATCTTGAAGAAATTTCTACAGTGCTTAAAGAAAGTTAAGCCGCGGGAACCATCTTCACATGTGCCCACTCAAAGCAAAATCGAGAGGCAGGTAAGGTCAGATGGAGCAGTTCCAGGTTGAGATCCAACGGTATACCGTATCGTATCTGGGTATTTGTAGAGAGCCGCTCACAGCATAAACTATTCAGAGGCGCTCTCTGCAGCGTGAAAGCCCTGACGGTAAAGAAAAGTCTTCCGGCAGCGGAGCGAAGAGATCGAGATCCTAGCCAGAATCTTACTATGGATTAAGGTGGAAGGTCATTCCATAGAGTAAGGCCAACGATGGCAAAGGCACGATGTTGGGCCATAGCAATCCTATTGCCCGGGGAACGAGGAGATCAAGCCGTTCAGCAGACCGAAGAGGGTCGGAAGAAAGAGCAGAAAGGGGTGGATGGTGGACAGTGGATGGTGCTTAGAATAATGCGAGAGACGTTTGGGGTAGAGGAGGAATAAGAATAGGATCTGCGTAAAGGAGTAGTTTCAGTTTGAAATAAAAGAACTTGTAAAGAGAATGCAATTTTTTTTATTTATAATATTCTTTATTATCTCAAACTGACAGACGCAGTAAGATTACATTGAAACATAACAGTAGTACAATCGAGACCTTAATTCAAAACACGTTTTGGCAGCCATGCAAGGCGCCGTCCTATAAGGGGATTACGGGTATCGAACCGCGTTCTAGTGCTCTCTTGGCCAAGTGTGTTACCACTACTCTATCCCCCTCCCCTACTGGGGGATAGAGTAGTGGTAACGGGCATGAAGGTTTGTTTCTTCATGCCCGTATCCATGGGTCAAGGAATTAGTTGGTTTTGAGCGAGCCATATCACCGTTGGGGCAAATTGCTTTAACGAACCCCCTTCCGTTTTAAGAGATATAGATATGGTTACGATTGCTTTCAAACGAAGTGAATACGTAGATATGGTTTAAGACAATCAGAGAATACGTAGATATGGCAACGATTGTTGTCAACGATAGAGATTACGTAGACATGGTTTGATATTCTCTGCAAACAGAAGCATACATAGATATGGTGACAATTGTTTTCAAACAAAGAGAATACGTAGATATTCGGTAACGATTGTCTTCAGACATAGATATACTAGCTGTAAACCCGTGAAAAATCACGGTATGTATAAAAACAATTATTATTGCAGTGATAACAATAACGTCATATTATAGGCCTATAGCCGTCGTCAAGACAACCGTCAAGACAACCGTCGCCAAGGCGGCAGTATAGTGACGTCACAATAGTGTTTGTTTACGGGACAGACAGACGTACAACGGTTATTATGTAAGTTGATGGCTACGATTGTCTTCAAACAGAAGCATCTGTCGATATGGACACGATTGTCATCAAACAAACATACACAGAGACTACGTGGATATGGTAACAATTGTTTTGAAAGAAAGGGATTACGTATAGATCCGGTTTCGATTTTCTTCAAACAGAAGAATACATAGTTATAAGTTATTCTTAATAATAATAATACTATTCTTTACATTGAAACATGAAAGTACAATCAAGATCTTACTTAAACACACGGTTTGGCAGCCATGCAAGGCGCCGCCCTAGAGGGGGTTACGGGAATCGATCCGCGAACTTAATGCTCTCCTTTCCATGAGTGTTACCATTACTCTATCCCCCTCCCCAAGGGGGAGGGGGATAGAGTATTATCGCTGTGGTAACGATTGTTTTCGCAGAAATGGATTACGTATAGATATGGTTTCGATTTTCTTCAAACAGAAGAATGCGTTGTTATAGTAACGATTGTTTTCAAAGAAAGGGATTACGTAGATATGGCAATTGATCGATGAATTTACTCTCTGGAAGATAGGCCTAATTGGCATCCGGGGTTGACCGGAAGCAAACTTCACACACCCATGGCAGTCACCCATCCATGCACCCATCTCCATCCACCAATACTTGCAAATTGTGGAAAGAAGTGGAAAACCATGTTCGATTGGAAGAAGAACTGGCCGACTGAAGTTTACTATACGACAATGACAATTATTAATTTGCCGTTGTTATATTTCTTATTACTTTTATTACTTATTACTCACACAAGATCTTTCATATAGTCGTGCACCTTCGTATTCTGCTCGACGTGCATGGTCTTTCTGAAATTCCTTTTCTCTTCTTAATAGACAGATCTTTCGGTCGGGCTGAAGGATGTTTTATTACGTGCCACCAGTTTCTAAACCCAATGATGACCAATCCACAGATGGTGCTCATATGAAATCTCATTTCATATCACAGAGGATATTCAGATATATCGGTCAACACATGCGTATATACGCCGCATATATACGTTACGTACGAATATATAGATATATGTGCATATTCTTTATCTAGGTTTATATATATATATATATATATATATATGTACATACATCAATGGAGATATTGCGAGAGTTATGTCACATTAGATTAGATCAGAGACGAACTAACGACGGTCCGCATTCTAAACTGTGTAGGTCTATCATCTCTCTCACGAACGCCTTCTGTGTGTCCTTCAGAACACTAATCAATAACAGGTCTATGTATCTATACATCACTTACATTCTATATGTCATTTAATAGGCCCTATCGCTACATCACGAAGCAGTAGGCCCCCCCCCCTCTCTCTCTCTCTCTCTCTCTCTCTCTCTCTCTCTCTCTCTCTCAATCTCTCTCTCTCTCTCAATCTCAATCTCTCTCTCTCTCTCTCTCTCTCTCTCTCTCTCTCTCTCTCTCTCTCTCTCTCTCTCTCTCTCTCTCTCTCTCTCTCTCTCTCCTCTCTCTCTCTCTCTCTCTCTCAATCTCTCTCTCTCTCTCTCTCTCTCTCTCTCTCTCTCTCTCTCTCTCTCTCTCTCTCTCTCTCTCTCTCTCAATCTCTCTCTCTCTCTCTCTCTCTCTCTCTCTCTCTCTCTCTCTCTCTCTCTCTCTATATATATATATATATATATATATATATATATATATATATATATATATATATATATATATATATATATATATATATAATATATATATATATATATATATATATATATATTGACAACTTAACGGGCGATGCTGGACAACACGATAGGGACCATGAAGCGCTTAATGATATAATGATATGAGGTAAGTCGGCTGAGACTGAGGGATTTGTCTAACTTCATGATGCAAGCAACCGGATATATCTTCTTCTGTTCCTATCAGGAGAGTAGAGAAATACATGTATCCAAATCGCAGATATATCAACATAGCCTACAGAAGGCTAATTATAGCCATGTTGTCTTCCCGAGTCAGTACCGAAACTTGTTTTAGAATAAATACCTCTGATAAAGTGACAATAATTAATGCGTAATAGCCACAAGGTGACGTTATGGTAAACTCGCGCTATAAAGTGCAGCGAAGTGGTTGCTTATGTGTTAGATTGAAAACTCCACCCACACACCCACGCACACGTACACACTCTCTGAGGCACACGATATCAGCGTCGCCATGTTGTATTTGGGGACGCAGTTCGTGGCGGTTGAAAGATTTCGGTAAATAACTCAACAGAGCTTATCGATTGATAAGTTTCTGGAGATCCATGCAGTGCAGTCGCCGTTACACGAAGCTCCGCCGCTCAGTATTAGGCATGACTTATTTTCATTTTATTGTACACCGATGCATAATTCATCGTAACTCATGAGATGTCTCGACCGGAGAAGGAAACAGTTTAGCCACGAAACATCCACTCTCGTGTCCATAAACATGGTCATGGAAAGCCCATGCACCGTCTTTCTTATTAAACATTCGCAGACACGTCGAAATACAGATGTGCGTATACATACAGGAGTAGATGTAGCCTACACTACAGTACGTCATACACAGACATGACATTGTAGGAATATACATGAGTACTTGCATGCATACATGCATAGTTACATCACTTACATACATACGTTTGTACACACGTACGGAAGTATATGCATACATATTACATATATACAAACATGCATGTATGCACACACAGATAGATACATAGTCGCATGTTACAATATTATTACATGCATAGGCATATACATCCATATATGCAGAGGTCTGCTTACACTTGTAGACGCACATGGACGTTCTTCTGCTTCATCTGCTTATAAGAAGAGGCTTTCACAAGGGTACTTTATCTCTCTTTTGGAGCAACGTGTTGCCTTTTTTGAACAGTCTTCCAATACATTACACAGCTCAACACACATTTCAGTCTTTGTTATAGATCAGTTGCGCAGCCATTCATCCATAGCGCCTCTAGTGGTTCTAAGAAATACTCTAGAATTGCTTTGTATAAGTATACACAATACAAAAACATTCGCATAAATATATAAAATTAATACATTGAGAATTAGAGAGCTTCTAAAGTGTAACTGTGACAATTCTCAGGGCATCGGTCGGTTTTCGTTGCTAAGCAACGCTGATGTATATCAAATTCCGGAGTAAGTCTGGTCTGGTCAAAAGCCAAGAAGATAGACAGAAATAATCTGCGGAGGAAAGGAGTCCAGGGAAAGGTCAGTTTTTAATAGATATCAAAAGGACAACACAGACTGCAGAACGAACGTTTGCCGGAAAAGAGTTCCAGAGTCTGGGACGAGCAACGGAAGGAAGCGCCACCAAGAACTTTCCTAATCATCGGACTAGCCTTAACAGTAGGACGAAGATAATGAGCTTGGCTTAAATTTAGAACTTTTTAGACCTAGGGTTTCCCAACCTGGGGTGCCGCACCCTCGGGGGATGCGAGATGGCATTTCAGGGGGTGCGACAAAGAGGAAGGTATCTTACTATTGTACTGTATGTATATGTAGTCTTGTAGAAACTATCTGTTAACAGTTAACGCTTGTCTATGGCTCGCTCATTGGCATAAATCAGGCAAACGGTGTTGCCAACGAAGCCATAATAGCCTACTGTATGAGTGTAGCCTATGTGGTACAATCTGTGGTTAAAAAAATAGAAATTTGATTTATTCATCTTCAAATGTGACATTACTTTTGTGTGTGGGGGGCGGGGGGACATTAATCAAACATTTCCTAAGGGTGCAGGACATAGAAAAAGTCGGGAACCTCTGTTTTATACAATTATCTCAGTCCTAAAAATTATTAAGTTCTCTACTGCAGGTAGCCAATGCAACGATTCAAGGACCGGAGATTATAATGTTAGACGTTGGAGTTTTAATGACTGCTCTGGCTAAGGTGTATAAAGCCCGATCCTTTGAATTTCATTAAGTTAGATTTTGAAATGCCAGTTAGAATCGAGTTCTATTAGGCTTAGTAAAGACGGCTATAGGCCTAATTCCAGTGAGTCCTAAAAAAGGAAGAAACGATTGAAAGGACATGGATGAATCGAATGACCGAACACAGACAGAAGGAAGACAGTTGCAATAGGAGGCAATAAGAGACAGACGGAATGAGACGGATAGACGAATATACACATAATGATATGATGCATCGTGTTCGTTTGGACATGCAAGTGTACACGGAGTGGTGCGTATTGTGAACTGGTTCTAGTGATGGGAAGAAGAGAATTGTAAGACGGTGGCGCTTGTATATATACTGAATGATTGATGGAGTTCTTAGGACCTCGGCGTGACTCCTTCAAGAGCCCATTCTGCGTCGCTGGTTCCTCTCCCTGCCGCCTTCGGAAACTGCCCCCGCGGACAACCAAGTATTATGCATCATTCTTCGATATATAAAGACGAATATCGATACCTTCTCAAGTGAGGCGTGCACCGGTCCGAGCGATGCTCACTGCGGGATGAGAGACATTGCTCGCTTGTAATAAGCACATCGCAGTTCAATAATAATAATAATAGAAGCAGCAGCAGCATTAGCCGCGTCCCTGTTGCAAATGGAAAGAAACCCGCAGACGATATAACGCAGATATTCCTTGTCGCTCGCCTAAGCGCCACATAGATTGCTTGGGCTTTTTATGTAAGTGTCACATCAGCTCCGGTTTTTAGTAAAAACTATCATGCAGCGCCGACGCCAGAAAGAAATGGCGATATGAACTCAAGGAAATTCAGAGGCCAGTATGGCGTTAGGATTTTGAAAGGAGTAGCAGCCCCAAAAGTGTTCTTGGGTAAGAGAACCATATTGGGTTTCATAAGCGTCTGAAGCATCTAAACTGCAGATTGCAAACCCTGAATATTTTAGTTTACTTTGCTGTTTTACAGTGATCAATCTTTTTCTCAAACATAATTTCCAAGGTCTTCAAGTGAATTAAGTAATCACAAGCAACAACAATTTTTTGAGTCATCAACTGCCGTGCAAAATCAATTTAGAAAAAGATTAATCACGAAGGTATAGAAAAGTGGCGCCCAAATGGAGTATTTTAGGAACGCACTCCAGCATTTTACACCAAGTGGTTTTGACACATATTATAGGAGTAAATCATATTGATGCAGAACTTGTATAGTTTAGAAGGAAATTGTGCAATGCAGATCAAATAAAATTTAGAGTTCTGAGCTCAACTTCGTGTAACGGTATCCGTGAATGATATGAAGGCTTTTAAACTGCCATAAGCACCTTATTTCAGTGCTAAATGGCAAGACACTGGATATATAGTCATCCGACTATAGGCCTACTGCATAGAAGTAAATTTCTAAAAGCGTCCAGCGATAGGTTATAGGTAATCACAGTACCCGGGCCCGCACTATAGCCTTAATGCGACCTTGAACGTTACCAATATAATTATATTTTCAAATAATACGATGACTTTTCCGAATTTGTCTTTTCTTCTTTTAAACTGCCAAAGTTCACAACTGTAGGGGCCTACATGTTTTGCAATGTATACAGGCCTACCATAATATATTACATCACTGCAATAACATTGAATGCCTAAATGATTCCTCTCGAGTGAAACTGTACAATGTAGGCCTACAAAAAAGCCCTACATACAATCTAACATCAGTTTTACATTTAACACCGGCCCTTCACCATAAGTTTTAATAAAAAAATCATTCATGAATCCATGATCCTATGCCTATATTATATAGAAATATCACATATAACGATTCTGGGTTCATTATAAATACTGTCGTTTTAGCTTCATTTCGAGCCGTTAAATTGCTCTTCTGGCTGCTATTGCTCCTTAAAATACTCTCTCTCGTTGTCAAGCGTGGGCGCTGTCTTGGCGCAAAAAAGACATATGGGCCTACCTTCTGTTAAGTTACAGCTATTGCGCTATACGCCAGTATTTGCCAACGTTCATCACGCTAAGAGATCATCTGAATGATATTATTGATTTCCATTCACAAAAATATGAAAATAGAAGACAAATTTTTTGACTGAGTCCCCACTGAAAGATACAATGCAGCAGTCTCTTAAAATTAACAGCTTTAAGTTAACTTTACTAATTATAAAAGAGACTGCTTGATCGCAACAGCTTCTTGCAATCTCTCGTTGTGACATTCCAGTTGTAGCCTATGCTTGCCCAAAGACTTACACTTTTTATATGGCTATGTATATGACATACACATAAGTGGTTAGATAATTTCTGTCAGTTTATGATGACATACTGTAGAGTGCAGACTATTTTTAGCCATCAGCGCGGGGCCCAATTACAAGTACAATAAACAATTTTAATGTACTTCCGAAAATGCGGGTCCCTCTAAACTGCGGACCCGGGTACTGCAGCACCCTTAGCACCCCTCCCCTTAATGCGGGCCTGGTTACGTTAAAGTGTAGAAGACAACGATTTGTGGGTTTGAGGCCCGAAAAGCAGAGGCACGTTTACAGAAAACAAACGTTTGGCCAGACATTTTAGGGGCTCTTCTGAACTTGTATTACCCCAAACGAACAACACAATTATAAATTACAATAATTTACTTTTATGTGAATGCTAAACTGTAAAAAATAGAAACTTGGTTACATTAAAAATAAATCAAAATTGAAAAATGTTATTTTTTATGTTTGAAAAAATTTCCTTTCGTTTGGGGCCCTCCGAAAAGTGGAGCTGATATAGGTGTAAGATTAAGCAATGGAAGGCGAATCATACAGGATCTTTCACACGATCGCTATACATGACGTGTGCATCGTCTGCTAATGGAAACTAAAATGGGAAGATAGCCAGATAGACGGTGGTCGGATGGCAGTGCAACACGTTGAGCAACCAACTTACTTACTTATCGTTGTTTATACGTCTGTGGTCAAATCGTAATCGTTCATGAAAACGTCGGTCGGTCGCTGTGGTCGATGGGTGGGATCCAAGTGGGAAAGATATAATCGCATCGGGTTGACGACGTCTTCCGGGTGACGAAGAGACATGGCAGGTTATGGTGATAATTATACTCACCGTGTTCAGGTCATATAGTCTTGTGTTGGTTTCACAATCGGACGGCAATACAATCGGTGCGATTCGGTTGGTTTTTCCAACCGAGGGAAGGGTTTATCTAAGCAGAGAATCGGTTTTAGGATCCATACATAACAGATTCCATCTCGCTCCTAATCAGATTCATACATTTCGATTAAGATGGAAGTCCACGTTTATGTCATAATTCCGATGCCCTGTTCTGCGTATAGCGATAATCGAAACGACCACAAAGCTCGCGATACTCGACCGTCTGTACGTCTGCCTGTCAATTTGTCTGTCTGTCTTTGTCTGTCTTTGTCTTTTTCTGGTTCCGTCAGCATCTATATCTGTGCTGGTCAATCGACCTGCTTCTGTTTCGCTTTCAGTCGAAGTTCGCAACGTTACAAGGTCGCTTCATACAACATAAGTCAAGGAAATGGGCTACGAAGACGACCTACAAGAACAATCAGTAGCCTACAATGAGAGACAGTGCAGCCCTCGGAGGGGTTCCGATGGAACCATGATTGATCAGAAGACGTAACACAGCACAGCGAACTGTAGGAAGAATTTAAGTCACAATCCTAGAGAGTGGATAGAAGAGACTCATTGTGCGCGTCCGTCGGTGAACTGCAGCGTAATAAAGTGGGCACAGAGATAAGGCTAAATGTGGCGTTCGCCGCCCGGACGCCTGCCCTGCCGCGCCGGGCGGGTTCCTGTGATGACTCCAGCCCACTACCCGTCTGGAGCCACCCGAGTCACTGCCTTGCCTATTGTCCCCGTCAAAAGGCTTATCTCTGTCCATAGTGACCATTCCTGTCAGAGGAGGTTCAGGGTTTACCGCTTTACTATGAGAGGCTACACTGTAGAGCTCGGTCTCGGCATCAGACTCTGCCACTTCCACGGTCACCGGGTGGGCAACGTCCTGAGGATGGCCGTCCTTCAGAACAGGGTTCGATCTTTTACCTGCAGCAGTCTTTGCCTTTCTGTGCACCTTCCTAGTTACGGGCTTTCTCTTCCTCTCTACCTGGTCTGAACTTTGACGGACCATTCTGCACCTCGTGACTCTTGAACTATCGCCGTTATCATGGAACACCAAACGTTCTCTAAGTTCAGGGAACAAGGAGTACTTATGACGAGTCTCTGCGTCATGTAATAGAAGACACGTATCCATCGGGCAACGCGTCTTCTTACTGTCACGTATCTCTAGCTGTGTTTCCGTGTGCGGCATACCGGCCTCACAATAATGAATTCTGCTTCGAAAGATAACGGATCTCTATGGAACTCTGATAGTGAAGGTCCTCTCTCTATAACCTTCGCTATCTACACACACAGACCTTTGTTCTGACCTACGCACGAGGGGGCCGAACCTCGCACTTCAATCAGTTCTCAGAGCTGTGTGTTGCGACAAGCAAATATGTTCTATCTGGGTACCCGACTACCCGGACTTTCTGGTATCGTTTACTCTTGGTCTGCGTTAATGTTCCTTTAACCGGGAACTCTCGTACACTTCACTCTGGGACTCTGACTAGCTGGATTTCGCTAGTAAAGCGGACGTGTCTCTTTCGGACCTGGGTACCGTACCCGAATACCCGAACCGAATATCTTGGTCTGATCTCTTTCCGGTTTACACAACCTTTTATCTCCCCACTATTCAGAATTAGTCTGTCTCGAGACCTGAGCAGCAGAGTGGGCCCTTACTCCACAAGCCGTATCTCTTGAACGTGACTCTCTGAATCCAATAGAGAACGTAACAGTTGTGTCTTTTTCCGGGAGCTCACAGACTCGTAGGCTTCGTTTCTCGGTACTCACACTCGATTCTGCTAACGGTATCTGTGGGTAACTTTACCCCGTTATTGCACACAGACCTGTGTATCTTTTCACCGTGGAACTTTCCCGAACACCGGATCAGACAACGATCGGATCGTCCGGATGGTCTCCCGGACGGATATTTGCCGGTAAACCGCGGGAGTAACTATGACGCGTAAAATAGCCAAACCCGGATACCGCGTATTTAGATTCACGGGTTGTTCCCCGATGTTATCGAACAGCTTCAACAAGATCGCTCCGGTACTTCACCGGACGTTACCAGCGGAATGTTTCTCCGCACTTTACCGATACAGACCTGTGTTTTATATATCTCTCACGATCGGTCTCTCCCCGAGGTTTCCTCAGCCTGTTAAACTCCCACAATCGGGATTCAGACCGGCTCGCGATCTAACGGCAGGGTGGGCCCCAAACCTGTCGAATCGGCGGTCAATCCAATACCCAAGAGTGATTAGTTTTTGCTGTAACTCGGGATCGCACTGCTCAGCTTCTTATGGACGATACTTGAATTGAGTTATCACCAACCGTCCTTGCCTGTGTATCTCTGACGGTCAACTGCGGGGCCTATCCGCGTGTCTCTCAGACGGTCAACACCGGGTCTTTGCCGGCGTATCCCTCTGACTGCTACCACCGGCTTTTCCGCGTGTATCTCTGACGGGAACCACCGGGTCTTGCCCCGCGTATCTCTAACGGGTACCACCGGGTCTTTGCCCGTGTATCTCTGACGGTCAACACCGGGTCTTTGCCCGCGTATCCCTCTGACTGCTACCACCGGCTTTTCCGCGTGTATCTCTGACGGGAACCACCGGGTCTTGGCCCGCGTATCTCTAACGGGTACCACCGGGTCTTTGCCCGTGTATCTCTGACGGTCAACACCGGGTCTTTGCCCGCGTATCTCTAACGGGTACCACCGGGTCTTTGCCCGTGTATCTCTGACGGGTACCACCGGGTCTTTGCCTGTGTATCTCTGACGGGTACCACCGGGTCTTTGCCCGTGTATCTCTGACGGCTACCACCGGTCTTTGCCCGTGTATCTCTGACTGTCAACAGCGGGACTTTGCCCGAGGTTTATTAGACGGTCACCAGGAAACTCTTTGCCCCGTACGTTACCGGAACAGACCTGTGAGCTCTCAATCTCTCACGATCGGTCTTTCCTCGAGGTTTTCTCAGCCCGCAAACTACCAACAATCGAGATTCAAACCTTCTCGCGATCTAACAGCAGGGTGGGCCCCAGCCCTGTCGGATCGGCGGAGTCAATCCGTCCCCCGAGAGCGATCGATTCGGCTGTAACCCGGGATCGCACAGATTAACCTTTTCTCGGACGCCCTCTCGTCCGTAAATATATTTTCAACTTGCCCGAAACCTGGAACTCGCTTTATCACTCGCCGTATACTACCACACGGAGTACAGTATTTATCGCTAACCAACGACACTAAAGAACCGTATCGCTGTATATGTAGAATGCAGCACCGCCACTCTACGATATAAGCAACGCACCGTGAGGCAGGGTCTATGTATCTATTTGCATCTATCTGCATGCTATGGTCTCGCACGTAAGACATTATCTGGCCTCCAAAGGCCGGCTACATTCACTGTCTGCGTTGCTATAATTTAGTACGCAATACATATTCGGGCCTCCATACTTATATACTAGCCTACGCACACCTTTTCAAATACAGGTGTCTAAGGTATCGAAATCAACCTATGATAATAAGCGCAGCCCTAGCTTTAGGCATTAAATATTAGACCGGAAGGCGTCTAATATTATTCTAATTAATAATTTAAATCATTAAACCGGAAAAAATACGCTGAAACTTAAATATTGTCAACTATTATATCACGCTAGCCCTACCATCTACGCATCGGCCGCTGATGCATTATGTCGCCGTAAAGCGCGTCAATAAGACAGCTATTATATATGAAAACCTATATTCAAGCCTGGTGGCCTGTCCGCCACATAAACACGTTGATAAACACGTATACGAGTAGATCTAAGTATGGAATAACACTCTCTAACAGCACACTAAGCCTTGAATAATATCTAAAATGTAAGAAACCAAATTATTTGTGTGCTGAAACTGAGAAATAGCAGATAGACTTGTCCGAAAATTGAAAAAAACACGCTTTATCGACTTCCTGTTTCTGCCCTCTCGCGGGGTTCATCGTTTCAGCAGGCATAGCAGTGCATATTTTTAACGGATTTGGACTACTGGGACAAAGTTGGCCACGACAGTGCATTTTAGAGCGTTTGCTGCCAAATTGAGCCCGTTTTAGCCACTTTACTTGGGATAAATCACCCAAACTACTGGGACAAATCTTAAAACTACTGGGACATTTGTCCCACTAGTTATACAGTTAAAATATGCACTGAGGCATAGACTTATAACCGTTGTCTAACTTGAATAGCAAACTTGAATAGCAAAGGAAAGGATAGGCTGAAATGTAGTGAATAGAAAAAGATCAAATTTGTTCAGAAGTTATAGACATTTTCAGAAACAACGATCGAGTCTTTAGAAAGTTGCTGATTTTCCAATAATTTCTGCCAGGCCTACTGAAACAGTGAACCCTGCAACGTCAACTTGCTTTGTGAATTTCTTGGCTGAATCAGCGGCAATATTTACATATTTTAAAGAAAATATGACCATGATTGCGACTATTCTGAAATCCAGTTGGAAGTGATTCAGCTGAAGCTCCAGAAACATTGCAGATGAAACTTATGGAGAGTTAGAATAAATGACACAGAGAAAACTTTCCAAAGCAAATTTTCTCACAACATTTCCATATTATTGCATAAATTGTACGTAGAATAATCCTTTGCACAATGTAATAGCATGCGTAGTGTTAGACCGTCTGCACTGGCTGCACTGCGTTTAAATTTCTTTAGCATAACACTGCACTTATAAAATTAACAAAAACTGCTAAAATGTTTCGTTGTTGGAAATGCTATCACGATATCTGCTATAAGAGAATAGGGGAATAGGTGATCCTGTTAGTAGAACTTGTTGTCCCTCTGGTCTCACTTTTGGATGCCTAGTAATACTTTCTTTGAATGGCTTTAATATCGATTATCATTGGTGTTCAGTAAAATCAAATCAAAATTCGAAACTTAGATTTACTGTTCAGGTTGCAGAACATCTTTTCTTCATAACGACAAATATTGAAAGAGAATCAACGCGTACGCTTAGGCCTACACATGACCATTTAATTGGAATACTTCAGCTGTCAAAGCAGACACCGATTCTGTCCATAAGCAAAAGCAGTGTTAGATATCTCACTTGCATCTTTAATATTCTGCGAAGCTATGAACATGTGGTATACTTGATCCGAAGGCAGGCGAGTAAATTGACGAAATTGTTTCTGCGAAAACACTGAGAAAAATTATGATGTGGCTCTTGGTCCGAAGAGATTGGACACCGTGGAACCAGTACATGTGAGTATACATATATAATGCAAATGTGTGAGTATATGAATATGCAATCAAGTCAATATATTAGACGACAAATTACATGGAATGCTATTTCGGTGTATATGAGTGTGTGTGTGTGTGTGTGTGTGTGTGTGTGTGTGTGTGTGTGTGTGTGTGTGTGTGTGTGTGTGTGTGTGTGTGTGTGTGTGTTTGTGGGCTGTGTTGCTACGGAATAGACGGTGATTGATTTCTGCGTTGTTCCGTATTGATGTTCGTTTTATGCATCGGAATCGAACGCGTCCAGTTCACTTCCTGCAGATGTTCATGCTCTTGTCTCTTTGCATCTTCTCGTCAGGACATGACGATGACGACACCTGCCGGCCAGATTCACGTCGAGTGTCATCGGTGCGCGAAGGAAGCCAACGAACCGTGATAACAGTCAGAGATTATCTCCAAATGCGTCAGATCGCAGAATGTCCCGTGTCTGAGCGCCTGTGTTTGCTGATAGCACAGTTATTCGCAATCTGCTGTTCTGCTCATATCGAACGAAAATCCCCATAAAGTTAACATTCACGATGCACCGAACAAAACTCTTCTCCAGACTTTATATGCTCCATTCATGCTCTGCCTCTCCGTACATGATACGTAGTGTGGCCACAAGAGCGCCTGAACATAAAGTATCTGGTAATGAACTTCAGTAACCTATTCGTGTCCTATATAGCGATGCAAACAGTTGTCTGGATGCTACATATAGACGACGAATGACAGGCATTTCATGTCTGCGAGTGAATCTCAGCCACATATAGATCCTACTGTTGTGTCTGACTTCATCAGACATCAACTTCCGAGGAGTTTAAATGTTCGGACCCTATGAACTGACGGAAACCTCAATGTTCCGAGGATGTAGGCTAGCTTTCTGATTTTATTGGACCCTTGCGAAGGCTCGGCTATAATGGACTGACCTTCGCTGGTCTCATTTTGTACGAACAGTGCCTTGATGTTGCGAGATGTTTGCTGCAAGAGGCTTAATTGCAACTCGTCACTATTATATAGGATGTTGAGTTTGATTGCGTATACGTTGTGGTGAATCGGTCTATTCAGGAGAAGCATGGTTATTGGTTTGGTTTCGTGCAAGGAGGTTATTGATTCAAACTGCTACACATATCGATCGGTTCAACGATACAGAATTTATCAAGATGAGTTTCCTGTCAGGGATCGAACCTTCGACCTTATGATGTTGGATGGCGGGCGCTAAGGCTGTGTGGACTAACGCAACGGATTTCATACAGAAAGGTGAAATTCAGTGTTAACCTAAGCATGTATCCGTAAGGAAAGAGGGTCTGGAGGTACTGGAGAACTGGTGTCGTGCTGCGCCTCAGCCGAACTATTCAGTGACATCACACAATATCCAGGTCATCCAAGTATATAAGACAAACCTGTTCTCTGATTGCAAAAATAGCAATAGGTAGTGGCAGTCGTGAAAGTGTGAGTCCCATTTGCATAAGACGGTTGACCGCGTAATGTCATACACACTATTGTTGTGGTACGAAGTCTCTCCTCAAACAGGCCCGGACGCAAATAATGTCTCCCGAACACTTTTTCGGAACGAATTCTCACTTATCCACGATGCTGAGTCGTTCCCACTTTTAAACACATATCCCGCACTTTGGTTTTAAAGTTTCATATTAAGTACGAATTAATATAAACATTATTGAAATAAACGAATTCTATGTGTTTATTCGATTGATTGGGAGATACAGTGATGGGCACTAAACTATTTTTTATTAGTTAAACTAAAACTATTTTCCAACTAAAAAAATAGTTTAACTAAAGTTGGCAACTGATTTTTTAAATTAGTTAACTAAACTAAAAAAAAGTAGTTAAACTTTTTCCAACTTTTTTCCAACTTTTTACGACAAACATTTTCACAATAAAAGACGTTAAGTGAACTGTAATAATGCAAAGCGTCAATGACAATTTCAACTTCAAACTATGCAATGTACACTGTTCTGGCATAGTTACATGTGTACTGTAAGTAGTGTATGAATTTGAAAACACAGGCTGTTAATGCTAAAACCATGCAGTGTTTAATGTTTTTTGCTGACAGTGTTCAATGTTCACTGTGGAAAAATAGTTGCATATTGCTGATTTTTTAAGTTAAACTTTTTAGTTAGCAACTAAACATTTTTAGTTAAACTATGGTTTTAACTAAACTATTTTTTAAAGTTAAACTTCTTCCTTAACTAAAATTATTTAGTTAAACTAAAAGTTAGCAACTTTTTAGTTAACTATTGCCCATCACTGGGGGGATATAAAATAAGTGTTTTAGCATTGCGTATATCATGACATAAAAACATAACTAGGATGTTGAAGCTTCTGAATGCTTCTTTAATAAGTAAGTCCTTTTGTCATTGGTAGTGGCCTTCTGATAGCAGTTAGCACAGGCGTCACCCTGATTTTCTGTGGATGAGGCTGATCATGTAAACGGAATCAGATTAAGTTATTAACTGGTTATTTTTATTATTTTTTTATGCCCCAAGGTACATATGATACCTCGGGGACTTAAATGTTAATTAAAAGAAGTATATACATCTGGAACGGCCACTACTCCTCAGGTTCTGACAGAGGGAAAGTGCCACGGAAAGCTACTGCGTTGAAGCGTTGGATTGTCAACGTCAGGCGTTGGAAGAGGTATGATGTTTCTCGTGCATCACCAGAGATGGTGCTCAGTCTCTTTCCAAGCGCCGTGATAAAGGCCAGGCCATCGTTAGCCTATTTATGGGGCCCATGGTTTCGAAGGCCAAGGGGACAAAGTAGTAGGTAGCCATGAGCTGACTGTATTTCGTGCTTTTACGAATAGCTGCCATCTCAGCCGAAGCACCTGCGGTCGCTGAAGTGTTAGGTAGGTAGGAAACGGCCTGTCACTGTAGCATCCCAAATGAGGCTTCGTCCCGCACGCCAAGATATTAATGTGAGCCCATCTGGTTTTTTGCCATCAGTTCTAAAAAGGTCAACTGGTTCCTTGATGGAAGGGTAGCCAGCGCGGACCAGACTTTCCCCAAATCAGGTCGTTTAAAGTGGCATGTCGAGATGAGCGGCCGGGGCCTAGGTTGCAGGATAGACCGTGTGTATCGTCAGCCGTCACCAGATTTTTATTATTATTATTCTAACCAACATATTATTATTATTATTATTATTATTATTATTATTATTATTATTATTATTATTATTATTATTATTATTATTATTATTATTATTTAGCATTAGCTTTAACTGGTATAAGGGTAGTTTATTAGCTGATATCAGGACACCACAACAAATGAATGGGAGTACTGCATGGCTTCCTGATACAAGCTTACATTGGCTTCTTTGTGATTCTTTAATGCAGATTAGACCTACGATTTAAAAAATAATGGGCGAGCCTTATCAAAGTGCATTCTGGTACCAGGAAGTCAGTAGGCCTATCAATAACGGAAGTAGGCCTAAAGGATTACGTAATAATGAGCCCATGCTGCTTTCAAAGGAGACGCCTGAAGTATTCTGCTGAACAAAGGAATTACTTTGATTAGAACCGGCTTCACTCAAGGAGGCTATGAAAGCCAGAACAACGATATTAATTTGGTTGGCTATCACGCACAAAGTCCACCGAAGAATATTCCTAACATAGGCATAGTCCTGAAGAAGCTTCAGCCGAGTTCAAAGAACGCTGATGTTAACCAACATACACGGCTGCGAAAAATATATTTAGTTGCATGAAGCTTTATAATCTGTGGAACAGTTCAGATTTGTTGCTAAGGATAAGGCTGAATGTAATGCGTTATTTGATTGCAGTGCTAATGTAGAATGTTCATATCTAAAGATCAGAAACATCGTCTACGAGAGACATTTGCTTCAATCTAGCTGTGTTAACTTCTATGACGCCATGACACAAGTCATCAGTCAATGGTCGCTTCAGTGTGAAAACGCAGTCCAAAATCATAATTCTTTGGAGAAATTCAGCAGAAATCGAATAGGTAAGAGAAATCAAGAAGACAGGTTACGGCGAATAGGCAAGCTTTATTGGATGAATCGTAATTAATTGAACTAATCATGACGTAAACGGCAAAAAGCCTTGAAATAGAATCAGTGGCGGCGATCTTGTCTGAGAGGTGGGGGGACAAAGTTGCCCATGGTCTGGTCGATGACTTTTTCTAAGGAATTCATGTCCCCCCAAAATATTTCCTTTCTCCACAAAAACTTCATGACTTTTCTACGAATTCATCTCCCAAAAAAGTTGATGACCTTTTTTTAGTCATTCGCCTGTTTTTACTTTTTCCATCCTTCTTTTTCCGGTCTTCCAACCGTAGTGTCATTACCTTCCTTTTAAACCCTCTACATAATCTATTACTTTTTTACAAATTCATCCTCCGGAAAATTTTATGACTTTTTTCAAAATTTCTTCTTCCTTTCTTTGAATTTTCGGGGGGACACTTCTGCTCAAAAATTGAGTTTTTACCTCATCTGGTCAAAAAAAGCACCGAAAACCCTCACGCGCAATTATATTTTTCAGCCTTTTTTTCGTGTTTCTTCAAAATTTGGGGGACAAATGTATGGCGTGTCCCCCACCCTTAAAGGTGGGGGACATGTCCCCCTCGACCTCCCTAGATCGCCGCCCATGAATAGAATTATGAAGTCGTCACGTTATTTAACGATACCGCTCCTTTTAAACGGCAAAAGCAAAATTAAAGGAATTCATCGATGATTTAAGCTGTCTCTGTCTGTCTGTCTGTCTGTCTGTCTGTCTGTCTGTCTTTCTGTCTGTCTCTCTTCCAATAATCTTACAGATAACCAAGTAAATTGATCGTAGTCTCCTAGATGCAATAACCCACTTACTGCATGCAGCGTTCGCGATTTATAGACTGATGCACTGTCCTTTATTTACCGAAGACTGTTTCCTTGCCTCCATTTCTTTATTCAGTCTTCGCACAGTCTGCTTTCTTGCCCTCGTTCTTCAGGTCGTCTGGTTTCCGCCAACTGCCTTGTATAGAATGATGAACTCTTCCATGATTTCTCCTCCCTGGTTTCCATTCACTGCATATACTTTACGTATATATACAGACCATGCTTTCTTTAGGAAAACTAAGCACGCCATCCCTGAAGGAGTCTGTAGGCTACACACGCCAACAGAGTTGACCTGATTCCGCTTAAATCAAGTGCTATCGATTGGATCCTGCAAGTTGCTTCTGGAAGGCTGGCCGAGTCTATATGATGGTGCCACCCTACGATCGTATACTAGAGCGTCAATGACCTAATACATACCTATTATCATCCGCTCGCCTCAATATAATATACACCCTACAATTTAGCAGCTATTACAGACGGCAACAACTGCACCATTATTGATATAACGGCTGGCATAGACATATATAAGAAGTAGAAGAGTCTTTTGAGCTGACGCCAAAGGGGATATTATTATTATTATCATTATTATTATTATTATTATTATTATTATTATTATTATTATTATTATTATTATTATTATTATTATTACTATTATTATTTTTAGTATGCATATATTGAGCACCGCTATCTAATGACCGATTTAGATCAAATTTAGATTTAAACCAAGTATTTTTATTATTATTATGCATTTATTAAGTGCCGCTATCTAATGACCTAGCATCAATGGAAGACACTGAGCAATTGGGAGTGACGGAATTGCTCATGGTCCCTGCGCAGTAATTGTCTACAAAACTACAATTATTATTATTATTATTATTATTATTATTATTATTATTATTATTATTATTATTATTATTATTATTATTATTATTATTATTATTATTATTATTATTATGCATTTATTAAACACCGCTATGTAATGACGAAGCATCAGAAGATGGCATTGAGCAATAAAAAATCGTGAATGAAGGACTTGCTCAAGTTCCCTATGCACAGTAACTGTCTGAGGGTAGATTTAAACTGCAAGTATTTTTTATTAATATGTATTATTTTATTAAGTGCCACTATCTAATGACCAAACATCAGTTGATGACACTGAGCAATTGTGAGTGAAGGACTTGCTCAAGGTCCCTACACATTACACAGTAACTGTGACATAGGAGACTTGACCTCATACTTTCACTGTTGCAAACAAATTCTCTAGCCAGTCGGCTACCACTGTATCTTCTTAAAAGTATTTAAGTGAGTAAGAAGACTCGCCGATTTTTGTCAAAGATGTAAGTAGGCCTATTGTAGGTTCAGGTTCTGAAATTTAGTATGGTGTAGCCAGTGGTATTTGTAAATGCATGTTAAAGCTACATAACTGTTGATGAAAAAAGACCACTGTATGAAATTGGATTGATTTGCAATGGATTAAGGAAAAGTGAAAATGTCACATCAGGATTGCATGATAGTCTAGTGGATAGCATGCTGGACTGTCAACTGAGGTCTGTGTTTCAATTAAATACCCCAGGATGGAAATTTGTTCCGTGATTTCTCCACTGGCACCCCTATCCACCTTCCATATAATGAGGACACTGACAGTAAACTGTAGGTATGATGATGGTATGGCGAGGGAGAGGACTGGCCATCCCATTTGTATGCCAAGGCTAAGAAACTGAAGTCACTGACACTTGATACCCATGGCTGAGTCTCGGGCTAGCTTAAGAGACTTTCTATGAAATACGACTTTGTATAATATAAAGTAATTGTGCCTAATATATTAGCTTTGACAATTGGATATAACATTTTTTTGAATTGTGTGTCGACAGGTGGCTGCAATTGTGCCTGATGACATCGATGGTCTTCCTGCTACACCATGTTTAGTAGTGTTTGGTGTGTTTCTATTTTATTGTTTCTTACAGCTCTATTAGCAAACAATTTGGAGCACATATCGTATGCTCCTATTTTGACCACAGCAGTTGTTTGTAAAACCTACTATGCAAGAGTGTGTTTGTACGTGACAGATGTTACTACTAAGCAATGCTTGATACTGCTAGCGTTCCTAAGCGAGGGAGATTATCTTATTTGAACAGTGGGGTGATGAATAGAGGAGCCTTTAGCAGATAAGTGAGTGGCAGTATTGGTGGAGGAACTGAGAATATGTGGAATTCAGGGAAGTTCTTTCCAGAGTTGAGGTGCAGTGTGGTATATAGATGGGTTTGAGAACTTTAGGCTAGTAGTTACTGGGGACAGGAGAGATCGAGATATGATGGAGTGGCTGGATGGTGAAGAGTTCGTTGAAGTGCTTTGGCTGGTCTGGCCTGTTATTATTCTTCATCTGTTATTACCTTTCAAACGATTCTATTTATATGACCGACAAGAGTACATTATAGGGCAAAATTCAAAGTAGTGAAAGCTAAAAACTAAATATTAATTTGTTAAAATTCTAAAATATTTCTTAATAATTTTTTTATTAATACTGCTAATCGAACTTTGATTTGTGTTGTCAGGTGGTTCTATGGAATCAATCCGCGAAAGGAACCATGGTGGCAAGACATCATAGAAAGAAAATCCACGTTCTTCCAAAGAGTCTATCTCACCAATGCTCCTGAGAGATTTCACCAATCTTGTATTATAATGTGGAATTGCTAACATTTTTTGGTAGTGGGGGTGGGGGCTGAGAATGTGAATGAAGACTAAACCCAACAGGGTTTTCTGATTGTGGAGCCGTCCACCAGCATGACTATCTTAGTTTATTGTCTCTATGCACTGCTATTGTATCGCTTCCTAGTCGTCATTGTTATATCTTTTAAATCAATTTTGTCGTACCGCAATGGGCAATAAACAGTGAAATTATGATTATTGTTATTTTGGATGGTGAACGAAATGACTTTTCTATGTTTTGCTATATATTATTCTTTTTTTCTTAATGGATCATTGCGATATAGACATGGTCTGAGATTATGAACATGCAATAGATATTAAATTATGATTTTTGTTGTTTCATGTGTGTGGGTTCTCGATGGTGTAGTGGTTAGTGTGTTGGACTATCAAACTAGAGGTCAGGGTTCAGATCCAGGAGCCATTGCAGAAATTTGGTTCGAGAAGATTTCTGCTCAACCTGCACCCATAGCCCACTCTGCTATAACGAGTAACTGTCAGTGGGAAGATTAGACGGCGAGAGAGGAGTGGCCATCCGCGTTCTTATGCCGACGCGAAGAAAATAAAGTTACTAACATTTCATTCCCCTGGCTGCCTTTGGGCTAGCTTGAGGGACCGTTCTTCATGTGTGAAACAAGAGTTCAATGTTCAGCCAAATATAAGCTTGTTTTTCTTAATTGATTATGACAGTAAAAGATTATGCATCTAATAAAAATGGCAGAACGTAACCACAGCAGCCCCTGTATGTACAGAACAGTGGCTGACAAAAAGCCCGTAATTACCTTGCAGACAACTTTTTAAATGACAGTTTTACCGAGATTGTGCTGTAAATTTACAGAAAAGCTGTATATTTACAGCTTGGTTATAACAGAAATTTCATCCAATAGCCGTAAATATACAGAAAAAGTCAATAGTTATTCAACAGAAATTCTGTAAAATTTACAGAATAGGTCCGTAGTAATTTTACAGAGATTCTGTAAATTTTACAGAAAAGGTATGTAAAGTTTTTACAGAAAATTTGTAAATTTTACAGAGAAAGTCTGTAAGGTTTTTACAGAAAATCTGTAGATTTTACAGAAAAAGTCGGTAAAGTTTTACAGAAAAAGTCGGTAAAGCTTTTACAGAAAATCTAGATTTTACAGAAAAAGTCGGTAAAGTTTTACAGAAAATGTCTGTAAAGCTTTTACAGAAAATCTGTAAATTTTACAGAAAAAGTCTGTAAAGTTTTTACAGAAAATCTGTAAATTGACAGAAAAAGTACTGGCAACACTGCTGCCAGTACTTTCTACTGTAAATTTACAGAAACCGTTTTTACAGTGTGGATGGCAAGTGATTTTTCTCGCGTTCCGACAATGTTCGGTCGATGAACTAATTTTATGGCTGAGTTTATTAGAGTGGAGCTGATGGCGGAGAATCTTTAAGTTTACTTTCTGCGGCCCTGAGTGATCTAAACCCTAACCTCTGGATTGAGGTCAAGAACGCTAACCAGTAGAATATAGCCTATCTCACGCATCCCTAAATATAATTATCTTTCCTTAACTTCGGTTTGACTCGAAGATGACGAAGTTACCAGAGAATGATTACAGATAAGTTTTTCTTCTAAACGAACTTCAATGCAATCATAGCCTAGCGTATGCTGCGCTCTTGAGGGGTAATGAAGAGGTGCCATATGAAGTATATAACATGCAGTGCCTAAAATACTCAGAAATGTCAACTGCACACAACTGTCAAACTGTACTTGAACTGGTCAGTAAAACTTCAGGTATACAGAATGAAATTTTATGTAGTTGATTTGAGCTATTCTAAAAATTCATACTACACACTGCACACTTCAGACAAGTCAGTTGCACTCAACAATATCAACTGCACGCTTGCAGAAAACAACAATTTTAGGCCCTATTGGTGCATATAAACAAATGTACATACAAACTTGTAAACAGAACGTAAATTGAGATATTCGACATCACTGAAAAGACTCAGAAGTCTTAGACGGAGACGGTGTTTATCCAGAGGAGCGCTCTCGTGCTCTGCAGCTAGGAAATCGATCGTTTTGCTTCATAATGTTTTCCTTGGTTCTGCCTGAGCACCACTGGAACGTGAAGGTCTCTGTCACAATGCACTGCCTCCGGATATCGAGGTTCGGTGCATCCTTTATTGCAAAACTGCCAATTATTAATATCTGCACGCATATGCCATGCATGTAGCCCAAAGATGAAAACCTTTTCGAAATTGTTAATGGTCACCATCATGCGTGTGATTCATTTTTAGAGAACTATAGCTTAATGTATAAGGCATTGTTTTGACTAAGCGCCTGTGAATAGGCTGGTTCCCGAGACTTCGATTAGGGGACCTCTATATCTGGGCGATGTATAATTATAATCTCGAGATTACGATTACGATTACGATCGAAGACAAGCAGTAAAGGATTCTACAAACTAATGCTTAAGCGAATAATTAGTTTGACTAATCTTAGAGGAGGACACGATTCGCAAACGAGAAGATGAAGAAAAACATCCAGAAAGTGAAAAAGTCTCACCCAGAACGTTGTCTGCAGTAATTTCCAGAAATATGAACCACGAGAGACAGCAGCGACGTTTCGCCCGAGAGCCGCTCTTCGATTGTCGTCTAGAAGGACCCATCATATCTCCAGTCTTCCATGCCCAGTCAAAGGCAAGATCGTTAAACGCAGAGACTGAACTTAGTGAAGCTGACCTGCTGGAGACTCAGTCTCACTTCGACAGTTCTCTATTCTTCAATGACTTCTGACGCGACGGGAAAATTCTGAGCAAGAAATAAAATTCGTTTACATACAGCTATTCTGTTTTGTTGAATAGGCCCCTACTAACTATTTCACTTGACAATCCACAAACGATATGTCTAATTACATCGACTAAGGAAGCAATCAGTTACGTTGATTTTAACCTTCAAATATCCAAAATGCCCACAGAAAGAATTATTATTTTGACAAATAAAATGAATAGCTGGCTAATCAACTCTCAGTAAGTCACTGAAAAGGCGCTGTTGCTATAGCGAGATAGCAAGAACTCGTCGAGCGATGTGACTCTTCGAAGCAGAACTAAATTGCTTTAAGCGCTAGCTTCCATGCACTGCCGACCAAAATCGCGTCGTTCGCGATTATCGGTGTAATGGTCAGTTCGTGCAAAAAACCTGTCCATTTAAGCGACCGTGTTGCTTTTTTATCTCTTCCTATGTACAGAATGATCTTCCTGCCGCTTAGATGCAAGTAAGTCGATGTAGCTTGAAACGCCTCTCCAATACACATCTGCGTCGTCTGCAACCACGATCTATCGTTGCTCCTCCTCAACGAAACAACGACTCCTGAATATACAACAACAACAGAATCAGAATCCAAGAATACGAGCCATTTATAGGCGCCGCGCCTGCGCAATGCGTCGATCGGCAAAACTCGACGACAATATTCGTCGTCCCAGCAGCTGCACCAGCAGCAGCAGCAGCAGCAGCAGCAGCAGCAGCAGCAGCAGCAGCTGGTGTTCTGTAGAAATGCAAGAAGTCGTCGTCAACTGTTCATTTGTAACGGATGACGTTGTAGACCTTTAACCTCTGACCTGTGAAGCGCTCGGACGTTGAACTATCGCTGCCTCTTGAAATGATCTGCAATGGCTGATATATTCGAGCGTTAAAGAATCCAAACGCATCTGCAGAATAACTCCTATTATCGTCATTCAGCGCCTCGTTGTGCCATGGCTTTGAATGACGGTAATAGGCATTCATAGGACTTTGGGCCATTTGGAAGCAGCAATTTCGCGGAAATCAAAGAAGGCGCTCTAAGTTAAACCACAAATCTTACATGTCTTCCCTTCTACTGCAGGGATGCGTGTATTGTCGGGCAGACTAATTCATTGTTTCATGCAGACTTTATGACCGTTGGCTTTCACTCGGAATCTAACCTGATCAAATCATCGATTAGGTTTTGTTGAACGCACTAAATAAACTGACTCCAAAACTTAGTTCTTTGAACGTTGAATAAATGCCAAGTTTGTGATTATATAATAAGTTAGAAGATTCCAACAAAAAGAGGGTTCCTGCCTCTTATCAGCTGGTTAAGGAGCCTGAGTGGAATAATTTCGTAAGGAACTGTATCTGAAGTAAGTAAGTTAGTTAGTAACATGGGCGGCGATCCCGGGGGGGTCGAGGGGGACAAGACCCCAAACTTTTAGAGTGGGGACACACCATACATTTACCCCCCCCCCCAAATTTTGAAGAAACACCGAAGAAGTCATCAAATTTTATCGTGCGAAAAAATTTGTCAGAAAGAATTTTATCGCGCGCGAGCGCAGAAAAAATTTTTTGACCTTTTTTTTTACCAGTTCAGGTCAAAACTCTTTTTTTACCAGATCATTTCTACAGTGTCCCCCCCACCTGTCAAACAAGATCGCCGCCACTGGTTAGTAAGTAAGTAAGCAAGCAAGTAAATAAGTAGCCTTAATTTGCATCTGACATGTAAGCGCACATGCATTACGATGGATACAACAATTTTTACATATATATTTGAAATACAAGACTATAACAGTAGCAGCTTTTAGCCAGTCATGCATGGACAGCTAAAATAACTAAAGATACATCGATTAACAAGCAACTTTTAAGGAGTTTCGATTTAACAATATATATGTAGCACAGAGATGGCAATGAGTTGATGATGATGATCAGTGTTTCGTATACACGGACAGGTAACTGAATTTGTCTCTGCAAAAGTCTGCATGCATACAGAACTGCCTGACTATTCTAGCACGCACACTTAAAATATATACGTGTATGTTTAATAATTAATATATATATATATATTAAACATATATATATATATATTAAACATATATATAAAGTACTGGGTTCCTTACATTGTCTGTTATCATTTCCATTCGTCCGTTACGAAGAATTTAGACTTAAGTGCAGTAACAAGTTTCCTGCGTCGTCCCACGTATTCAGTGGTCACTGTAGCATACAATGCATTATTATGTACACGCATGCATGCATGGCAGATCGATACAGCCAACAAAATGGAAGCACTATCGCTGTGTGCATGCCAAACTAAACATGGTCAGTATATACACAAGCATATACATTATATATATGATTATATATATATACATATATTGCGTATACACAACACTCTGCTGTATAAATGTATGTATAAAGTCTATATACGTCCAGCCTTATATATTTTATATTTTAGGTATATGCTGGCATATATAGGCTACATATGAAGTATACTCGGCCATCTCTTAAGAAGGCTTTATAATGGCACTGAGCTCCTCCTAGTCGACGACTGCTTATTATATAAGGGACGTCAGTGGCGAATCGGATATGTAGGCATTTTCTGTCTTAATCCGGAGAGCTTTGTCTTGGATTTCATTGTCAATTCACTCAAATCTCCAGTGATTTTCTTTTCGAAGCTACGCTGCAGAAAATCTCGCTCACTACAGACATATATATCTTGAGATGTATTGTCTGTGTGTCTGTCTGTGTGTTTGTCTGTCTGTCTGTTTTGCTACTGCAGGAAGAAGACTGCAGACAAAAGCTTTGTACTCGACGCGTCGATATTTTAAAATAATAAAATAATTTTTTATACTTTCTATAGATTGAGCAACTATTCAGTTAAATTTTAAATTATAGAAGAAAGACCGACTATTATGTTCCTCTTTTATGATCAGGGAAGGTGCAACGGTCACTATAGCTGATACCCCTGAAACAAGATTCTTACTGCATTTGGGAGTATATTTGCCTGCTCGTTTAGCCAACGGAGTTATGTAGGACCTATATTAGGCCTACTCATATGGAATAAACACAGTAACCTACACATGGAGTGCAACTATAGACAGTTTTAAGAGGATGCTGGAGGCTGGAGTGCTCATCCCGTCTCTGTAATATGCTCCACCTCCACCTTGCTAAATTGGTAAATTATAGTTCAGTTCTTCGTTAACTGAGTATGAAATATATGGCATGTTGTAAGAAAAAAACTTATTGTCACATGCCTATCAATAAACAAGTGAGTTAAAGTAGTTATATACACGATAGTCAGAAGCTAAACAAATTTATATAATACAGTAGGCCTATACAACTGTAAGTTGATAATGCCCTCCTTACAAGGTTCAGAAGTGTATATTGAAACCGGGCAAATATTAAGAACCATGCATAATTAGACTTGAAGAGGTAGGCCTAAACTTTAAGTTTAGACCGAGAGACAGTCTATAGCTAAGAGAGTTGCGAACATGAGGAGGTATAGAGAGTTCCAGATTGAGGGACCAGCAACTGTGAATGAACGCCGGCCAAAGATAGAACGTGTACCAGGAACAACATACTTTCCTGCAGAATCTTCGATGCTGATTGAAGAGAAGAGTCACATATATAACAGAGTTTCGGGTGTGACCACGAAAGATAAGTAGGTACATAGGCGTAGACTCTGGGGGGGGGCAGCCGGGGCACGTCCCCCCAATAATTGAGATGTAGTGTACATCCAATGCAACAAGTGTAGAATTAATAACCGAATGCCTCCCAATATTTTGAACAAGTTTACGCCAGTGAGTATAGGTATACTTGATTTGCACGTACTCTGTACAATGTACATGAGGAGTGCCAGATCATGTTGTAACAAAGGCTGATGAAAAATCTCAACTTTGTAAGGAGGGCATTATCAAAAATCATGACCTCAACATAATCTATATGAAATGTCTTTTAAATTGCAGTGATCATATTCTGAAATTAAGGTAGATTTTAGTAGTATAGCTGCAATCATTCATAACTACGTGCACAGTTACTGTGTTTAATTTTCAGACAAAATGTGCGTCATGAGCGTCTCACTGCATGGTCCAAGGCTCCAAGCTACCAACAGCCAAGCAGCCACTCATTATTTATGCATTCACATACAATTATATAAGTATCTATTTGTCTACCACTAAAACTGCCAAGAAGGCGCTCGATAACAAGGCAATTTAAACCTTTTGGTATTTTACAGCAATAGTTGCTGGTATTTACATGAATCTTTTACAGTGTATATGCCTCTACATATCCATAGAGCTTTATATAGGAAACTGAGACGGTGCGTGGGCACTGGGCATTATGCACAAGACAGTTGTATAATGCAATCATATCTATACCTAATATATTGTTCTCCAGAGATGAGTGTTGTAAACATGAAAGAATCACGACACTATAATCTAAACAATGAATACAAGTTCTACAGGACTAAATAACGTAGAATGCATATATATAATTTATATATGCGTAGGCCTACATATGTGGCACATATAAATATTTTGCGTCTATATATATATATATGCACAAACTATTGCGCTATTTCAGTACTGCGTGTATTTATATACTTATGTATGGATATATTTTTATATATGCATGCAAATATATAAATATATAAGTATATAGGGCCTATGTATTTTGGATTTTGATGCCGAACGTTCCCGTCCTGCACCGCGGTCCGATCTACACGCATTCGCCAGCAGGCATCCTGAGGGAGTTTAGGAGCGAGCATCGTTACTTCCGCTCCGGTTGAGTGTTTCATCCGAGCCTCCGCCTCAACCGTTAGCTGCTGGGTCCACAGGGATCAGCTCTTGTTCCACGCCACCCGTTTATGCCTGAACTATCACCGCATAACAGCCATATGAATGTATGAATGTATGTACGTATGTGCGTATGGAACTATATATATACGTATGTACTTACATACGTACATATGCATACATATATATGTATGTTTGCGTGCATGCATGCATGTATGCGTGTAGCAGCCGAGTAGATGACATACATCCACAAATTGGAAAGGCCACAATTAAATAAGTTAGTAGCCCTTGTTTGCATCTGGCAAACAGTGACGGTTCTAACGTTTGTAGACTGCCGGTTAAAAGTCAGTTGATCTAATAAGAATTAAGCATTAGGAGATTGGGAGGTTTTGTTACCAACAAACACTGTAATGTATGGCTAATTAAGCGTTAAACTGGAGGATAAATTTTGTATAGGTGCTAAGAAAAACGAGGGGCCTAACTTTCCAGATAGGAGCTACAGTCCCTTGCCCCCCCCGCTCAAACCGTCACTGCTGACAAATGCAAATGCATTACAGTGTATGGAGCGATTACCCACTATTTGAAATATGATAATAAACATGCGAGTAATTAATAATAGCATAGACATACACGCTAAACATAATCAGAGGTACATTCATTCACAAAACTGGTTTCAACAGTTTATGTTTAACAGAATCACACATGAAAGGGTGTCCCTTCTTCGAAAGAGAATACTTGTTCTGTCGAGAATATGGCAAAGCTGATAAACGCTTTGGCCGGAAAACTGCGATTTCTATAGGTTCCATGTATGTTCAAGCAATGAGCCCTTCGTGTGAAGTAATAGATACACTATATATATGGCAGATAATGCATATGCTATTCTTCATAGAATGATCGCTTGAAGATGACGTCCAGCTTCGATATATTTAGGCTTTTGCGGAGAAAGTATCGCTGGTTAATGAGACTAAGAATATATTCATTTGAGGCAGTTACCCCTCTGCCTATGCCGACATCATTGATTGTTTTCTTCCATTGTTTCATACTTTCATTATTCTTCGAAACAATAATGTACAATAGATCAATTGAATAATAATAAATATCTTTGATAAAGAAAGCATCCCCTAGATAACAAATTTGGTTTTTGAAAAGAGCATCCCGCGTTTATGGCAAGACTAAAATGCAAACACAATTATCTGACTCCATGAATCAAAGTGATTTTGCCTTATGAATCTTTTTTGAATTCTGTAAGGCATTTGATGCTGTGAATCACGAAATAACTTCTTCAGCCACAGTTTAGTGCTGTAGAATTAGAGGAATAGCATATCAATGGGGGTGTCACATTGTCTAAGCGATAGAGTTCATTAGGCTTACACAGAGGTATGTTTGCCGTTGTGTCAATCGTGTGACCCCCCCCCCCCCCACTAATGGCCGCTAATGTTCCAATATATGAGCGGGCCAGATAGAACACTGTAAGGATTGCCTGGGAAGACGTGTCAGGGTTTGACAACCTGGGTCTTTTAAGACGTGTTTTTAAGACGTGTTGAATACGGTAGACTAAATATGCCGACAACAGCGATAGTAACAGTGAGCTAAATTAACATGAACCCTTACGAAATTTGTGTGCCATGGAGCAGGAGAAGATTGTTATTGCGCGCAATCCTCAGAAGTCGCGCGTTGGTTAGAATAGACATCGCTTTTAAGCGTACCAATCGAAGACACTGTTTGCTATTCTAAATTATGTTGACCTACGTCAAGTTCCTAGTCCTAGTCCCTGTAACTTTGAAGATGAGGAGTGACGACGCCCGAATGAAACGTTTGCAGCACATGGTGTTGCTATGACTGACGGACACGTCCTAGTTGTGTTGGTGGTAGAATCCGGACATATCCTTCAGCAGGCCACTAATTCTGCCCAGGGCAGACATTTTTCAGTAGGGCCTAACGGACCGATTAGTAGCAGAACCTCTCCGTGGTCCAAAGACCTCTGCTCGCCGTTGAATTGCGAATCCGAGATTTCCCAGTCAAATGTGCAGGTCTAACTCTGTTACATATCGACCAATTAAAACATTAGACAACATAGTCCTGCTGTATCTTTAGAAAGCCAGTAAATCGGAGACGTCCTACACTGTTAAAATGTCATTTTAGTACAGTCCGCTCCACAGTGTAGTGTTACAAAGGAATCTGAGAAATCCAATGTTGGGAATGTAATGTAGGGAATGCTACGCTATCAACGTTGATTGGATTGTGGTGTAGGACCTTACGGAGTAGTGCGAGAATGGTGTTTGGCTGAACTCTATGTTTGCTGCAGTCAATTTAATATGTAACGTGTAGGCCTACGCCTGCTTACTGTGGTGGGCAGAAAGTGGGCCAGAGAAGTCAGTTAATAAATTCTATTAATATAAAAGCAATAGACCTACATTCCGGTGGTGTAGGGCTTTCTGAAGCTTTCAGATGACGTAAATTTCTGATGGTCCGTATTCTGCCGTCGGAATCTGATTGATTAAATTAGCGTGGCATGCGCCAATGCGCCGAATCTTGCAAGCGAGAAAAGCGCGCCTGGCGGTCGGAGTGGGAGTCACTGGAGAATCTGCAAGGCGGCACCTCTGAAGAAAATCAACGTTTACGGTCGACTGGTAATTTTGCTTTTTCACTGGAAGCCTGTGGGTGTATACGGCCGCCTTTCAACGCTTCACATCCGCCCAAACAATGAACATTGAGACACTCAGAAACATTCTACGTGGGCGAATGAAATTGAAGAGCATGAACGCATCTATGGCGTGATTAGCCACTTCTGTTAAAGCGTAGCCTACGCTAAAGCGTCTCTGTGTGAAGACTTCAGTTCACACATACCGATCGTGACTATATTTCACAGATGAGATTCTCGGGCTAGCGCGTTTCGTATACATTAGGGCCTATATGGAGTGGCACCGATTCAAACGGGAAGCGGTGGTGAAAGATCTCGCCAGATAAATTGATTCCAAAACGAGCAGTGTACATTTTAGATACTATACTAGTACTGTTTGTCTGAGTGAATAATATACACACGTGTAGCCTGCTTCATAATATTATTTACTAACTTAACTTTGAGACGAATTATTGATCGTTTACACACTAGGCCTATATAATTATAAGCCTACACAGGATCTGTTGCGAAAACATGCTACGCATGTTGAAAAGAATAACTGATCACTTATCTGGTCGGGGTTATGGGGTCCGGTTGCCCTAAGACCAAGACCATGAACCTTGGGATAGCTTTTTAGGTCCCCCATCGGAGACTTCTGACTGTCAAAAGATATACGAGTGTCATACAATAAAGAGTATTTTCCAGGTCGATATCATGCAGTCTATTTGATACCTGGCATGTTTTATTTCTGCAAAGTGCCGTTTGTTTCAAGGTTCCGCCTCGGATCCGCTGGGAAGTTTACGACGCTTCTCCAGACCCCAAACGTTAGGTGGTTTGCTGTCCCAGACCCTCTCAGCTTTCTTCTATGTATACTGGAACCCCGGCTAAGAAATTCTTCACACACTCCGCTGAAACACAAAAAACGACCCTGCAGGCCTCTCTTAAAAGCCAACGCGGACGTCGCAGAGGCATGTCTTTTCTACGTATTGACACCGGGTTGGGTTTTTTCGGTCATTTTAAAAGTTGACAATCGTAATGGGAAACTCAGAGAATAATTCATGAAAAACTAACACTACCGATGACAAGCATTTGATCATTATTATGTAAACGACATCCTTCACAAACACCCTCTGCTTTTCATTTAATGATCCCCTGAGCTTGTGTTTAGAGTAGGTCTACGGTGAGTTTAATTCTGTCATGAACACATACGAAACCTTGCAACTATAAACCTGTTAGGTTAGTGTTTGATTGATCGATGGAACATTACAGTCTACCAATGATAGGCTACCTGTCTGGAATCTGGATGCCTATATAGAGGCTTTTGTCACACCTTGCAACAAGTCATTGTCATCTAATTAGGAGTTTTGATTTATCGATTATAATTGGCAGCTTCACTTGTTACACACGTTGAAACGCTGCAGGAAAAAGCATAATCAATTAAATAACTGCTAAATCTCATATGCCGGAAGTACAATCCGGGAGTCAGTCCTCGAGACCAAGGTCTTGGTCTCGAGTGCACTCGAGTTCGTTTTTAAAAGTCTTGGTCTTGGTCTTGAGACCAAAAGTCTTGGTCTTGGTCTTGAGGTTCAAAATCTTTGTCTTGGCCTTGGTCTTGAGGTTCAAAGTCTTGGTCTTGGTCTCGCAAGACCAAGACCAAGACCGGCTGTCAATATGAATAGTCATTTAACAAAACTCAAGAATTAAACAATTTATCAAGCCTGTTTGCATCATAGCCTACGACAAAATACCTACGGACGGATAGAAGTCTTGTTGCTCAGGAAAACCCATCGGCAGCAGCAACTAAGTAATGCTGTATCTGGAAGCCCTGCCAAGGTTTTTTCTGAGCCAGACGGTCTGATAAACCATGGAAGGATTTTTAAAAGGCTCACGATTTGTACATTTAAATCCAGTGCTTGAAAAGCTAATGTGTGTGCCAGCGACTTCAGCACCTATGGAAAGTATTTTTTCACATGGCGAAATTTGTATGAGGCCCCACAAGGTACGTCTTGGTCAGAAAATTCTGAGCGAATTGGTTTTTATAAAATACAAAAAGGCATTTGGAATAACATTTTGCATGAAGGACTTTTGTAAATACGAATTCGGAATTCTCTGCAGTCTGTATTTAAAGTTAATTTGCTTGAATAAAATTAAAGACTTACGTTTTCATTAAAATAGCGAGTAGTCCGACTTGACAATTTTTTGTCTTGGCCTGAATGTGACTTTTTTGGGTCTTGGTCTCGGTCTTGGTCTTGAGGTTCAAAGTCTTGGTCTCGAGGTTCAAAGTCTTGGTCTTGGTCTCGAGGTTCAAAGTCTTGGTTTTGGTCTTGAGGTTCAAAGTCTTGGCCTTGGTCTTAAAGTTTAAGGTCTTGACAACAAGACTGCCGGGAGTAGGGTCAACCGGGGGGTTATGGACACCCTGGGTGTTATGGCCACAGGTCTTCTACAACTGAAGATGAGAATAAATTGAACTCTATGCAGTTCTTAGCTCTATGCGAATCCGTCCTTCACCTTTCGACTATTTTTTAACGGCGTGATAGTAAAATTCAGGTTTATACGCGTCTTTTTACAATTTCCCAATTTTTGCTTATTAAGTAACCCTAATTGTGAAAATTTTATAAAAAGGAACCTTTGGGAGGTAAAAATTGGAAGTTTGCAGTTTGAAGTAAAGGTTATTTGTCATTGTAAATGTGCAGTTTCTAAGACGTAGGCCTAATATACTTCCTAAAAGTGAGAGAGTAACGATTTGCTAAACTATTGTTATTGGGGTGATATGGACATTGAGACACTGGGGTGATATTGACATTGCGAACAAGAGGAGTTCCCATGTTCATGTCTTTAGAGTTGGACTCCTCAATTGCGGACATATCTCGCGTATCGTTTAACGATATTCTGAATGAAAAATTCAAGTGAAACCTTTTGCTGACAGAAAAAACAAGACCTGTTTTGCATAGCACAGTGCTCAATAGTTCACCATACAAAACTAAACTTAGCCAGGAAAAAGGCGTTGTTAAGTGTGGTAATGTTAAAAACGGAAAAAGTAGGGTTTCCAATGTACATCACAATGGGCTGCAAAAGGCCCTGCCTCCAGGGCCGTTTTATCCACTAGGCACAGTAGGCACTGTGCCTAGGGCCTACGAAGCTTTCAGGGGCCTACGAAAGTCTGAAAATCTGAAAATGAGATATTAAATGATTGACCGGGGAAATGAAAAAGGGAAAATTGCAAACATCAGCAAGTTCAAATTTAATAACTTTGTACTGAAACAGTTTAAATTAAGCTGGGCTAGCCTACATTATGTGACCTTTGCGGCTCTTTGCAATAGCAAAATCACATATATAGGCCTAAGTTATAACGTCTTCAAATGTCATTACCCGCATTAAGTCGTTTTCAATTGAGAGCAGTGCAATCAGCTTTAATCCAGGGTTGACAGTTTAGTTGGGGTCGTAATCGTAATCGTAATATCCAAACTTATAAGGCGCCTCTCGAAGGCAAAGCGCAGGGCACCAGCCTATTCACGAGCGCTACGTCAAAGCAAAGGGGGTTTCCAGAGAGTAGTCCAAAAGAGGTCCGAGTCCGGTTTCCAGAGGTCCAGATCAAGAGAGGAGACATAGCAGCTGCCAAGGCGGGTGTCGTTTAGGGCGAGAAGAATTGGAAGGCGAAGGGTCAGATGAGTCAGGGTAGGAGTGTTTGAAAAGGTGATACTTCAATTTTGAGTTGAACGCCCGGTGGTGATAGATAGAGGAATGTGAGGAGGAGGATGGAGGACCGGTTGCAATGATGATGGATGAACTGAGAATCTGCGGAATTCAGAGGAGATCGTTCCAGAGGCGTATGTGGTGCGGTCACTGCGGTGTTGGATATGGCTCGGTTGGAGAACTTGAGATGAGAAGTGACCGGGGGCCGGGAAAGACTGAGATAGGAGGAGGATCGGATGGAGCGGGTTGCCTGAATGGTGAAGAGATCACGGAGGTACTTGGGTTGGGAATATTTTAGGGATTTTTAGGTTGGTGATATGACTTTGAAGTGGATTCACTCTGGGATTTTTAAACACTGGAGTGATTTGAGGATGGGAATGATATGGTGATGTCTGGACGTTCTAGTGACAGCTCTGGCTAGTGAGTTTTGGATAAGTTGAAGACGCTTGATTTGTGTGGAATCAAGGTTATGGAAGAGGGAATTGCAGTAATCAAGCTTTGAATGAATAATGGAGGCAACAATGGTGGAGACAGTTTAGGGTCGAGCTTAGCGCGGATGCGTCGGAGGTCACGAAAGTGGCTGAAGCAGGAGCGCGAGAGGTTGGAGATGTGGTTAGAGAAGGACAGGTGTGGATCAAAAGTGACACCAAGATTGCGGACGGGGGGAGGGAGGTAGTCTAAGGTGAATGTAAGAGACGATGAGTTAGTCGATAGGTTATGGAAGGCCTACGAATGCAGGAGTGCCTAGGGCCTACGACGACCTTAAAACGGCCCTGCCTGCCTCATCAGTTATCAAGTGTCAGAGCTGTTCAGTGTGGGCACATACTGAATGTGCTGGTGTTTCGCGTAGATGCAATAAGTTTGTCTTTCATAATATTCAGGTGTTATGGGTGATATTGATCTAAGTGGGGTGATATGGACACCCATGTCCATATTCCCCCAATCCATGGGTGATATGGACACTTATAAAACTTTCAATTTATGAATTTCCTGCAAAAATATGTACAGATATCCCAGCATTAAATAGCGTTCCAAGTACCTTTACTAGAGTACTTTGAAATAGAATATTGATATTGTAATATTTATTCATACCTAAGCATATAACAGCCCAGTTGCTTAGGCTAAGGGGTCCATAACCCCCTGGTTGACCCTACATTAGGCCTATATACAAGCAGGTGGCCTTTTAGGTCAATAACCATGAAGCTTCTTTTATCGTCATTCAGTTTTTTAAATATTATAGGCTCATACTTGCAGTCACGCATAAGCTTACATAATTGAAATTGCTTTGCAATATCAGAAGCTAAACGCTGACAACACTTAGCGATTGAGACTTCGTGAATATATAGCTCAAGTACATACTTACTTACCAGTCCAAACAAACGCATTCCCACACGCTCACGCGCCCAGCTCGTGCGCGTCGTCTATATACCGAACAAATATCGAACAAATCGATGCCAATATTTCTCGTCGTAATCTCATAACACCGCCATCCCGATCATCTAATCGGATGCACGGCTGACTGATGGAGACAGGTCCGGACAGGTTCACATAGACCTCTTCGCGTCCAAGCGGACGAATTTGGGGTTGCACGGTATATAGTCCGTCGGCCACATGGGGCAATCATATAGGAAGCCAGGTACAAATTGCGTTCATATTCTTTTGCGCGACTCACCCGACCCCAGCGCTGTCCAGTCAAATTGAATTATCGGTCTGCTGCTTGGCTTGCATCAGAATGCAACGCCATCTCGATAATAGGCCAATACGAAGGGGACCACTTGACATTCTCGAGTGGTAGGTAAACCGTAACTCAAAGGATTCTGCAGAGCAAACCGCCTATATACACAGCTGCCTCGGTTAACCTTGGAAATGCGGACGAGTTCGAAAACAATTCTAAAAGTAAACGTTACTAACTGCAATGTGACATTTCTACTGCGTCCTATTCACTCGGAAATGGTGACCACTAATCGGTACTTAAGCATCAACGCTATAGTAGTAGAAGCAGGTAGACCTAATTGCTGCTGGCTCTGAGCTATGACCATAATCAACAGACCTAATTGAAAAATATTTAAGTCGTAACTCACTACATGAAATATTAGAGCTATATCGTTTCGCGTTTTACAGGAATATTTGATTTATGAGTCAAAAACGCCGTTTGCTAAGCTTGAGCAAATGACTATAACCCACCGACTGCTTTGCTACACGCTGCACACAGCCTGTTTTTACCGCGCAACAAGAAGGCTGGGCATTATTTTACGGCCTATTCTTATGTTATATTAGGCTAAACTATAGGCTATTCGGTCCTAAACAACAGTATAGCCGAAATATTAGGATACTTCAACGGAAAAGCCCGACGCTAATAGACCTAAACATCGGACGTTACTTCGGTTGCAGACATCACTTCATAGACCCTATAGGCTGCAGCTGCTCTTGATCTTGGCGGCCATTGATCGCCGCCGCCGCCGTCCGCTATTATCGACGCTTCCATCTGACTTCGTCCGGCACTCGAGGCGCTTCGAAATGCTGCCGTCGAAATGTCTCCGTCCTTTTGGCCGTTGCAGAGCAGAATTACGCTGAGGACCCAAGAGAGAGGGACAGACGGGGTACGAAGGACCGACTGACGATTTACTTATCTCGTCGGCCAAACGACAACCACTCGACGACGGCCATTGTTGTTGCAGACGATTCCGCGTACTATGCGGGATTTGAATAGTCATCGGGTGACGTCTCACGCTGAAGGGGATCGTTTATCGATTGATGGACTTCCCATCATCTTTGTGTTAGAAGAAAGGCTGATTTGTGGTCTAGGGTTATTAGCAAAAACATTGATCATAATATCAAGTCAAAATCGACTGTTTGCGCCATCGCAATTCACCAGCATTAATTCTTTGTGCGACCCAAAGCCTGAGAGACGAAAACCAAGTGTCCGATATAGCCTAACCCAATCGTTCATAATTAAGGTCATTCGTTATATGCATCACAGGTTACACGTTCACAGGCGATAACCTTGTAGCCTAAAGATAGCCAATGATGACGATGATGATTATGATGATTATGACGACGACGACAAATGGTGACGATGATTATGATAATGATGATGCTATTATAATAACGAAGATAAGAATGAGAGGCCAGCAAGACGATGATTCGTGATAGCATTGTCATCAGCATAGCATCATGATCACATCATATCACTATCATCATTGTTATCGTTGTCGTCGTCATCATCACCATCACACACACACACACACACACACACACACACACACACACACACACACACACACACACACACACACACACACACACACACACACACACAACTATAGTTCAATAACGCGCAATAATCGATGAAAATGAGTAGCTTAGTTTGAGGTGATACGGTCATCATAGCCAGTGTTATAGTTGTCGAAAAGAGATGGGGGTTGGGGTCAGTGCTCGAAATGGACCGGAACGCCGTTCCGGTTCGTCAAAATGAATTAGCGTTCCGTTCCGGTTCGTCAAATGAATTATTATGGAAAATACTATGAAATTAACGTGAATGCTCCCATATCTTTGACTAGCGTTCCGTTTCGTAAAATTTTCCATTTCGAGCACTGGTTGGGGTTAGGGGAGTGTCAACAATTTCACAGATCACCACAGTACACGAACGCAGGTCAAAATCTAATGTTGTCAACATATTGCACACGAAACAACTGACGACTCGTTAGATATTTTAGTTTTTTCTTTCTAATTTTTTTTACATGTATACCGGTAGGCCTAACAACAAGAATTAAAATGATCACACATGGAAATAGGTGTAGGCCCTATGCAAAACAAGAAAACATTATTTACATAACTATTACAGCTTAGTTTACACAAATAATGTTGAACTACATGTATATATATTCTGTAACTTCTTTGGTAGTTCATTGGTTTTCCCAAAGACCCATGTCTGGCAGCTTGAAACCAAGATATAACAGTTTCTACATCCCATGCTCTAATTGGCGGACCAGTAAAGCCATGAAAGACCTGGAAGGGGTCAAGATCTGATCCCCGACATCTCTTCATTTACTTAGCTGAGTGGGTTTGAAGAAGAGCTAGGGGTTCAACACCCCAACAACTAACACTGAACATAGGAATATATCAGTAGAAGAAGAATGCGAAGAAGAATGCAAATAATGTGGAGAAGAACGCGAAGAAGAATGCGAAGAAAAATGCGAAGAAGAAGAATGCGAATAATGCGAAGAAAATGCGAAAAGTGCGAAAAACAGGCTTATTGCTTTAAGTGACTAAACGATCTTTCACCGCTGCAGTTAGATACAGGAAGTGTAAGATATATACGCAGAGCAATGCCAACATTCGGAAATCCAGATTGCAAATTGTATTCTTGCATTATTTGCAGCATTTGGAGAGGTGATGGTTTGGTTGGCATTGACGGCAATCACTGGCGGCGATCTTGTTTGACAGGGGGGGGGACACGAGACACTTTTGAACTGATCTGGTGAAAAAAGAGGTGAAAAATTATTTCGCGCTCACGCGCGAACTCATTTTTTCACCTTTCTTGTGTGTTTCTTCGACATTCGGGGGGGGGGGGTGGAGACAACTCTATAGTGTGTCCCCACTCTCAAAGGTGGGTGTCTACTGTCTTGTCCCCCTCGACCCCCGGGATCGCCGCTCATGTATCTGAGCCAAAGTATTGAAATATCTATGCCTACATCGTATACATGCTATTCGCGTAGCCTACATTAAAAACAAATATCCACGTTTAAGGATATTTGTTATTATGTTGTTATTAGTAGGCCTACAGGCTTTTAAACTACCAGTCCAAACCCGGCTGGCGTGCGTATGTATACGTCTAAAGCTGCAAAACAATTACTGCATGGTCTTCAATAAGTACAACAACTTCATTCTTACCCTTGGTGTAACTTTGGTCTACAAAGTGGGGGTCCCAATTCCCGTATCATTTTCCCTTCGCGATTGTGAAATAAGTATAACGGCGCCGTTTCTATTCCGAAAATAATAATAATAACCATGCAGATGATGATGATGATGATGGTGATCACAATGATGATGATGCTCAATAGGCCTAATTGTCTTGAGTCTTGAGGGCTCAAATGAAGGTCTTCTCAGAAATAGGGCCTACTAATGGGAATTGTTTGTTCTGGGTATGAAAAGTGGGCGGTACGGTATACCTCCCAGTAAAAAAGTGGGGTACGGGTAGGCCTACCCATCGTACCTCCAGAAAATTACGCACATGGGTAAACGTGATTTGCGTTGCAAGCAGACTATTTTCAAATCGTTGAGGGCGCGCCGCCATTACTACGCCAGGAGACGATCGATTTACGTCTAGCAAAGATTCTCTTGGACGTAGAAGAAATGCTAGTATGCCAGAATGTACCATGGCCGGTAAATTACTTACTTACTTGAAGAATAAAATGACAATACTTATGACGTATATGCAATAAAGACGTCATTTTGCGATTACTGCTCAGATGACGTCATCTTAGGACACAATGTACCGTGCCGTGGAAACATTTGATAGCTCGAGATCAGACAAGTCATTTCTAACAGAAAATCGCGGCAAATTTCAGGAAAAAGTTGAAATTTTGTGCTTTTTTGAAGACGTAAAGCGACAAAGATTCGACTGGTGTCAAGAAATTGTCATTTCGACCAGAAATTATCAAAACGTTGAGCATAAAAATGTTCAAATTCGATCGAAGTTCGACGTAAGCAATTGTTATTGTTAAATCCAACAATTGCAAATCGATTGACTTAACAAAAACGAATTAAAACCTTGAACAGAACATCAAAACAGACAGAAAGTCGAAATTAAACGTAGGAATTGTTTCATTTAATAACAAATTGAATAAGGCATAGGCTATATGACATCATAGGCGTAATTTGTGGAGGTACGAGGGGTACGCGCAGGGGCGTAACTTTAGCCTAAAAAGTGGGGGGTACCAATACCCCTGTCTAAAAAGTGGGGGGTACCAATTTCTTCTCCACTTTCGTTTTTCGCATGATAACCATTTTGAACATATTCTCTGCAAGTATTCTCATTAATTTTGGCTCTCGATTTACCTGTGTATCTAAACACTTTCCTACTTTTGGCGGAGATTGCGTTCTCTGGGAAGGCACAATAATATAATATTGATTGGCATTGTTTAAAAAGTGGGGGTACAGTACCCCCAGTCCAAAAAGTGGGGGGTACGGGTACCCCTCGTACCCCCACAAAATACGCCTATGGGTACGCGTAGCGTCGCGTACCCCACTTTTGGACTTGGAGTACCGTACCCCACTTTTTGAACAATGCCAATGAATATTTTATTACTGTGCCTTCCCAGAGCCAGAGATCGCTGTATGAGCCTTGCCTCGTGTAGGTAAGAAATTGGTACCCTCACTTTTTAGACAAAGTTACGCCCCTGTATGACATGATTCATCGATAGGTAAAAGCCTGAAAGGTCAAATTATCTACTATAACTTTTCTAGCGCCGTTTTAATTATGCGCAGAGCACCAGATGATGGTCGCTTCTAAGGAAAATCGCATTGCAAAAGAATAATTAGGGCCTAAATCACTGAAGCCATTAAAACTAGCTGAAATCCGTTAGGTCCTCTGGAACTTTGAGACGGTGGCAGTGATATTTTACTTCTAAAAATAATTCCTAATTCAGTTCTAATTCAGTTCTGAGCTCTTGAATTTTACTTCTAATTCTAATTTTACTTCACAAATAATTTTACTTATCATTCCTATTTTAGTTCTCAAATAATTTTACTTCTTATTTTAGTTTTCCATTTCCGCGCTGTAAAAGTACGCTTGCACAGAGAAGCACACCAAACTTGTTTCGAGAAAGGAAAACACTGTTTGAAGTAAAACAAGGGGTGAAACGTTAGTCTAACAATGCAGCATCATATATAGGCTATCGCAGAGAGCTGCTTCTAAGAAGGCAATCTTGAAGAGGTCCTATATAAATTAGCAGCACAAAATAAATAAATAAACACAAACAAACTGCCTGATAATTTGAATTGTTATCATTTTTTAATACGGAACGAAGGATTATCTAGTATCAGCGTAACCGGGTATATATAGCAGGCTTGACGTTTCGTTGATTTTGATTGGTTGATTGATCGTTGATTTGATTGGTTGGTTAATCGTTGATTTTGATTGGTTAACATATCGTTGATTTTGATTGGTTGATGTTTCGTTGATTATGATTGGTTGATGTCTCGTTGATTATGATTGGTTGATGTTTCGTTGATTTTGATTGGTTGATGTTTCGTTGATTTTGATTGGTTGATGTTACGTTGATTTTGATTGGTTGATTGATCGTTGATTTTGATTGGTTAATATATCGTTGATTTTGATTGGCTAATTGATCGTTGATTTTGATTGGTTGATGCTTCGTTGATTTTGATTGGTTGAAGCTTCGTTGATTCTGATTGGTTGATGTTTCGTTGATTATGATTGGTTGATGTCTCGTTGATTATGATTGGTTGATGTTTCGTTGATTTTGATTGGTTGATGTTTCGTTGATTATGATTGGTTGATGTTTCGTTGATTTTGATTGGTTGATGTATCGTTAATTTTGATTGGTTGATGTTTCGTTGATTTTGATTGGTTGACGTTTCGTTGATTTTGATTGGTTGATTGATCGTTGATTTGATTGGTTGATTAATCGTTGATTTTGATTGGTTAACATATCGTTGATTTTGATTGGTTGATGCTTCGTTGATTTTGATTGGTTGAAGCTTCGTTGATTATGATTGGTTGATGTTTCGTCGACTTTGATTGGTTGATGTTTCGTTGATTATGATTGGTTGATGTTTCGTTGATTTTGATTGGTTGATTGATCGTTGATTTTGATTGGTTAATATATCGTTGATTTTGATTGGCTAATTGATCGTTGATTTTGATTGGTTGATGCTTCGTTGATTTTGATTGGTTGAAGCTTCGTTGATTCTGATTGGTTGATGTTTCGTTGATTATGATTGGTTGATGTCTCGTTGATTATGATTGGTTGATGTTTCGTTGATTTTGATTGGTTGATGTTTCGTTGATTATGATTGGTTGATGTTTCGTAGATTTTGATTGGTTGATGTTTCGTTGATTTTGATTGGTTGATGTTTCGTTGATTTTGATTGGTTGATTGAACGTTGATTTTGATTGGTTGAAGCTTGGTTGATTCTGATTGGTTGATGTTTCGTTGATTTTGATTGGTTGATGTTACGTTGATTTTGATTGGTTGATTGATCGTTGATTTTGATTGGTTAATATATCGTTGATTTTGATTGGCTAATTGATCGTTGATTTTGATTGGTTGATGCTTCGTTGATTTTGATTGGTTGAAGCTTCGTTGATTCTGATTGGTTGATGTTTCGTTGATTATGATTGGTTGATGTCTCGTTGATTATGATTGGTTGATGTTTCGTTGATTTTGATTGGTTGATGTTTCGTTGATTATGATTGGTTGATGTTTCGTTGATTTTGATTGGTTGAAGCTTGGTTGATTCTGATTGGTTGATGTTTCGTTGATTTTGATTGGTTGATGTTACGTTGATTTTGATTGGTTGATTGATCGTTGATTTTTTTTGATTGGTTAATATATCGTTGATTTTAATTGGCTAATTGATCGTTGATTTTGATTGGTTGATGCTTCGTTGATTTTGATTGGTTGAAGCTTCGTTGATTCTGATTGGTTGATGTTTCGTTGATTATGATTGGTTGATGTCTCGTTGATTATGATTGGTTGATGTTTCGTTGATTTTGATTGGTTGATGTTTCGTTGATTATGATTGGTTGATGTTTCGTTGATTTTGATTGGTTGATGTTTCGTTGATTTTGATTGGTTGATGTTTCGTTGATTTTGATTGGTTGATTGAACGTTGATTTTGATTGGTTGAAGCTTGGTTGATTCTGATTGGTTGATGTTTCGTTGATTTTGATTGGTTGATGTTACGTTGATTTTGATTGGTTGATTGATCGTTGATTTTTTTTGATTGGTTAATACATCGTTGATTTTGATTGGTTGATGTTTCGTTGATTTTGATTGGTTGATTGATCGTTGATTTTGATTGGTTGATTGATCGTTGATTTTAATTGGTAGATATATCGTTGATTTTGATTGGTTGATGTTTCGCTGATTTTGATTGGTTGATTGATCGTTGATTTTGATTGGTTAATATATCGTTGATTTTCATTGGCTAGTTGATCGTTGATTTTGATTGGTTGATGCTTCGTTGATTTTGATTGGTTGAAGCTTCGTTGATTCTGATTGGTTGATGTTTCGTTGATTTTGATTGGTTGATGTCTCGTTGATTATGATTGGTTGATGTTTCGTTGATTTTGATTGGTTGATGTTTCGTTGATTATGATTGGTTGATGTTTCGTTGATTTTGATTGGTTGATTGATTGTTGATTTTGATTGGTTGATTGATCGTTTATTTTGAATAGTTGACATATCGTTGAGTTTCATTGGTTAATTTAACGTTGATTTTGATTGGTTGACATATCGTTGAGTTTCATTGGTTAATTTATCGTTGATTTTGATTGGTTGATATTTCGTTGATTTTGATTGGTTAATTCATCGTTGATTTTGATTGGTTGATGTTTCGTTGATTTTTATTTATGGAAACTGTGGGTCTAGGGAAATTTTTAGATACTGTAGATGCTTGTAGGTGAGCTTTGGAATATTTTAAAGCCAATAAAAGCAGGATTTTGCGATGCCTAAATATGTTTTGGAATGTTCTGTAAAAGCCTGTCTGAAACTATGATCGTATCTGAAGCCGAAGCAAATTTTCGAAGTAAACATCAAATTTTTGAGGATTTTTGCAGGACTCAAATTACGTTATTCAACTTGTTCTAACTTTTAAGATGTATCAACACATTAAATTTCCATCAGCGATGCTGGCAAATAGACAGTTGCCATCGGCATTCACAGACTTTATAAATGACATTTGCTGCATAACTTTCATCAGTTTTACGGTCTTAACTGTTTCTTCTTATTCGAGAAACTGAAATTTTCTATTGTTTCAGTCAGGAAACTGAACTGAAGTTTAGACTGACTCTGTAGTCGTTTTAGGCTATAGGTTGTCGACTCATCATGACGTTGTCCTGTAGCCGACTAAGTCTTCCAATCCTAGCTTACTTTCAGTTATTTCTTAAACTTGTTTTATAATAATTATAATTTTAAAACAGATAGCTAATCTTTTAATTTTTTTCGATTCCCGGAACTTACGAAAGAAAAGAAAACGATGATTTGAAATTGTATAGGCTTGTTCCATGGTTACCCAGAATGCGTTCGTACATATAAAGGTCATTAAAGGTAACTCATTAATATTATTTAGGTCAGACGCTTGCAGAAGAAGCCAGGCAAGGAAATGAAATACTCTATTCTTTACACGATATCTTACATGTAATTCTCATGTCGAAGTAAGACGAAGCATGCCTCGTCTTGCCTCGTCTTGAGAATTACGACGAGGCACTCGACTCGTCTGGCCTTTTACTGGTTACGGGCCTGCCGGGTAGGCCCTACTGTGTGGACAACCAAATCCAAACCGCAGTGCAGTCGCTGATGGAATTCATTCGAGTCGTTCGGCCACGTGACGGTGCGATGTTGAAAACAATTTGGTAAGCAATTAAGTGGGACAATCATTAGACAACGAAGACCAAAGATAGTAGATTTTGACCTAAATCGAGAGTGGTATGTGCAGCGTTTTCATCTCAACCGAAGTTTTCCAATAAATCATGTGTTTGGATCGCGTGCAATTTTACTCGCCTTCGTCCAAACTTAAGCACCACAAGAAGTAAAATGATTTTAGTTGTGAAAATAATTCCTAATTTCGTTCATAATTTTAGTTCGGCAAATAATTCCTAATTCAATTCTTAATTTCGTTTCTGCTGCTGAAATTATTCCTACTTTTACTTCTAGTTTTCGTTAACGAAATCATTTATTTTTACTTCTAATTTTAGTTTTCGTTAACGAAAATATCACTGGGTCACGGTGGGTAGTAATTTTGCCCGAAAAGAAGAACAGAACGGTTCAGCTATTGAAGAAGATGGAAGAGGGTTTGGAAGTGGCTGGCAGTGGCGTAGCTAGGATATTTTGCGCCCGGGGACGAACTATGAATTTGGCGCCCCCTCCCCCCCCGGGTTACTATTTCACATTTTCCACATAATCGAATGGAAATTTTAAGTTTTTTAATGAAATAAAATATGAAAAATACAGACAGTACATGCATGTTTCCCCTTAGTGCTCAATGGGGCGCCAAAATCATACCTAAGAACTTATTTGTAAGTAATGAGGATATAATTGGATATATTTGGGGCGCTAAAATTAAATCTTATACATTCATTTGTGATAAATTAGTTAAAACTGCATCAAAAGTAAGAGTAAAATTATTTATCTTAACCCTCATTTTGGCGCCCCCTTCCCTTGGCGCCCGGGGACACATGTCCCCCTGTCCCCCCCCTAGCTACGCCACTGGTGGCTGGAGGAGTTCCGATAGCCTAAAGCAGTTGGTTCAATGGCGGCGATCTTGTTTGACAGATGAGGGGGTCATTTTCAGCGTCCGAAGGGCGGTCGCAAAAACCTCTGATAATTTCAGAATTTCGCTCTGAGAATTTCAGAATTTCGGCCTGTTTCTGTACATTTATGTTACAAAAAGTTGATGACCTTTTTTTAGTCATTCATACATTCGATGACTTCTACTGATATTAAACTTCTACACTCTTGCTTTCTTTCTGGGGGGGGGGGGACACCAAACGTGCCTAGATTAAACACTTTACTTTTTTGCTTATCTCGTCAAAAAAAGGTAACAAAAATGTTTCGCCCTCGCGCGCAATAACATTTTCTTACCTTTTTCAAAATGTGGGGGGACCGATGCATGGCGTGTCCCCCACTGTTAAAGGTGGGGGAACTTGTCCCCTCGTCCCCCCCCCCCATGAGCGCCGCCCATGATTTGGTTTATAGCTTTCGAGAGAGGGCGAGGATTAGAAGTATGAACCAGTGAGGAATAAAACCTATTTTTAGCCGTAGCTATGTAGAAGGTGAAATTATTTATCTGTGGCAGATTTGAGGGCAGAAAGCAACACGTGACTGATGGTCACGTGTGCGTTTATAAGCGCTCTCGATCAAGGCGTCGATGGAAAGATTTTAAGTCTGGAGATTGGAATTATACGAAGAATTGCAGTCTTGTTGTCAAGACCTTAAACCTCAAGACCAAGACCAAGACTTTGAACCTCAAGACCAAGACCAAGACCAAGACTTTGAACCTCGAGACCAGGACCAAGACCAAAAAAATCACATTCAAGCCAAGACTTCTTTTCTTTACAAAAAAATTGTCAAGTCGGACTACTCGCTATTTTAATGAAAACGTGAGTCTTGTATTTTATTCAGGCAAATTAACTTTAAATGCAGACGGCAGAGAATTCCGAATTCTTATCGACAATAGTTCTTCCTGCAAAATGTTATTCCAAATGCCTTTTGTATTTTATAAAAACCAATTCGCTCAGAATTTTCTGACCAAGACGTGCCTTGAGGGGCCTCATACAAATTTTGCCATGTGAAAATATACTTTCCATAGGTGCTGAAGTCGCTGGCACACACCGTAGCTTTTCAAGCACTGGATTAAAATGTACAAATCATGAGCGTTTTTTAAAATCCTCCTATGGTTTATCTGGCTCAGAAAAAGTCTCGGCAGAGCTTCCAGATACAGCATAACTTAGTTTCTCCTGCCAATGGGTTTTCCTGACCAACAAGACTTGTATCCGTCCGTAGGTATTTGTCGTAGGCTATGATGTAAGAGACTTGAAAATTATTTTAATTCTTGAGTTTTTTATATGACTTCATATTGACACCGGTCTTGGTCTTGGTCTTGCGAAACCAAGACCAAGACTTTGAACCTCAAGACCAAGACCAAGACTTTGAACCTAAGAGCAAGACCAAGACCAAGACCCAGACTTTTGGTCTCAAGACCAAGACCAAGACCAAGACTTTTAAAAACGAACTCGAGTCCACTCGAGACCAAGACCTTGGTCTCGAGGACAACAAGTCTGAAGAATTGTTAGATTGAGAGCATGATTTGGTAATATAAGGAGTGTTTGTTAAGAAGTAGGATATATGGAGACCATGGTGTTGTTGAACGACATATCTGTCTAATTACGACTTTATTGTTCTGTGCGCACATGGATCGGTTTGACATGAGGTCGATGAGAACCGTTTTATTGGCCTCTGTGCTCTATGGTAATCTAATCATTAATGGTAATCAATTAAAAATGTGATGATTGTCTATATAGGTGGCTGTTGTCTTCGTGCAGTTGGCCTATGTCACCTTGTTGAAAAGACCAAGCAAGGAGGTGGGACATGATTGCGTAGTCGGCCAAGAAGTGGTTTAACGTATGTATGTGTGTATGTATGTAGGCCCTATGTATGTGTGTTTTGTTTGTTTGTGTCAAGCCACTTAATATAGCGCCTTTTAAGTCAGCTATGTAGGCCTATGTTTGTATCCAGCCACTTACTATAGCGCGTTTAAGTCTGCTATCTCACAAAGGCGCTGCTCGCATGACAATCTAACTCATCTAGATATTCAAGTGCATTTAAGACATTTTGAAAATGTTTCCTGAACGAAGCTAAATGCAACAGCACGTGTGTAAAGCTGAAGACTGTAAATAAGTAAGTAAAATGTAAGTTCCTAGAGGAAGGTTCAAGCCATGGTAAGATACAATGGGTATGAGTTGATGTACGGAAGCGTGGCACATACATATAGCTACACGAGCAGCTGAGTGCAACGATTGCTGACCTGATTGACTTGAGACTGGAACATAAAGCTTCCTGATGTCGGCTATGTGAGTGCGGTGCCGACCAACAGGGCCCGCTCCAAAAGGAGAATAATATATTTTATTCATGGGCGGCGATCCAGGGGGTCAAGGGGGACAAGACCCCCACCTTTAAGAGTGGGGAAACACCATACATTTGTCCCCCCCCCCCCATTTTGAAGAAGCACGAAAACAGGTCCAAAAAATTTCATCGCATTTAAACAAAAAATTTATCGCACGTGAGCGCGAAAAAATTTGTTTGACCTCTTTTTTGACCAGATCGGTTCAAAACTCTTTTTTGACCAGATAATTTCAAAGTGTCTCCCCACCTGTCAAACAAGATCGCCGCCACTGATTTTATTCTTTCATTTCATGATACAATATATCTTTTGTAACGTTAATAATCTTCGTGGTTTTACTGTTTCTATAGGTGCCTATGGATTTGCTGGCGGCGAGTGTTCTGCCTGAGGGGCGATGGGATGAATTCTGCATGTTACGGTTGCACTATGGCTCTGTGTGTTCGGTGTAGGCCTAGTTGTGTGGGTATCCTATCAAAAGGGCGACTTCGAAAGGGCGACCATCAAAAGGGCGCGTTCAAAAAGGCGCCGCTCATAAAGGCGCGTGTTTAAAAGGGCGCCGATCAAAAGAGCGCGCTGTTAAAAGGGCGACAATCGAAAAGGCGAACCGAACAATAGGTTTAAGTTCTGTTCTTCAAATGTTAGTCCTACGTAATTTTATTGATATTTCCATAGTTATTACTACTGTATTTAGAGGTAATAATAACAATAACAACGTCTGTTTTTCAAGTGTTAGATCAACGTTATTTATTGATATTTCCATAGTTATTACTACTGTCTTTGGAGATAACGTATGTTTTTCAAATGTTGAGGTTGAGGTTATGAACGATCCCTCTTAGATACTCCATGTTTGTTCTGTTGCCATAATCTTCAACTATGGTCTTGATACGTTTGGCAACTTTCCTGTAGATTTTCCTTCCATGCGAGCGATGTTGACACGAAACGAATTGCTCCAACTTCATTTCGTTGAGACTGTTCTTTCTTCAAGCTGTCTATGAACTTCCATATGGTGGGATGAGAAGCTCTAAGTAGTTGACTGAATCCCCTAGTTGGTTCCCAATTTTATGTTTAAAAGTCTATGCTTCTTCCAACTGCGAATTTTCTCGCCTTTTCGATTGTCGCCCTTTCAATAGCGCGCTCTTTTGATCGGCGCCCTTATAAACACGCGCCTTTATGAGCGGCGCCTTTTTGAACGCGCCCTTTTGATGGTCGCCCTTTCGAAGTCGCCCTTTTCAATCAATCAATCAATCAATCATGGAATTTATATAGCGCCTCTTCAAGGGCTCTACTCAGAGGCACTCCCAAGCCAGGCCTGATCAAACAGAAAAGTCTTCAATAGAGCGTAAAAAGAAGACGGGTGAGTACGAGGAGACAGGCGAAGGAGAGGTGGTAAGTCATTCCACGCAGTTGGGCCAGCGACAGAGAATGCTCGGCGCTGCATAGTAGCAGTGCGGGCATACGGGACTATAAAGTCGCCCCGAGAAGAGGAACGGAGGGCTGAGCGACCCGTAAGAGAAGAAGAGAGAGTGAAAACAGAGCATAGGTAGGAAGGAGCCATACCCAATACACATTGCCAGGCGAGAGAGCAAAGCCGATACAGGATACGCTGCCGGATGGGAAGCCAATGAAGAGTATGATGCATGTAGGAGGATACACTACCATAGCGGGGTATGGAGCCAACAAGGCGCGCCGCAGACCGCAGGATCCTCTCAAGGAAGGACAGTCGGGTTTGAGGAAGACCGGTGTAGAGAGAAGAGCAATAATCTAAACGAGAGCAAACAAAGGCATGGATAAGAGTTGAAGCAGCAGAGGCTGAGAGAGAGCGAGCAACAACCCTGAGCTGGCGGAGATGGTAGAAACAGGAGCGAGACAGAGAAGAGAGGTGCTTAGTAAAGGTTAGTTCCTGGTCAAGAATGACACCAAGGTGTCACTTTTGATAGTAAATCAGTTGTGTGTGTGTGTGTGTGTGTGTGTGTGTGTGTGTGTGTTTGTGTGTGTGTGTGTGTGTGTGGTTGTGTGTATGTGTGTGGTTGTGTGTGCGTGTGTATGTGCGTGTGTGTGTGTGTGTGTGTGTGTTAGTAGTAGACTTGCTGAGCCTCTGGCGTGGCTTAAAATCCCGTAAGCTCATTAAGGCAGAGGGCCTGTGGCGTGGCTTAAAATCCCGTAAGCCCATAGTTTGTCGGTAGCTTTATGTTGTTTACTTTGTCGTTGTCCTGTAATGAGCCGAGGGATAAGAAGGAGGATGATAGAAGACCAGATAAAAAGAAAGAAGAAATGGAGGTGGAATCGAGATGGACGTGGAAATAATCGGCACTGTCAACTGCACACTTCCTCAAACTGTCGGCAAGGGCCAGGGGTCTGAGGAAGCGCCGTTAAGCTACCCTAGAGGTGGTCTGTGGCAGAGCCCTGACATCAGTGGACATTTTGTGTAAGGCCGAAGACTTAACTCTTAACCGTCAGGGCTCCAGACACCTACATGCTCTGAGCGCCATGTTCACCTGCGGTTTTCGATTATTTGCCTGGTCAAAGTTCACAGAACGGTTTTGTAAAGACTGTTGGTATTAAAAGTTATCAAGAGGTGACGATGTATGATGAACTTGAGGAAGCTGTATTTCAGACTGAAGTAGGCCTAGCACATTAATTATTTAATTTACCATGATTAAAACATTTATGTTTTACGATGTCTGGCGTATTTGTTCAAGTTTTCGGCTAAAAGTTAAATCACAGTCATTTAGTAGACTTATGCAATATCAGCACAGTCAGAGGCGTAACTTTGGTCTAAAAAGTGAGGGTACCAATTTCTTACATACACGAAGCAAGGCTGAGACTGCTCTCTCCGGGAAGGCACAATAATGAAATATTGATTGGCATTGTTAAGAAAATTATGCTCAAATTCAGGGACGTCTTTTCAGACTCATTGCATCATTTTCCTACTGCAGTTTTGCACATGTAGACTAATACAGGCATGGCGACGATCCCAGGGTCAAGGGGGACAAGACCCCACCAGTGGGGGACACAGCATACAATTCCCACACATTTGGAAGAAACACCAAGAAAGGTTAAAATATCACGTGCGAAAAAAATTCACCTTTTTTGGCCCCCCCCCGCCGCCTGGAAAAAGCTGAAATGACGTCCCTGCACCGAAGCTTTACTGAGTCTTGAAAGTAGCAGCTGGTGGTCGACAGTATCAAAAGCATACAGAGAGGCGTGCATTTCAGGCATCTTTAGATGAGAAAGCGTTGCCCAGCGTAAAGGCAAGAGCAGTTTCACGGTAACATTTTAACAGTACAACCCAAAGATTGTCTCTTGAGGCATTCTAAGGCTTGGATCTTCAGACTGTCAGACCATCCAGCCATTCATCCACTCATCCATCCCTACATCCACCCATCAAGTCATTCTTTCGTGCATTCATCCACTCATCCTTACACGCGTTCACCCATGAAGCCAGTTATTCATTCAACCACCCGCCCACGCTGTTTGAAGACTGAAGTTCTAGATCGGCTATTGCTGTTTGCTGGATAGATAGATAGATGGATGGATGGATGGATGGGTGGATGGATGGATGGATGGATGGATGGATGGATGGATGGATGGATGGATGGATGGATGGATGGATGGATGGATGGATGGATGGATGGATGGATGGATGGATGGATTTATGAATGGGTGGATGGATGGATGAATGGAGCTTCAGTTCACTTTCGATCCTTGGGCAGAGTTTAGATGTTCAGATAGTTTCGCATTTGCCCCATTGATTTTGCAAATATTTTACAAAAATAATTTATTATTATTATTATTATTATTGTTTCAACAGTCCCAACACGATTTTCAGTGCTAAACACACAGTTAAGCCCTTGACCATTATTTATTTTAGAAGTCGTGACGACTTGGCAAAAACGTCATTTTGCTCCCCCTAAAAAACGTTTGCCCCTAGAAAATGTTTGCCCCACCCCATAGAAAAATTCTTGCGGGACGCCCACGGATGAATAGATAGATTGATGGATAGATGGATAGATGTTGGATGGATACACCAGTTGATTGGTGCGTGGGCAGCGTGGGTGAATATATGAATGGTGGCAGAGGTGCATGGGTAGGTGGATAGATGAATAAATGGATAACTTTATACCTTGAGGGAGGTTAGCTACTTAGCTTAGATCATAAGATAATAGCAATGAAATTATGAGATGCTGGCTAGGTAGGGCAGATCTAACAGTACATACTGTTAACATTTAGATATTTCATGCAATGATTGTATAATTGTACAGTAACCTTATTTGATTCCTATATACTAAATAATTCAAATTTGGATGACTGACTGACATTCTCTGCAAAGCTATAATAATCAATTGCTATAGTGATAATGGGGACATTTATTTCAAAGTAGCGGGCGTAAGAACCAATGCCAGGTGTAGTCGCTGCCATAGGCGTAATTTGTGGGGGTACGAAGGCTACCCGTACCCCCACTTTTTGGACTGGGGTACCGTACCCCCCACTTTTTAAACAATTTTTTATTATTGTGCCTTCCCAGAGATGGTCTTCGTGTGAAAAACGAAAGTGGAAAGAAATTGGTACCCCCACTTTTTAGATCAAAGTTACGCCCTGGCCCGATAGGCCTAGTAGGCCTAATGTTTAAACAACCATAAGGGGTCTCAGCGCTCGTGAACAAGCTTTTCACTGCGCTTAGCTTTCGAGTGGCGCTTTAGAAATTTGGAGTTTACGATTATGATAGAAATTACAGCTGCCCTTTTTGTAGGCCCTATACTTGAAGCAGGCTTCATCTGAACTCGCCAGAACTATTGTATCGCCCCATTTTGCATCTGGCATCGTTGCATAGTAGGAAGTAGGCTAAATGGCCAGGACCTTGGATTCGTCCGTAACAACGGTTGTCGATTTAAGGCCGAAGTGAAGGAAACGAGCATGGATATAATAAAATAGATATGCCTATTTATAAAATAGATATGCCTATTTATATATATCTATATATATATCCATAAAAAAGTCGAAAAAATTGTTGCGCTGAATATTTGGATTCAACCGGAATCGAACTCAGATACTCAACGCGCGCGGAAAACGCTTTACACGTTGCGCCACGGCCCCCAGGGCATGAGTACGTCTTTTAACCGCCTATTTATTCGAGAAGTTCATAAACTCCTTCGTCATTGTAAAGTTATGATATTTGTAAAGCTATGCAGACTGCGTGTTTCCAAGATTTGAAAGCAGAAATTCCGTCGTCTGCTTGTTATAATTATGTAATTCTTTCTTAAATTTTGATTTTTAGGAACGTATAGGCCTACCAAGCTATAATTGCGCTCTGTGCCAAGCGTTAATATATAATCCCTCCAATTATAAATATAGCGCCCCCAATTATCAACTTAACCATTATAACGACCAAAATTATTTGTATCTCGAATATAATATTTATTACAAATAGCCTATGTTCAAATGACAATTTTCACATAAGCCCAAATCCCATAGGCCTATCTATTAATATTATAGACCTACAAATCTTTACATAGCGCATATATTTAATCGATGGTCGTTGGAGAAGCCCGATCGAAATTCTATGGGTAGCCTAACAAACCTTAAACTATTGCATAGATGATATTAGGCAGTGCCTGATTTAGACTTGGTGAGGCCCTAAGTTATATAAACTTAATTGGAGGCCCTTGATAAAAAAAATTACACCAGGTCTGACAAACTTGAAAACATAACATAGGCGTAATTTGTGGGGGTACGAGGGATACCCGTACCCCATTTTTTGGACTGTGACACCGTACCCCCTTTTTGAACAATTCCAATCAAGATTTAATTATATTGTGCCTTCCCAGAGATCGCAGTCTCCGTCTTGCTTCGTGTATGTAAGAAATTGATGCCCCCGCTTTTTAGACCAAAATTACGCCCCTGGTCAGGTTCCTCATCTGTCTAGCCGCCGTCCAGTACTTGGACTGGGGCCGGTATGCGCCGTCCGGGAACCGGAGATACTTTCAGGAAATCAAGGCCGAGGCCTTTAATTACTACCAACCGATCCGACGACACCGTTACCGTTCAGTGACTGCATGATAGTAACTTCTGTCGCGCTGGTGTCTAATGCGCAAGTCATGAACCCACGGCACATCAATAAGCTGTAATCCAGAAGATCAGTCCACTGCAATAGAAAGGCAGCGTCCCTATTCTTAGGCAGCGTCTGTCCGCGGACATTTTTATAGCGCCTTTTCTGAGCGGCAACGTTACCAATCAGTCTATTATCTTGACGATATCTAATCTTATCTTGGAATTTTATAGCGCCGCCGTTTTAATGCACTAGACATCAATCGATGACACTCCGTATAACAGCTGCATGTTTGCAAAGGTCAGTCCAGTGAGATAAAGAGGCAGGCCATAAGAACATTTAAGCTTAAACAAAAAAATGAGTCAAAGAAAAACGAATAGACTCCAAGGACTTACAAGTGCTAGCAGGCTGTGGAAATGTATTCTAGAACCTTGGCTTAGCCACAGAAATTGCATACCACCTTTGAAGGACCTGTCTTCAGTGGCGGGTATAGGCATAATTTGTGGGGGTACGATGGGTACCCGTATCCCCACTTGTTGGACAATGCCAATGAATATTTTATTATTGTGTCTTCCCAGAAATCGCAGTCTCAGCCTGTTTCGTGTATGTAAGAAATTTGTACCCCCACTTTTTAGACCAAAGTTACGCCCCTGAATAGTCCGTTACCTTAGTCATTACAAGTGGGCAACACCCCGACTTGACGGTTCGTCACAACAGGCTTAGAATAAACTGACAGCTGAAACAGGCCAATGCGCGTTTTATTCGCCATCTTGCAGGACACAACGCTTTATGGAAACCGTTGTCAACCGGCCCAAGAGCCACAGTAGTCCACACTGTCTGTAATATGTAGTTACAGACAGTGTGGAATACTGTGGCTCTTGGGCCGGTGACAGTGAACTTAGCAGAGTTAGCTGTATGCAACTCATAACTCATGACCAGCAAAAAATGCGTTTAATAACCCGGCCGTTTCCGCCTTCGAAACGGTTTCCCTCCCGAAAGGTTGAGGGGAATCTGTTGTAGAGCTTTAAAACCGTCTGCAAACTTAATCAGGATATTGATGCAAGGAATTCAAACTTGTTTCTATCATGCTGCAATGCCAGCATAAAAACTATCTTTTCCCATGGGTGGCAATCCCGAAGAGGTCGAGGGGGACAAGAGTCACAAGACCCCCCACCTTTAACAGTGGGGGGACACAGTATACAGTTGTCCCCCACATTTTGAAGAAATTTGTTCGCCTCTTTTTTTGACCAGATCAGTTAAGTGTCCCGTGTCCATCCCCCAAGTGTCCAGTTTGCAAAATATGGATAAAATGTTCAAACCCCCAGTCTTTTTCTATAATTCCCACACTGTCATCATTAAATTATGAACAGCCATTTCCCCATATTATTCTATCAAGTCAAATGTTTTAACATTTGCCACAACCTAGAAGAATACAGTACAGGATTTGGATTGTTCGCGTGCAGTCCGTTAGCCACTGAAAAATCTTCCGACTAAAGACTGGATCACTTTCTTCAGTCTTCTGGGCAGAAACAAATTATAGGGCCAACTCTGATCAACTTAACTCGGTCATCGGTACACCACTTTCTGAGCGCTATAGAAAAAAACTAGCCGTGTGCTGCTTCATCTCCATTAACAGTCTGAAGCACACAAACGGGTCTATCAGCTGTGAACGAAAAGAGAGAAAACCATCCATTGACTGCAGTGACGACAGCTATTCACACAACCGCTGCTATCACTGTCATAAGCAAATCAAAGAGAGTAAATTCTAGAAACATTAATTTATTCAGAGCATTTAGTGATCTATAATATTACAAAAAAACACTGCTCAAAAGAACAAATCAAATCTTTTATCTTAGCTTAAAACACAAGTTAAGAACATTTAATAACTTCAAAAGTTCACGGCACATAAAGTAAAAAATTATTTCAATGGGTTTTGACAGCATCAGTGCCATAGTGAGGGGCGTTCCAGCGGTGCCATGAAACAGGGCACAAATCAGAAGACAAGGGCACAAATTTTGAGATGGAAATGATTTGATTATTAAACTAATGACTTTACCTTGAAATATAATATCCATTTAAAACTAAATAAATGTAATAAAATTAAGTACCAACAAATAAAAGTGTATATATATATAATATTAATAGACAGATACCTGACAGTGCAGGCTTATTTAAAAATTATTGTTTAAAAATATTTATAGTACATAATTTTTTATTATATTCGAGATAACAAATTTGGCCGTTATTGGTTAAGTTGATCTTTGGGGGATGCTATATTTACGTTTGGCACTGAGCGCAATTATAGCTTGCTACGTTCCTGGACAGCATTTATCTTTTGTAATTATAAAAATCACAGTTGATATTTCTTTCCAACTAAAATTCACCATTCAGAAACAAAACAATTTTGCCTGAATGGATGCTTTTAGACCAAAAACATTACAGTAACATTAGATATGCCACTGAAACAGAACACTACAACGTCACAAAACACAATTCGCTTGTTAACCAGTACATGTCCTCTGGCTTAGAATATGAGTTGGTGGTGGATCTCATTAAGCTTGTGTTTGCTCTTATGACCTGACCAATGTGACCATGCTACTAATAACAACCCTGTTAGGCAACTGTTAAGCATCAGGTTAGAGCTGCAGATATTCAGTGTTCAATGTACACTGCATTTGATTTTGAATTGCAACAAATACATCTGCTACACTTGTAACTGAAATAAATACGATACATTGCAAGAGAATCACCATGAGTTTAAAATACTGTTCAAGATAAACCCAATCTCATGACAGCCGTCCAATAACTGCAAAACTTCTCGCTTCCAGATATCATGCTTTGCACATATCAGTCATATTCTGGATTCTGTTCAGAGCATTTCCTGATAGTCACTGTGCAAGTCAAAACTTCACCTTCACATATAAAGACCAACATCTTGAAATAAAAAAATAATGACATTACAAAATTTCCAATATGGTCTAATTTTCATTAACAGTTTGCAATGACCAGCATTTTCAACAAGAATAAATGCAACTCTCGACAATAGTGACCGGTGCCTCATCAATCTCTTCGTCTTGACCTCAGATACAGCAGGATGTAAGAGATGACTCTGAATCCAACTAACAGCGTTGACAGCAATATAAAGTCCAACCAGAGATTATCCTACAAGGCAAATAGGTATGGTGACAATGACATCAAACAACCTAGCAAAAAGAACTTGCTATTAAGCCAGCTGCTGATTATTGTTTAAACAAATTACTTTACAATATTACCCGGTTTTACCCCACAGATGTGGGTAAGGGTAGCACATATTTTTAATGTCCCATTACAAACTACTCGGAAGCCAAATTCTGAGGTTTTAATAATTTTTGGAGACACTTTTTAACCTCAGTTTTCATTGCTACCCATACACTAACAACAGGATGGATGGCTGAGTTGTTCACAAATGCACACTATTTATGATCGGTTACCAGCCCTGATAATTCCTTCACTGTTTCTAATTTTCTACATACCTCACTGAAACTCAAGCTGTCAATGACTGATTTTCCATCTGTAAAGCAGTGACTCGCAAACTCTGGCTGTGCATTAACAGTTGTGTTTACGAAAGGAACATCGCAGGCTGCAAGAATTTGACATAGGCAATATTAATTAACAAAATTCCAGGTCTTCATGCAATAACAGGCATAGGCCATATCCAAAGCAAGTGTAACAAACATCAAATGTACCAATGTCAGAAGAATTCAACAGCTCTTACCAACTTTCCAAGGCATGGAAAGAAAATATGGAAAATTATTAACCTTTTAACATAATATAACATAACATAACGTTTATTGGTCCAAGTTACACGTATTAATTTTCTTGACTATTACAGAGTACTCAAACTGAACTTGTTAATAAAACCAGACACTTGCATAAGTTAGTCTTATGAGTCAGTACTCAAAAGGTAAATATCAAGAGAGGTAGTATTGCACCAGGGTACAAGAAAGTCAAAAGTATCTAAGAGAGTCATTCAAACAGTCTGCATAGAGTCTGCAAAAGAAATATAAATTGAATCTAAGTTAAAGTATAGTATAGCTGGAAGTAATAGAGGTCTTAGTAGGTAGCTCATGGACACAATGGGGAGCTCAGAAGGGATAAAATCCCGCTGGACAGAGCACCCCTAGTACAGTAGTATAATAGTATAATGGCGATGTGCTGGTGAAAAAAAACAGTTAACAGGATTATTGACTTTATTAAAGGAGAGCCTAGCAGGCAGGACCAATAAGCGACGCCTAGCCACTGAAAGGAAGTTCCAGAGATGACAATGAGGAAGTTGAGATACCCTCTGAGAGCAGCCATTTCTTAAGATGGTTTTTGAACATACCTAAGGTTGGAAGAAGTTTGATATTTTTGGGCAGAAAGTTCCAGAATAAGGGACCCCTGCATATTATTGAAAATTTGCGAGTATTAGTTCTGGCATATACACACCTCAAGTCCGAGGCTGTACGCGTGTCATGGGTATTCACATGGTAGCATTTTATTCATGGAACGGTACATAAATACACCCATCTGGAATAACAGTATTTGGTCAAGGTTTAGAAGCCCTCGCTGGATGAATAGTACTTCCATGTAAGACAGATTATGGGATCTTACTATAACACGTTCAGACTATGGGATCTTACTATTACACGTTCAGAAAACTATAAAAACTGCAAACAACAATTCCCATTTCATTATCTTGACCAACTTTTCATTTTTAAAAGGATTTGCTCCCATGGAAAGACAATATGACAATTTAAGGATGCAGTTGACATAGCTTGGCTGGAAGAGTTGTGACATTTGAAAGTTTTCATAACATTTGTCCTTGAGAAGGCATCAAACAGGGAGCTGAAGCAGTGCTCAAAGGTTTTCATTAGAGTATGTTGCAGTAAATTATAGAGACTGTAATACAGTAAACGTAAACTTACTGATATTCTTTACGTATCTCCATTGGTTAACCACAAGAATCTCATTGCTGTAACTGAACCACGAGATGTAACGAAACCAGATGAAATAGACTGGAATAGACCTACAGAACAAGAAAGACTTATGCAAATTATTCTTATATGCATATTTGAGGTTAGTATTTTGATGCGTAATGGAAGTATTTGAAGAAAAAGATTAGACTATACAAAGCTGCAGTACTAAAGGTACTGCAGTACAGAGCTGAAACTTGGGCAATGGCAAACAGAGAAAGACTTAGGGAGCTCACATAACAGAGCATGACAAAATATCAGATAAAGCTCTAGAAGAAAAGACAGGACAGGAAGAAATAGACAGTATCACTAGGAAAGGAAGACTGCATGAATTGGACATATATGGTTCATGTGGAAAAGGGCAATAGAGTCAACCACATGATAGACAGGATTCCTGAAGGAAGAAGAAACAGAAGAAGACCAAGACGGACATGGCCAGAGATCATCAGTGATAACCTGAAATGACTGGATATGTCATGGAAATGGAAAACAGGCAATGAACACAGACGAGTGGATATGCAGCGTTGATGTGTAAACCTGCACAGAAGGAACTAACTGTTAAGTATTAAGTAAGTGATTGTTACATTAATTGCAATAATAATTGATATATAATTCATACTCCACAGACCAAATAAGATAGGAAACACTGCAGACTTACCCTGCATTGAGAAAAAGTCCACCGAACAACATCAGTGGCACAAGAAGCATTGGAGCCAAGGCAAGGACTAAATTCAGGTTGCTCGATAGACAGGACAACATGTAGCCTATTGAAAAAAACAAGTTATTATTCTAAAAACTTAAAGATGACACAACCAATGCTTTTATAAGCAATTTCAGTTGGACACTTTTTAACCTGGGTGCACCATTAAATGTTAACCTTTCAAATGGATGCAGAAATATAGAAAAAACTATTACTAGTCACACCTTGTGCTGTCAACTCCTGGAGCTCTAGCGATCGTCATGATAAACATTCTCCATTGCTTCCTATTCGAAGTCAGGTCCCTTAGTTCTTCCAGATTCATGCCAGTTACATCGTGAATCTCATCCATCCATTTCTTCCTTGGTCGACCCCGTCTTTTTTTTCCCTCACCACAAGCCATTTCCTTTTCTAGCCCATCAGATCGCATAACATGACCAAAGAATCCTAGCTTCGATCTTGTCGCCTTTTGTTTTTAATGACTCTTCATTCTCGACACCAATCTCCACTCGTATTGATTCGTTTGTCCTTTTCTCTGTCCATGATATTCTCAACATCTTTCTCCATATCCACATTTCACATGCGTTGACCTTTTTCTCCATGTTCTTTGTCATTGTCCACGACTCACAACCATACAGAACCGTTGGAAAGATTAGGGCTCTCACAAGCCTTTTTTTTTATCTATGCTCACATGCTTGTCCTTCCATTACTAGTTGGGGAAGAAAAACCAAAGCTGAATTAGCACTGTTTCTTGACTTAGATTCATATTTAAGATAAAAGATAACAAATAAGATAGGAAACACTGGAAGCTTACCATACGACACAGCACAGTTGCAAACTAGAAGCAGAGTACCAGTCGCGATAAGGAATGTAACTGGATCTCTGTATAGACCTGCAATATAACCCATACACGACCACTGTCATTCAAATTCGCTACTGAAATCAAAATTCTAACCACGAACATCATCACCACTTGCACCTAATCATCACTCTTAATAACATAAAAACCCACCATCTGCCAAATCAGCATCATAATTTAAATTATATTTATCTTTATTCAACATCTATTGTAATCAACACCTACTTTATAAATTTTAAACCTTCATCATCATTTTTATCATATTTTTTCCTCCTCCATGCTCCTCTTCCTCCTCACCATCACCATCATCATCATCATCATCTCTCAACATACCTGTACTCATCATCAGCACAAAGAATCAATCACCTGTTTATTACCTATCATCCAGTATGTTATGGCGCTGAAGATAATGGGTGTGATGATATAAATTGGCATCTGAAAAATAAGACAAGCAATGTAGCACAATTTCATCTTTCTTATATTAATCCTATACTTAGCATCACTCAGTAGATGAACTGCAGCCTATTCGTAAAAAAATTATAAATCAACTGTTAAAGAAACACCTATCTACCCAAAGGCACTCTCAAATTTGCTCCATTGACACAGAAGTCTTAAATTATACACAGAAGGCACCAGTAGCCACAGGTGTAGTATTGGTATTGACATATCAGTCTTAACACAGTCTCAAGATGTACACAAAATTTTTATCTGTCTCGTCTTAGACAGACGGGTCAACATCTTGAGTCTAGTCTCAGGCTCATGGCAGGATGCCTTGGGTCTCATCTTGGGGCAGGAAGTAACGAGTCTCGTCTTTGACCTCACTTGTTAAGGTCTCATGAACAAGTCCAAAGACTCAATGTCTGTGATAGGTTGAAAATATTGCAGTACTCTGGACACATCGAATATAATATATAGCAGAAATAACTGTACAATATACACTGCTATCATTAGGATAATTAATCATAAGGATAGTTAATTCACAAGCACTTAATAGCAGTTCTGCTGCTGTGCATTTCATATAACCATCTCATTTTCATTAGCATCTTATTTTCAACACACCATAGAAACTTTCTGTTTCCATAACAGCATCCGGCCTATGTAGTGTACTAGCTATGTAAATATATACAGGTTGTACACGTTGGGAGGGGGATAGAGTAATGGCAACACTCATGGCCAGGAGAGCAGCAGTATGCGGTTCGATTCCCGCAACCCCCCTCATCGGGCGGGCACCTTGCATGGCTGCCATAACGTGTGTTTAGTTAAGATACTGATAATTGTACTGTCATGTCTCAATGTAATCTTACTGTGTTTGTTCGTTTGAATTAATAAAGAAAAAGATTATTATTATTATGTTGCCATCGTTAGCATATTTAGCAGCAGCATAATTATTTCTAATGAATAGTTTTAAACAATGAGATGCATTGCCATAGCTTACTACTGTGCAAGTATGAAAATAAAAATATTGGGCCTACCTACTATCTACTTAGCCTCTTAGTAGGTGTCACTTGAAATCAATCAATCGTGCTCATGAATACAAATACAGTAATTACTTTCAACAGAGAAAACTAGAACTAGATTATATAACTACATGTCGACTTGAAATGCCAGTAGACATCACTGACACAGACATGCTTCTGTCCAATTCGCTCCCCATTTAATTCACTAATTTGATTTCAGCCCAGATGGCTTTATGTCATTGGCCGATTACAAGTAAAAGCCTGCGGTTTTGTGTAGTTTAGGTTCTGTGTAGTTTGTGTTGTTTTTCTGTCTGCTGTTCATCTGTAATCGTGTATTAATAGTACTAAGTTGCTAACTAAAGTCATTGCTAAACCTCCTAAAAACTAAACATAGGCCTATATTGAAACAGTAACAAAACTGCTGACAGTAGACAAAATATATACACTGTCAGGATGTCTCAGATGCAGTGTCAGCTTAGTCTAAATGTCTTGGTCTCATTGCGGTCTTAGTCCCGGCCTCATCTCGGAGACCCAAGATCTTGATCTCAGTCTTGTCTCGGACTGCTAAGTAAAGGTTGCAGTCTTGTCTCTGTCTAGGGGTATCTTGAGTCTTGTTTTGGTCTTGGCCCCAAGGGTCGCATGTGCACCTCTGCCAGCAGCTCATGTTTAATTAAAAGCAGAATTTTAAAAGATCATACAGATTACTCTGTATGCCATAACCAAGAAGATGCTACACTGAACAGTAGCAGTGCAAGCAACAGAAAAGATCTTGTGAAGGAATTCTAGTAAAACTACATGTATGCTCCAGAATTCCAATGATGTAAAGAATAATTGACTAATTCAGGATTATTGTAAAAAGGCTGATAAGTGGCATGAGTTATAGCTATATTCGACAATCTTACCTCTGCAAGTATTTTACTGAGGTAGTACAGCCCTGTTTTGTACATTCCATTGTGATGTTCTCTCATGAACACTGGAAACTCAGCAATAAAAGTCTGGAAGTACAACAAACCTTTGTCATTGCAAATTAAAGCAAAAACTGTTATAGCACTTAGAATTAAAAAGTATTTGTTCTGTTAAAAAAATGTTTTGTGGGTTTTATCTAATAACAAACATTATTTTCTGAACTTCTTCCATTACAGATTCAACACTACTATACTACACAAAAATACAAGTTCATGACAATACCATAATGTCACAACACAAAACAAATCAAAAGCCCGTATTATTAAATATTCTCATATTTTGTAATTTACAAGACCTTTAACAGTGATTATAATTTTTAATAGGGGTTTTCCAGTTACACTTCAAAATTGTTTCAATCAGTCCTATTTTGTCTCTAAATGGCAAATCTCTGTGCAATTTGAAATAAAAAATCTTACATTGACGACTGGAAAGACAGAGCCAAATGACATCTGAGACTGGAGGAGGAAAAGAGCTCCATTGATGTTCATGACTCCCTTCTGATCATAAGACTGGTTCAGGTAGATCAACCCAAAGACTAAAGCGATAACCTACAACATCAAAAATAGTGTCATAGGCAGATGTATGTATGTCCTATGTACATTGTACGAACATCTATATGTACATACTAGCTGTAACCCGTGAAAAATCACGGTATATAAAACCATTATTGCAGTGATAACAATTAAGCTTACTTCCCCGTTATATTATGACGTCATATTATAGGCCTATAGCCGTCGTCAAGACCATAATCGTCAAGACAGCCGTCGCCAAGGCGGCAGTATAGTGACGTCACAATAGTGTTTGTTACGGGACAGACAGACAGACAGACAGACAGACAGACAGACAGACGTACATCGGTTATTATGTTGTTTGATATATAGCTCGGTGCATGTAGAGTTTACTCATTCTATAATAAATAAACACAAGTATAAGGTACATCAAATTACCTACACAGTACAAGGCTTACCTACACAATACAAGGCTCACCTACATACCGGTATGTGGTTCACAGTCCACTTATATTTACAACAGGTGAACTCTAGTGATGGAAGTCATCTCGCAAATGACATGAGAGTACTAGAAGTTCTTTGGTCAGGGAAATAGCAGCAGGGAGAAGGAAGAGAGAAGGGGAAACGAGTAAGTGGGGAGTGACAGAGAAAGGGCATGGCGCTTGATGAGGGGGAGGTTAAGGGAATGCTTTTGTAGGGCTCTGTGTGTCTGTGCAAGTTCGCCAGTGGAGACTCAAAGTTATCCGAGCACTATTCGCTTATTGCAGTGCTTCCCAACCTTTTTTCAAACACGGCACACTTTCTAAAAACCATTCACGAGACGGCACACTGCATTTATGGTACTTATTATAGATTTATGGGTGCTCGGTGGTGTAGTGGTTAGCCCGCAAATCGACTGTCAATGGAGAGGTCGGGGGTTCAAATTCTCGCCAGGGCAAAATTTGGTTACAGAATTCTGTTCCACTTGCACCCCTAGTCAACTCAGCTATGATGAGTACACTGACCGTACACTGTCAGTGGGAGGATGAGATGGCGAGGGAGGCTTAGAAAATGAAATCGCTAACACTTCATGCCCATGGCTGCCTCAGGGCTATCCTAAGGTACTGAAAATCAGGAATTATGTCGACGTCAATACTGATAATCAGGAAGTGTCAACCGTTCTTTCAAAAACCAGTATAACCGGAACAAATTAATTAAAAGCAGTCTATAAACCAGAATGAAAAACTATGGCTAATGGGACGGTTGACTTTGCAAAGAATGTGATCAGACGTTTTAAATTATAATAATTTACTCAGTCATAATATGCGCTAGGCTACAAATTGGTGGAGTCCAGTACAATTTCTGATTTAGCTGTATATGAGCAGGGGGTCTATACCTGTGATGCAGTGCATATTTTAACTAGTGGGACAAGGGGGATAGGGCTCAATTGTATAAATACGAGCTTGAACAGCGGTTGACAAGCACACTCGTAAGTCATTTCAGCTGACTGTAAACACCCCCTGTGTTTCATTTTGATTTGTGTCATTCCCGAAAATGCCTTTTCACATAGGTAAGTAGTGGAGAAGGGCAGCAGTTTGCCGACAGCTTTGGCACCTAACAAGGCGTATTCTTTCTCTATCATAATCCAGAAGTTTTGTTAATTCATTTCTGCGAACTTAGGTAGCAGTGTTCTGTCAGCAGCAATGTCAATCAGCTGTTCCTTTTCCGCAATCTGTAGTCAGTGATGAAATGGGTTTTTGACCCAGTGTTTGTCAGAGACATTTAAACTGGAAACTTATATTGTAACTTGTCTTCCAAATCTGATAAATGCTCAATAACAATGTCATATATACATAACACAGCTGTACCTGGATCAACTTCAACTGCGCGATGAAACATAGATTGAATTTGAAAATACGACGATGCGATGAGGAGTAATAATGAAGCTTACTAACGATGATGTCATAGACATAGAGTAAAGAAGTAACTTAGTTCATCGAATAGTTAATAGCAACACACAGTGGTCTATATGCAGACTCACATACAGGAGCGTCTATCCTCCCCGAAGTCATTGGAGCAACTTCCCCTCCCATCCCTCCTCTTCCCCTTCCTTCCCCTACCCCCCCCCAATAATGATGGCACATACACTGACAGATCCCCTCCCTATTTTTGGATGGAGCAGTTGCTCCAAGGTTTCTGTGGTGTAGAGTGGGGCATATTTTAACGGATTTGGACTACTGGGACAAAGATGGCCACGACAATGCATTTTAGAGCATTTGCTGCAAACTAGTTCCTGTTTTAGCCATTTTACCTGGGACAAAACTACTGGAACAAATCTTAAAACTACTGGGACATTTGTCCCACTAGTTATATAGTTAAAATATGCACTGCTCACAGGTGTAGACCCCTGCTCACATACAGCTATATCAGTCTGGTAAGAAATTATACTGGACTCCACCAGTTTATCACATAGGTTGGGAAGCACTGGCTTATTGATTAACTTTTGTTTTTAATGATTTTAACATAATTTATTAAGGCCTAAGCAGCACTTTTGTGAGGTACTTAAAAGGCGCTATAATTAGTATCCACATACATACATGTTCTTAAAGACTGTGTAATCCTGTCACGTTTGTGTCGACAGGAATTTCTGCAATAAACGAATATTGATTGATTGATTGATACATACATACATACAACGGTACTTACAATGGTGTTGATTATTTTGGACCGAGATAGCACAGGTTCGCGCACAATCGTTGTAAATGACCTCCACAGAAGCACCCAGAACTGTGTCCACATAGATGCCCGGAAACTAGAAAGCAAGCCAATACCAAAGATCAAGATAGACTATGCAACAGAAAATGTAAAGTTCTGCCTTAATACCAACAGTTGCTCTAAATACTCTACCTTAATCATTCAAACTCAATTCCATCTTTACTAACTCTGCATCAATCATTCATGCTCTAATCTAATCCTACTGTCTCAGGTCAATTATAAGTCTAATCTAATCTAGTTCACAGACCTCCTCGTAAAATGCATAAAGCCAAACAATGGGCACATTTTGGCACAGTACCATTTTAATGACCTGAAAATTCTTTATACTCAAGCCCTAAATAAGAGAACAAGCACAAAATTTATAACAGAACTTACGGAGAACATTTCTTTGTTGTCCTCACCTAAAACACAGCAAGATAAGTTGCTAAATATTACAGAAAATATGTAATTATTTCAAATAGATAAAATATATCTGTGTGAGGAACCACTATTATGACATGAATGACCTTTAGAACCAACAAATCTAACCACTTAAATGTGCATTTTATGGCTTTCTGCTTGCCATCACTTTTATCCTATTTGCATTAGTTAGCTATTGCAGTATAAGTTACAACAGCTGTATGTCTGAAGGATAATAGTTATGAGCTTGGAATCTACTTCAAGAAACCATCGGCCGATGCTGTGTATAGTTTCTCATAACAGCACTACGATAGTCTCTGTCTGAAGGATAATAGGCCTACTTATGGTGACTAATTACGTGCAACACACATAATAAAATTGTGCAACAGATTTAGAAATTGAATGCCTGATTAGATACCAGTGTAATGACCGCAGCATGAAGTGACACTGTTGGGTGAAATGTTGACATTTGGCAGATAGGCCTTTGTCAAGTAATTCTGAACTGATCAGATAATCACCCAAAATATATTTCTTCAGACAGGTATTACAAAAAGCCTTAATGCAGACAGAAAGGAATCCTAATGAAATGAAAGTGTGAAGACTACTGTTTACTAACTGTAAACTCAGCCTCATTTGTGGCTGCTGGTATCGTTTGTAACTCAGTCTTCATTTCATCAAACTGAGGAGATTTCTCATATGCGTCACATATCGCCTTAAACAAAAACAATGGACCAAAACATTACTACAATAAAATAAACAAAACAGTCTATAAACTTTACTCTTATATGTTTTACCTATGAGGATCCAGATCTGATTTAACAGCTTTTCATATTATTTAAAAAGTACAGAGTGCTAATGGGTTGGGACTTAGGAGTACCATTTGCTTTTTATTCAAACGGACTGATAAACTAATAATAATTTATTTGGCATGCTATATTATATCTGCCATAGGGTGGAAAGGTCACCGCAGTCATAAGTTTAGTTGTTTGAATACTTGAGAAAATCCCAACTCAGATAAGACATGCAGCTGTTCAATTCAGACAACTGAATTCAGCTAATTCAGATAACACATACAGCTGTGAAAAGGCATAGTGTTGTTTGGCAACTACTTCATACAAAGACCGCAAGAATCTGTCTTGCTTGTCTACACATGTTCCCTATCTGCACACCATGTGCCTATACTCATGGTCCTGAATGCATGTGAACACGTGTGTGTGTGTGTGTGTGTGTGTGTGTGTGTGTGTGTGTGTGTGTGTGTGTGTGTGTGTGTGTGTGTGTGTGTGTGTGTGTGTGTGTGTGTGTGTGTGTGTGTGTGTGTTTGGTGTTAGAAGCTCTTTAAAGGCTACAGTATTTTTTACAGTAGAAAAGTATTTTGAAAATACAAAATAAAATAGTATTTTCTATTTTGAAAATAGAAATCTATTTTCAAAATACTATTGTGCCTATCACTGACTCTGCCACTGTTCGTACTCTGACAGCGTCAGTCCCAAGCATGGAGAAAGGAGAGGGCGACCCTAATCATCTTTGTAATACTCCATTTCAACAAAAGAAAGGCATGTAACTACATAGTCACATAAATGCATAAGGTATATATACTTAAAATAGAAAATTAACTCCATTGATTTTTGCATTGCTGCTACCTATGACGTGTGCTATCAGCTGGCACTCTATAATTATTCTCCAACTACAGCAACAACAACAGCAGCATATTAGTCATTCAAGCTGATGCTTAATTAACCTGTGCTAACCTGTATTTCAGTGCGACTTGTTTCTTCGCGGCCTGGAATAACAGCGAGGGCGTGGATATAGTAATCTGCAGGATTGAAACTGGGAGGACAGTAAACACCAAGACTGAAAATACAAGAAAACACATCTTGTCTTGTTATAAACAATGCAAAAAGACAGCCACGAAAGTAAGTAAGTAAGCGACATTTTAATTAGTGTTCTTTACAGGGCTTCGGCATCTTTGCGAGGTCTATGCCCAAAAGGCATGCATCTGATTATGAGGGGTCGAATGAAAACAGCAGACAGTTCATGCATTTTCGTTTCATCTCTGTAACAGGATGAACAGTTTCATATGGTGCAGCACGTGAAATGCAACTTGTTGTCAAAACTGTCCTGTCGTTGGATTGTTGCAGTCATGTTTGTGCTGTCAGCCAAATTTAAACAAATAAATATAAAGTCAAACAGCAAACCAACAACTCAACGTTTCCTTGAGGGTTAAAAAATGTATAAATAGAATGTCAACTAAACACCCAGATTTAAAACATGGACAAAATTGCAAAACTCCTTGTATGTTTTACTGTAGTACAGACAAAATTAAAGTGTAATCCGTTCTGATCTCTGTGATAGTATCGTTTATAATACTCAATTTCATAACAAACACTTACTTTCCAAAGAAGTCTGGCAGTTCAGTTGCAGATCCCATGTAGGCAACTCTTCCCTCTGCCATCAATAGTATTCTGATAACATTCACAAGTATAAACTGTGTAGGTCTCTTGAAGAGGCACTAAATAAATTTCCAGAATGAATGAATGAATGAATGAATGAATGAACAAAGACACCTATAAACTGTTACAGAACACACACAATTAACATAATTAATTCACCTATTGAAAGGATAGCTGCCTGCATCTCTTAAGTTTAGACTACAAGTTCTAGTAGTTTCAGCACCATTCACATACTAAGGCAGATCATGGTTTAACATTGTACATAATAGGAAGAAACATCTTACTTGTCAAAGAGAGCATAGACTTGTGAGGATGGTTGATGAATGGTGCAGATTACAGTTTTGCCCTTAGACGCCATTGCTCGGAGAGTATGAACAACGTTTTCAGCCATGAAGGAATCAAGGCCAGAAGTTGGTTCATCACAGAACAGTAGAGAGGGGTTGGTAAGGACCTCAGACGCAAATGCAAGTCGTTTCCTTTCTCCACCCGATATACCAACAACTCGACCTGGTATGCCAATCGCAGTGTTGGCACACTTGCTAAGACCAAGCTGTAAAATAAAGAAATCATGGTTGCTGTAACCAACGACAGGATCAGTAGCAATAATAATAATAATAACAACAACAACAGTACTGAGATTTATTACTATAAGGTAACAGAGCATTTGAGTATGCCTTAAACACCTCAAAAAAGTGCAATGTCACAAGCACAGTTTGGTGTTAAACTCCAAATATCATCAGCTTTGAAAGTCTATAGTTGATGGCATTTAGAAATGATAGACACACATTTAAGCAAACATCTTGAATATACATTTATTGGCAATTACTCTAACAATAGTCAAAACATAGCATTGTCATTATTTGAATTTATTTCCATGTTCTCACTGATAAGAATGCAATGCAGAAATGTTTTATATTGTATCATATTAATGATAATTTATAAATTCCTGAAGTAAATATACAGATACATTTTCAGAAATATTTACGGTAAATCAAAGCTGGATATGATTATCTGTGAAGTCTAAAAGTTCAAGCAAAACATAACAGAATAGTAGGCGAGTGTCTCACCTCCTGAATGACCTCTTCAATCCTCTGCACTCGTTCCTCTTTACTGCAATGCCTATCCATTCTTAGCATTGCATGGAACCAGAGGTGCTCTCGGACAGTCAATCGGCCAATGAAGAGGTCATCCTGCTGGACGTAGCCAGATATTGCTGTTATCTCGCGCTCAAGTTTCATCCCATTGACACGCAGGTCACCATTCACCTTCAGTTTCCGTATGTTTCGCTGATTCAAGATGTTCAGAAGAGTTGTCTTTCCAGCACCACTACATTGTAAAGCAACGCTTGACATGAAATAAATGATACAAGAAGTCTGCAATGCTCTTTTGCAAGTCATCACACATTTTCCTTGAAAAAACACAAGCCCACAATTGATACAAGATGGGACAATTATAATTTACATTGTAATCTCACACAGCTACAGTGTTGAGTGCTGGATGGCTCTATCAGTAAAACGTATTGGAAATGGAATGAGCTGAATGAGTGATGAATCAGAATTTGATGATAGTGTAACCATATTCTTAATAAAATTATATATGACTTATATTATTATCATCATCACTGTGACTATCAGCATTATCAATACTACAAGTACTTTAATTATCTGCCATCACTGTTTTAATTATTCTACAAATTAACAATGCCACTACCACTATCTGTGTAAATGGTATTTAATCTTTCACTCCCAAGGTATCAATGTTGCACCTCTATAAGCACTTTAGCACCTGAACTGATTAAAGTTTTGATCAAGTTAATGATAAAAACAATATATATCATACGTATGTCATTTTGAGCATTATTAAAGGTTACCTATCCCTAAAGAAAATTCAGTTCTGCAAAAACTGACTAAGGACATCAAGCTTCAACTTCAAGACAAGAACTATAAAAAAATTTACCTTGCACCAAGTATTGCTAGAAGAGTTCCTGGTTTGACAATACCACTAACTGCACAGAAATTCAGAAAGAAACATTCATTAAAAGTAATATTAAGTACATCAGACCTAAAGACAAATTTTAAAAGGCAAGAGGTAAACACTTTCAGTGCAGTGTTGATCAGTAATGAAGTAGAAGTGTTAGTACTTTTATTTCTATTCAAAAAGAGAATCACTGTTACTTATAGTTAATTAACATTTCACCGAGTTTACATTACTTTGACTACTTTACAATATTATTATGCTTACAATTTCATTCGTTACTTCTGTGCTCTAGGAACACAAGTGTTCTGTCAGTTCTTTAATGTAATTCAGATCTAAACTTGAGAAGTTTTCAGCAGGCATACTAACTCTACCCGGATTGCTGTTTTTCAGACCTATTGAATTTTGATGAGGCTTCCCCACTGGATTATGATTTTTTGACCATGGTTTCACTTCAAGCAACCATTGAATTATGCCTCTTACTTTTAGACAATGATACTACAGACGTCATCAGATTAGATATGGTGAAATACGATTAGACCTAATAGTAACAGTAATTTTGGCACGGTCAGATCTAAAAATTGGTTACTGGCATACATGAGACAAGGAGGAGCACCTGTTACATGAAAAGTACTAAACCAGACCATCATAATAGCCAGACACTTGAAACTAACTAATTACCATGCTAAGTGGAAGAGTCACAGAGGAGTTATAAGCAAGGGGTACATCTTCAGATGGGCATTCCACTGCACTCTGACTAGATTATACATCTCTATTGTCCTTGGTCATTTGTTAAGTCCATTGCTCCCCTTAGTCCAAGTGATATCAAGTCTTAATTTTTATTATATATCCACCTTAGTCTTGGTCTGCCTAAAGGTGTTTAAAAGGACTATAGCACTGATCAACGAAATAACAGAACACCTCTAATATCATCCACTCTCACGATTTGAGGAGTAAAAATGTGAAAAACACGAAGAATGATGTTCAGAAGAATCAAGAATGTGAAGAAGAATAATGCAGAGATGAATGTGAAGAAGATGGCGATGAAGGAAAACAATAAGAGGAAGATGAAGAAGACCAAGAAGAAGAATTTTCAAAAAATGTGAAAACGAATGCAAAGAAGAATGCACAAAAGAATGCAAAGAATATGAGGAAGGAGAGGAAGAAGAAAAAGAAGACAAAAGGAGGAAGATGAAGAGAAAGAGGAAGACAAAGAAGAGGAAGAGGAAAAAGAAATATAAGGAGAAAAGTAAAAAGAAGAATGTGAAGAAGAAAGAAGAAATGAAGAGGAGAACAGTAGGAGAAGCAAAACACAAAGAAAGAAAAAGACCAGTCCTAAAAGCTATGCATCCATAAGAAGTAACAATGGCTGTGAAGTGCTAGCAACTTCATATTTCTCGGCCTCTGTGGATGGCCAATCCTCTACTTCACCATTTTATCTTCCCAGTGATGATGTATAATCAGTCTGCTGATCTATCTACTGATCAAATCATGTGGTTATAAAAAGGTTTTGTGTTATCCCAAGCATATCCATTTACCACAGTGGTGTGTTAATTATAAAATGAACGTGAAATTAAGCTCACAATAAAAACTTACGCTGCTTAGTCTGCTCATAAAACTTACAATGACCCCAGAATCAGAATTTTATTTAAAATATGGCACCAACATGATAAAACATAAGAAAATTTGCTTCATTAAAAAAATTATTTTTATGTCCTTCAGTAGTTTTAAATGATTATGTGACCCTTGTGTAAAATCTTTATCTACCTCTGCCTCTACAATTTCAAAGATGAACAAAACTCTAGTTCAAGCTACAAAAGCAAGGGCATAAAAGTTTAGAAAGGTAATAAAGAAAGACAACTTCAGAGCAAATTACTTTCCTGGGTCATGTAGTGTCTCTTGAAGACCAATTCAAAGCAATAGACAGAACTGAGACTTCAATAGTAACAAGTCTGCTTGTGGTTCATTTAAAGTAAATGCTTTGCAACGCACGTACATCCATGTATACAATACACAAAAAACTATATAAATAATATGTCTAACTAACCATTGTGAAGAATCTGTTTCTCGCTTGTTTCTGGTGACCTGCAGCAACATAATCCCCTACATCCCTTGCGAGATTCCTTGGTAAAGGCGCTGACATTCTCCCAAGACAACGTAACGCTCTCGTTGCAAGAAAGCTTGCTGGACGAAGATGGTGGCATGGTAACAGCACTACCGTTAGGCACATCAGAAGAATGAGTGCCATAGCCGACACCATTGGGTGTCTTTGTGGTTGGATTATTCTGCACCATTATTCCTAGAAGTGGAGCATCTTCATTTTCTGTTTCCATTTTCTGTTGATATCTTAAAGTTTAAACAAGTTCCAATTAAAACTACTCTAATGATATACATAATTTAGAAATAAATATATAAATGTCTGTATGTAACAAAATTAAATTATATGTTGGCACAAAATTAAATTATATTTTGGCATTGCATGTAGACCTCTCAAAGCCTCTGAAAATGCCTTTTAAAAGATGCTATATAGACACAAGGTTACATAAATGCAGCATAAGTAGTCAGTATAATCAAACAAGGCTGCTAGCTTAACAAATAATACTTTCATACAAACAGCATATATCAGCATGCGCACGTATACATGCCTGTTTCATACAATAGCTTTGAACATGATTAGTCTACTGTGTTTAGTAGTGCATAACAAAGTTTCTTCTCTGACTCACAAAGTAATCATAAACACAGCAACTCTTGCTTATTTCATTTTTAAAAAAAATTTCTCATTTTGTATGATTTTAATAACAACTGTACAATCATCATCACATGGCAGCCACCACGCGGTTGGTAGTAACTAAAATCGAACAGTCTTGAATTTCCATGCACTTCTCCTGTAAGCCTTTAGAATTGAACTATAAAGATTCCAACACAATACCTGTTGCCAAGAAAATTAAGGTGGAGTTGAATATTTGAAAATTTGAAGAAAATTGCAGGATTGGTTCTGGAAGATGGGAGTAGGCACAAGCAAAATTTACTGACATTCAGTAGCAGTCCCTAAAACCTGACCAGTAGCATTAGCTCCATTATGATCTAGCACTGTCACGAGGATAATTCACATGCCATGCTGCTAACATTTTATTTCACTGTCCACTCGATCTCATCTATAGAAATATGGAAATAATTAAAAATTCATTACCTAAGTGAATAGTAATCCGCCTTGAATAATGTCTGTCGATGGTTTCTGCTCCTTGCAGTTCTCTACAGTGGTCACTATGTATAGGCCTACTGTTTGCTTAAAAGCAGTAAACGTTCAACAGACAACCCACTGTCACTTACCTGTGCTATGTTTGTCTCAAGTGGAAACGCAGATAATTTTAGCAAAATGTGACACGCTAAAATACCAGGTCTCTGCGTTTAAATAAATGCATAATAAAATGAATCCAGCTGCAGAAATTAAAAAAGCTTTCCAAACAGTTGAACTCATACCTTTCGTTAATCTACTATTGGCGACGACTTCATAGACCCTATGCCATTCAACATGTGAATTTCCTAACGCGCGTCAGCTGATAACTTATAGCCAACGTCCTCGCGGTTTATTGGTCACACAGGTTGTACGAAACAGAGAGCTGATCCTCCCGCCGTCACCGCACTCATTGGAACCGGGAGAACGAACAGGCCTGCATTGTGGGCACCCTGTGCAGCCTTACGTAAGGCAATGGTGAGAAGTACGTGTTATATAGCGTCTTTGTCATAGCTACATGGCCTTATTGAGATCGAAGGCGTGCGTACGCGGGTCTATAGTATGGCGAGCCATGGCTCTCGTTATTATCTTACTGTAGAGCTAAATTCGTCATTCACTGAGTCCTGCCTGAGCACATGTACATCAATTACAAAGGGATCAGTGTAAGTTTATGACGACGAACTGCCTGTAACTGTATGATTACATAGGCCTAACCTTTCATTCAAAATAATATCTATTCGCAAAACGAAGAAAATCCTTACATGTAACATCATCATTGCGTTTGCAATTTTTTTTATAGAATTAAGATGGAGCAAAATATGTTTCGTATAGTTGTTTTAATGATTGATCTAAGTAGAACCCTCGTTCTGTAGAAGTTTTTCAGAGGCGAGAGCCGCCATTTTTACATATTTACGTCATTCAAAGTACACGAGTACAAAACACTGATCAAGGTGACGTGGCCAACAAGCGCGTCATCTTCGTAGCGCTTTTATTGGCTCGTATTATAGTAGTAGGTTGGCTCAACCGGACACAGTTTGTGAATGGAAATACAAAACAAAATAATAGCCTACAGGACCTACACTTGAAAGTTGATAGGCTCTAATTACTTTTCTTGGAAAACCACATACTGACCTAGAAAAATCCACGACAGGAATTAGGCTATAATTTATTCACAAGATGAGATTGGACGAGATTTAACCACAGTATAAATAATTATTTATACTGTGATTTAACCTGGGTGCAAATGTAAATGTACGCGATTTTCTATAGCGACCGTATATGGCCTCGACCCTGCTCATTTGTCAATGAATTGATCGGGTGAGATCCTTCACCACCGCTGCCCGTTTGAATGGTTGCCACCGTTGCCACGCCATTAATTTTAAGGTATCCATGTTGGGACCGTTATATATAATAGGTCGTTGGTTGGGACCGTGCTAGCCCGAGATTTAAATCTCTGAAATAAGCCACCTTCGGGAAGCGAACCGCGGTCCGCATGCTCTCTAACACAGATAATAATAATAATAATAATAATAATAATAATAATAATAATAATAATAATGATGATGATGATGATGATGATGATGATGATGATGATGATGATGATGATGATGATGATGATGATGATGATGATGATGATGATGATGATGATGATGATGATGATGATGATGATGATGATGATGATGATGATGATGATAATAATAATAATAATAATAATAATAATAATAATAATAGTAGTAGTAGTAGTAGTAGTAGTAGTAGTAGTAGTAGTAGTAGTAGTAGTAGTAGTAGTAGTAGTAGTAATAATAATAATAATCTTCGTTTTTAATATCTTCAAACTGACAATAACGCAGTATGATTACAAATCAGTATGAACGGATGATCACAAGTTATTACAGAAGTCGAATTTAACTGTACACGGCAGCCATGCAAGGCGCCCATCACGTCCTACATCTCATTTTCACAAACGCGCCATCTCGCGAATGAAAGGCTGAGTGGACCTAAATTTGGGGAGGTTGCGGGAAGCGATCCCGCTACCTCTTGCTCTTCACGCCAGTGATGTTACCACTACTCCATGAGACGCAGCTATATAGGCCCTACGCTCTTGCCGATGTAGCTACCTGGGCCAAGCACTTGCGATGAAATTTAACGAATTTGATCGATTGCTTAAAGCTGTGTGGGTATAATATTTAATTAATATAGGACAAACTTCCTCAATTGGCAGAGTATAGTGCGTGCAAAAGTAACAAAACCGATTAAAATAGGTCTACGCATATCGATCAGTCTAAAAGAGAACTGGCATTAATATAATTTTTGTAATGAAAATATAGGCCCATGCGTTATATTTAAGCAGTAAAATAAACAAACTCCAAAATTATGAAAACGACAACACTAACAAGCCTAATGAGAAATAATGTTACAGACCTGTTTAGGCATACACTTCAACTATCTTCATCTATATGACATTGTGTCTATTCAAAAAATAAGAAACGATGATTATAAGACAATCACTGGCGGCGATCTTGTTTGACAGGTGGGGGGGGGTACACTTTAGAACTGATCTGGTCAAAAAAGAGTTTTGAACTGATCTGCTCAAAAAGAGGTCCAAACTGTTGACCTTTTTTCGTGTTTCTTCAAAATGTGGGGAGAGGCAAATGTATGGTGTGTCCCCCACTCTTAAAGGTGGAGGTCTTGTTCCCCTCAACCCCCCACCGGGATCGCCGCCCATGAAGACAATCACTATAGGTATCCAAGTAACTCTGCTGGACAAAGTCGTTCGACGAAGACTCCGATGGTTTGGAGTTTGGACATGTGGAGAGAATGCTAGCAAGATTCGAAGAAAAAGAAAGAAAGGTAGGCCTAGGCCAAGACTACGCTGGAAAGATAATATAAATGAGGACATAACATCACTTGGACTAACGCTAAGTGGACCAATAGGCTTGACAAATGACTGAGGACAATGGAGATCGTTATTCGTGCCCATCGCCGCCAAATGGCTGGCATCGGGTACTGATGATGATGATGATGATGACGACGACGACGACGACGACGATGACGATGACGATGACGATGACTTATCGGAAGCTAAAGGGTTTTTATTAAGATGTTTAATATCACGCCCCTTGTCCTTATACCGAATACAAAACGTGGGTGATATATATGCGCATTCAGTAGACACAATTAACTGACTACGGCTCCGACGATAACGATGATGAGGAGGAGCAGCAACAGGTGTAGGAGAAGCAAGAGTAGGAAAAGGAGGAGGAGGAGGACGACGACGACGACGAGGAAGAATATGGTTTACTCACAAAGCTTTCCTCACCGTATGTTATACTACTATACGGTACCATAGCTCGATGCGACCCCACCCCCAATCTAATTCAGATGATAGGCCTTAAGGATCCGGCTTAAGCAGAAAGAAAACTAAACTGTACTTATGGATTACGGAGCTGGCAGAATTTGTCTATCGGTCAGCCTTTCAGAAGCTGCATGACAACTAGGCTATCTTTCCAGCCTTTTACATTGAATTTTGCTAAGGATTTGGTTGTCAACGGCGGGGCCTTAGCCATAAGACTCCACAGAAGTTGAGGCCAAATAAAATCCGTTATGGGACTCTTTAAGCTATACTTTCTGATGAATGGACCTACATGAGCGAAACATTCTCAGTCTTAGACCTATGGTTGTAATAATATTATTATAATTAAATCAGAATAAGCTTCTGGTTAAATACTTTCGGTTTTCCATACGCTTTGAATTACATAACAGCGCTGGTGCTTAACAACTGGGTCGTGAACTCACGTGACTTGTCACAGGGTGCACGTTTCTAAAGCAGATGCTACAGACTTTCCGTTAGGTCTAGGCCGTTGGTTAGTTCGGCGCTCCATACTTTTCAGTATTTAGTTATTTACTAACGGTATTAAATTCCGCGTGCAGAACAGTCAGCGCACAGGGTGTCACACCCGAGCGACATACAACCCGCGTAATTGACGCTTCGAATGCACTCTCTTTCACCGGCATACGATTTTAGAATTTCTGGGTCCAAGGTTTATGCATGGCTTTTTCACACTGCGCTCAGCTTTCTAACTGTTAACAATGCTAGCCTATACTAGAGGCCATCTTAAGCGCGGAAATTTCTAAAAATTTCTAAAAATAGCATAACACAAGGGTTTTAAATAGTGCAATGTCGTAACTTTGGTCTAAAAAAGTGGGGTGTGCCAAATTTCGCATTGTTTTCCCTTCGCGGCCGTTCAATAATTATTGTTGGGCAATTGTTGGGTTAAAGTCATTGCTACTGTATAGTATACAATGAAGTAGGTCTACTGAAATGTATTGAATTAATTCAATTGTACTTGAATTTGGTGCTTGGTCTCCATAAACGTATTCTCTCGTCTTGTCTAATTATAATGGCGCCGTTTACGCCACGCATTATAATAACAATGATAATAAAGAAGATGGCGATGGTGATCACGATGATGTTCGGGTATTGTTCGAGTCTTGAGGGCTGAAACGAAGGCCTTCCTTCGAGAAAATAATAGGCCTAAATTTAAGGCCTAATGGGCACGGTTTCTTCTGGGTATTAATAGTGGGGTACGGTACCCTCTGGTCCAGAAAGTAGGGGTACAACCGTACAAGTACCCTTTGTACCCCCTGAAAATTACGCCTATGTTTAAGTGGTTCTGAAGACGTGCATGCATCTGCGTTAGAACAACCACAAGTTAACCTGGAATGGTCAATAACCCCAATTTCCTAGTTTCCTCTTAAAGCTGCAATAGTTTCCTCTGGCAGGGTAGGCCTACTATCATTCAAACCATACCACAAGTCTATGATTTTTGCCGCAATGATTTATACCCATGATGTCTTCAAGTTGATTTACTTGGTGCTAGTTCAAGGAACCTCTTCCACCGCATTCCCCTTTCCAGTGATAATCACTTCCAAGTCCTCCTTCCTTACTCAATTTCAATACCTGCCCCAATTTCATAGTAAAACCCTGTTTCTCTTCTCCATATGCATCAGTTCAAAGAGCATCTGCCAGTTCTGTGACCATCTGAAGATTCTTCTAAAAAAAGAATACGGGTTGGTCGATTCCACACCACTTCTTGCAGTATCTCTACATCTTCTTCATCGCCCACTGCTCTACATAGTTTTTTTTACCATCTGCAAACTTGAAATTTTGATTACACCACAGATCTATGTCATTAGTAAAAATTATGAGCAGCTGCGGACCAATCACTGATCCTTGTGGCAAGGCACCTAGCACTGCCATCCAACTAAAATATTTGTCACCTATGCCCACCATTTTTATCTTCTACCTGATAACCAGCTTTCAATCCCTGTTAGTACCTGGCCTCTGAGCCTGCATGCTTGCAACTTTACATGGCCAGCCTTACACGACGTACTTTGTCAAATGCCTTGGCAAAATCTACGTAAATTACATCTACGGGGTTTCCCTCGTCTATCCTTTCATAGACCTCCTCAAAGAACCCTAACAGATATGTCAAACACAAACAACCTCTGGTAAATCCTGCCCTTTATAATGTACTCATTCACGTGTTTCACTATATTATTCCTTAATAATTCACTCTATAGCCTTGCATACAGCACTGTTTAAACTGACTGGTCTGTATTTACATGGTTCACTTCTATTTCCCTTTTTAAACAATGGTAATATATCATATTAATGCATCTCTCTATTCCGGGCCCGTTGAGAATTCCAGCATTATCTGACGGAGAAGAAATTTCCGTAGTGTAGGGTCTATTGTGTATGCACTTTTGAATTTTCTCAGCGAAGGAATTGACTTTGATTCGAGTTAGCGTTGAAATCAGCTGCTTTCAAATTTCGTTGACATCATTTTGCAAAATACGGATAAAATGTTCAACAACAACCCCCCAGTCGTTTTTCTACAATTTCCACACTGCTAA
>OY744606.1:49762658-49770158 GCA_963556255.1 Allolobophora icterica | reverse complement strand
TTGCGTGGTCACGAGCATGACGATGGAAATTTAATACAACTACTTCGTTTGAGCAGTGATGGGCAATAGTCAACTAAAAATCAGTCTTGTTGTCCTCGAGACCAAGGTCTTGGTCTCGAGTGCACTCGAGTTCGTTTTTAAAAGTCTTGGTCTTGGTCTTGGTCTTGAGACCCAAAGTCTTGGTCTTGGTCTTGAGGTTCAAGGTCTTGGTCTTGAGGTTCAAAGTCTTGGTCATGGTTTTGCAAGACCAAGACCAAGACTTTTGTCAATATGAACAGTCATTAATTTTTACAAACGGCAAGAATTTTAAAAATGTATCTAATAATTACTCATACAGTTATTGCTTTAGTATTTACACGGTGTGAATGAGGCTTCACTGTTGTTTTGGACAATTATTTTGACTTCCGTTTATTTACCATGGAATGATTTCAAAACAGACTCACGATTTGTACATTTACATCCGGTTCTTGAAGAGCTGCTTTGTGTGCTAGCCATTTCAGGACTTGTAGACCGTATATTTTCACATGGCAGAATTTTTATGAGGCCCCAGAAGTCACGCCTTAGTCAGAAAATTCTGAGCAAATTGGATTTTATAAAATTCAATAGGCATTTGGAATAACATTTCGCATGAAGGACTTTGTAAATACGAATTCGGAATTCTCTGCAGTCTGCATTTAAAGTTGTTTTGCTTGAATAAAATCAAAGACTCTCGTTTTTATTAAAATAACGAGTAGTCCGACTGGACATTTTTCAATAAGGAATAGATCTCTGGATATGACTGTGATTTTTTTAGGTCTTATTCTCGGTCTTGGTCGTGAGGTTCAAGGTCTTGGTCTTGGTCTTGGTCTTGAGGTTCATGGTCTTGGTCTTGAGGTTCAAGGTCTTGGTCTTGGTCTTGAGGTTCAAGGTCTTGGTCTTGGTCTTGGTCTTGAGGTTTAAGGTCTTGACAACAAGACTGCTAAAAAGTTGCTAACTTTTAGTTCAACTAAAAAATTTTAGTTAAGGATGAAGTTTGACTAAAAAATAGTTTAGTTAAAACCATAATTTAACATTTTTTTAGTTCCTAACTAAAAATATATCAGCAATACGCGACTATTTTCCGCAATGAACATTGAACATTGTCAGCAACTCAACGCGACGTTCACTTACTTATTAACACTGGTGTTGCCTCTGCATAGAATACAGTTTGTAGCAAGGCACAGTGTCAATAGCGACATTGTTCTTTGTCTTTATTATTCTTTATAATATGTGAGTTGAGTCTGTAGCCGAGATTTGAATTAAAGGCTGCATCAGTAAAAATGAATAGTTTATTAGTCACTACCAGGGGCGGATCCAGAAGGTCTGTCAGTGGGGGGGGGGCAAAAATTTTACATACCTACCATCTCCCAAAAAAAGTTTATGACCTTTTTTTAGTCATTAACCTTTTTAATGTCTTCAGTCTACATCTACGGGACCCACGTCCTGTGTACATTTGACTCATCCACGCCTGGTCACTACTTGCTTCACTGAGGTAAATTGAAAGAAGACAAAAGCAAGTGTAAGAACTTCATTGCAAAATGTCGATTTTGTGTGTATAACAGGATCTCTAGAAATATTACGTCTACAACCAACTTTCTGAACCACATCAAGATAACATGTCATTCATTATTAATCATTACTAAATAGTAAATTAGTCCAGCGTTTTTTAAACTGTAAAGGATAGGGAGGGGGTCCGTGAGATCGTTCTGAAAAAGTCATTAATGATTAACACTGCATGGTTTTAGCATTTACAGCCTTTTTTCAAATTCATAAACTATACTTACAGTACGCCTGTAGTTGTATGCTATAACAGTACACATTGCATAGTTTGAAGGTGAAATTGTCGTTGACACTCTGCATTATTGCAGTTCACATAACCTCTGTTATTGTGAAAATGTTTGTCGTAAAAAGTTGGAAAAAGTTTAACTACTTTTTTAGTTTAGTTAACTGATTTCCAAAATCAGTTGCCAACTTTAGTTAAACCATATTTTTTAGTTGGCAAATAGTTTAAGTTTGACTAAAAAAGTTTAATGCCCATCACTGCGTTTGAGACTAGGAAACAACGAGTATCTGTCGAAATGGATGAATTCCGGTCGCTTCCAAACCTTCACCATGCAGTTGGGCCACTGTTCTAATTAATGGTTGTTTTTGCAACTATTAGTGCAGAATGAACTGCTGGAATTTGCGGCTCGACACATACTGCTGAGGGTTGGTGACAACATCCGCAATTCGGGTATGCTTTCAATCATTGTTGATGGCACCTCAGACATGACTTGCATTGAACAAGAGCACATCTATTCGTTACGTTACTGCCAACCTGTAGGTCTATCTTCACTCTTCATGAATTTTTTGGGGTTTCTACAACATTAATGAGGGAACTGATGCTTAGAAGGTGGAAACATGATCTATGACGTATGCTGAGGTTCCAACTTCCTATAGTTCGTTGCGTGGCTAAGTCTATAACGGTGCTAGTAACATGGCTGGGAAATGGGACGTACGCAGGGGCGGCGATCCCGGGGGTCGAGGGGACAAACCCAACCTTTAATAGTGGGGGGGGGGGACACAGTAAACAGTTGTCCTCCGAATTTTGAAGAAACATCAAAAAGGTCAAACAATTAATTTTAACCTCTTTTTTGGCCAGATCAGTTCAAAAATACCCCGTGCCCCCCGCCCACCTGTCAAACAAGATCGCCGCTTCTGGACATACGGAACCCAAGCACTCATCGCACAAATTTAACCTCTGGCTGTTTAAGTTAATTGTTTAATGCATAACGCAATCTGGCCATGCTGGAAGCCTTGGAATCAACGCCATTTGTTCGTGATGCCACTGGTGTTGTAAATGATTTGGCTGTCTTCGCACAGCATTCGGCAAAGCTGAGTAGCAATTTGAATGCCGCGCAACTGGAGAATTCAGAGGCCGTAGGCCTATCACTTGTACGTTCACTGTGTCCTACTCGTGTCCTGTGTCGGGGTTCTGCCCTGATCCACATTTTGAACAACATTGAAGAAATCTTCCCAGTATTCGAGGAATATGAAAAAACGACAAATGTGAAGCAGCGTCTAAGGCACTTCGCTTTCCGCAAGTCGTCGGTAATGGAAACTTCATTTAATCATTTTAGCGCTTAAGTACACGCTGTCTGTCATGATGACAGAAAGCGTGTACTTATAAGCGCTAAAATGAAGTTTCCATTAGGCCTAGACCATTACCGACGACTTGCGGGAAATCTGAACAGAGCAGTGCAATGCCGATAAAATAAATGTTCAGGCTAAACTCAAGTCCATAAGAATTCAATGCAGAATGTTGCCGTATAATTTCACTCAAAAACTTTACGTCATCTCGCTTTTTAAAATCCGACTTTGGCTCGCTGTAGAAACTCTAAAGCCTACACGTGGAAGGACATTTCAATTTTTAATGCTGCGTCTGCATATGTGGGTTCTTCAGTGTGGAACAGTCTTCCCCAGTCCCTCCGCCAAGAGCTTCTTGCTCTCTCTCCTCCAGCTCCGTATAGACGCTTTTTGCAGTCGCTGGCACTGATGCGGGTCAAGAGCGCTGCTGATCTGAGTGGCGCTATATAAATGTTTGGTTAAAATCACAATTACAATAATAATAGATAATTATTATCGTGACGTCATCAGTTGGCTGTGTAAGTCGAAATTTTCATACTTGTCGTAAATTATATAAATTCTTCAACTTATGTAGGCGTTAGAGTTGGATTTCCATAATTATTATTAAGTCAACATCTCGTGATTTCGAAGACTTTGTCCGTCGAAGCCGAAACGCCCAGAATTCAGGACAGTTTGGTATGAAATATGTTCTTATTATCATCAGCGATCATCGCGTCCTTCAAAATTTCGCCAAGTCGTTGTAAAAGGCCTATCAGCTATCACGTCATCGTTGCCATGACAACCCATTGTCTCTTGCCTTCCGAGCATAACTTATTACCTTATTAGTTCGGTTTGAATAAAATTCTTATCGCTTGAAACAACGTGAATAGGAAGCCTACTAAGAGAAACGGGACTTACAACACAATAAAACAACAAAGTTTACAGCGCGCTTGATCAAGACAAGTCTGGCACGAGAGCGCGTTGCGCTGCATTTATAGCCAAAGTGCAATGTGAATAGATTAGTTTTTAATTTTTATTTTAATTGAACAACAGATGTGCATTAACGGACTGAAGTTATAATAATAATAATAATAATAATTATATTCTTTATTATTTCAAACCGACAGACGCAGTAAGATTACATTGAAACATGAAAGTACAATCAATATCTTAATTAAAACACACGGTTTGGCAGCCATGCAAGGCGCCGCCCTAGAGGGGTTACGAGAGTCGATCCGCGTACCTTATGCTCTCCTGGCCATGAGTGTTACCATAGGCGTAGCCACACTGAGGCAAGAGGAGGCAGTTGCCTCCTCTTGCTTTTTTAGATTTCAAACATTTTCCGTAGGTTATACCTCCGCACCCCTACTACACCTGGATGTCTCCCGGAGTTTCCTCCTCTTTAATTTAACTTTGGCTACGTCCTTGAGTGTTACCACTACTCTATCCCCCTCCCTTCCAAGTTGGAAGATTGTTCCATTCTATGGGTCCTCAGACCGAGAAGACACGACTACCAAACATCCGGTTGGTGCGAAGTACGGTAAAATCTCCTCGCATGGCCGATCGGAGTCCTTTAGAATTGGAAGCAGAACATGGCGTGACCACTGACCATAGATGTCATGTACGAGGGAGAGGTTCCAGATGGATATGGTACATGGGAAGGGAGATTTTGAAGGCGATACGGGCGCGGATGGGAAGCCAGTGTAGAGTTTGAAGGGTTGGCGTGATGCGATCTCTAGGACCAAGACCTTTTATTAGGCGAGCGGCAGTGTGTAGAACAGATGATAGTGGTTATAGAGTTGATGAGGGAAGACCGGATGGGACAGAGTTGCAGTAGTCAAGGCGAGAGATCACGAGGGCTTGAATGAGAATACGAAAGCAAGTTTAATTTAAGCAACGTCGAATTCGGCGAAGATGGAAATAGCATGCTCTGGCAACGGAAGAAATGTGTTGAGTCATGTTTAGACTGCAGTCTAACAAAGCACAAGGTGGCGATTCGCATCGTTGGGTGGAATAGAGCAGTTTGAGTCGAGATTGAGAATTTCCATTAGTTTATCGTCGTCCGGACTGTTTCGATGGTCGAACCAAATGAGTTCTGCTTTAGTGGCATTTAGCTTCAGACACATAGATGCACACCAGGATTGGATATCACGGACGCATGCCACGATTTTAATTTTGATGTTGAAATGAGAAAATAAAAAAATGCAATAGAAAGCTTACACTTATTAATGTGATGACATCACCAAATTTATTACAATGCGATTCACACGGTCACAAATCTCTAAATCTCACAATAAACCTGAGCATTACTTTATTAGTAACCCACAAACAAGCAGTGCGAACTCGATCCTATACCCACCTCCTTACTGAAAGACTGCATCTATCCTTGTACCCATCATCACCAAAATTATCAACCTCTCCTTGTCTACTGGCAATTTCCCCTCCTTTTCAAACACTCTTTAGTCACTCCACTCCTCAAGAAACCGCCATTGGATAAAGAAATCCTTTCCAACTACCGACCTGTTTCCAACCTGTCATTCATCTCTAAGCTAACTGAACGCATAGTCCTATCTCGAATCAATGAGTACCTAACTTCCTACTCACTTCTCAACCCACACCAGTCCGGTTTTACCAAACGCCACTCTACTGAAACCCTACTCACTTCCCTCTACAATAAACTCGTTTCCGCCATCTCTCATCAACAGGTCTCCTGTCTCTGCCTTCTTGATATTTCTGCAGCCTTTGATACCATTGACGACAACATCTTACTCCAACGACTGTCAACCTGGTTCGGTTTTACTGACACTGCTCTCCTCTGGATTGAGTCATACCTCTCTTCCCGCTCGTTCTCTGTAAAAACGGAAACCTCATCCGAATCATGCCCTCTCACCTGTGGTGTTCCACAAGGTTCTGTTCTTGGGCCTCTTCTGTTTATCCTCTACACTACTCTCAGCTCACTCATTAAAGCATCCTCAGTTGATCATCACCTTTATGCTGACAGCTAGTCATCTCTTTCTCTCCTAACAGCTTCCCCCACTCCATAGATCATCTTCTCCATGTAGTTACCAAAATCTATTCCTGGATGTCATCAAATCTCTTGTGTTTAAACTAGTACTGTCGATTAATCGCCGTTAACGCCCGTGATTAACGCATAATTTTTAACTACGATTAATATTTTTAACGCCGATTAATATTTTTAACGCAGTCACATAATAGCTTTGCAATTAATTCGAGTATGGACGTTTAAGCCGTGTTTCTTGACTAGCCAAGAAGTATCTGCCTTCACCAGCTACAACTGTACCCTGTTAAAGATTGTTTTGCCTTATCGGGACACATAGTTAATAAGAAAAGAGCATCGCTTGATCCGAGCAATGTGAACAAGCTAGTTTGCCTAAATAGCTGGCTTCACTTAAAAGAGTGAACTCTTAGAATAAGATGATCTCCATTGAAAGACTTTATGAATGCTTGGTTAAATAACTGAATTTTCTTGACAGGATAAACTAATTACAATAAGACGTAAGCTTAAATCATTTAAAAAGATTGTTTTACCGTGTAGATTTGTAGACAGACTTAAGGCATCAAATTGAGACTTTAAAGATGATGAAGATTAAACTCTTCAAGTCAGATGTAATCCATTTAAAAAGACTAGAGCTATTACTGTGTAGATTTGTAGTGGAATCATGATTGAAGCATTAACAACTAGTGTATTTTTATTTTATGATGATTATTTCGAAGTTGGTGAATGTTGAATGAGACTTTAAGTCATTGATTCAAATGTGTGACTGTAAGATCTTTAGAAGATTAGAAAAACTGAGCCCAAGCTGACGAATAGGGCCTACGTGTACTTATAGTAATTAACAAAGAATTTAATAAAAGTGCGACTAATTTGCAGTTAACTTGCGATTAAAATTTTTAATCGATCGATTAACTTCGATTAAAAATTGTAATCGAGGGGCAGCACTAGTTTAAACCCAGCTAAAACGGAATTCATTCTCATAGGCCTGCGCGATCAACTCAAGAAAATCCCAGATCCATCCATTACCCTCAACCTCGACTCTACCTACACCAACACATTCACTGCAAACTCGCCTGTCCGCAACTATAGGCAAGATTTTTTTACCAGCACCTCAGCTTCTCCGACCATATCACCCATCTCTCCCGTTCCTGCTTCATGCACATCCGTGACCTTCGCAGAATTCGCCCAATGCTAGACTTCAAAACTGCATCCACAATAGCTACTTCTACAGTCCACGCAAAATTAGATTACTGCAATGCACTCTTCTTAAACATCGACATCACCCAAATAGACCGCTTCAAGCCATTCAAAATGCACTTGCCCGTGCTGTGACTAAACCCTAAGCACCAGTGCACCACCAC
>OY744606.1:49635158-49757658 GCA_963556255.1 Allolobophora icterica | reverse complement strand
AACAGAACTTCGTTTCCCACTTTATTCAACGCAAATTTAAATATACCGTAAACGGCTGATCCTTTAAACTAACGACTTAAAAAGGCTTAAACTAATTTACTTAGGTGGCGAACAGGCTGAAACGAACGAGCTTAACGGCTATAAAATGGTCAGTTTACTTACGCCGCGTATCCAGAAAACTTCCGAATCGCCAGATTTCCTATTAGTCACTGTTTACAAATGGCGAGATCCCTACGCATGTCTGTTTAACACTTAATTCAACGTAAATTTAAATATACCGGAAACGGTTGCTATCTTACACTAATGGCTAAAAACTGGATTAAACTAATTTATTTAGGTGGCGAAAACGGGCTAAAACCAATTTACTTAGGTGGCGAAAATGGGTTTAAACTAATTTACTTATAATAATAATAATCTTTTCTTTATTTGAGCGCCGGCCAACCGCACTGCGCAGTGAACTTGCATATAGTAGAAATGGGAGCCACGCAGGGCACCTTACATACGTGTCGAATATAACTGCTTTTTTATACGGCAGCCAACAGGGCGCCAATCACGGCCTACTATTCATTTAACCACCTAGCGAGTGGAAGGCTGAATAAACCTTACGGGGTCTACTGGGTTCGATTTTGGTACCTACTGCTCTTCACGCCAGTGTGTTATCCATTACTCTACGGGCCCCACTTAGGTGGCGAACAGGCTGAAACGAACGATCTTAACGGGTTTAGGGAGCCAATTTTCACAAATTTTTAAACTAGGAAGGTCATAATAAATTTTACGCGCATTGGAAAATACATTTTCAAATTGTTTTCAAACCGTCTTAGGGCGAGCAATAACCTAGCGTATAAGTATCGATACTATTCACTCAAGAATGCACGCAGAGATCAGATAGGCCTATATGGTGTGATAGCAGTATGATCAGTCCTCTGTAAATTGACGGTTTGTCTTACTACTGCAAAATACAACGTACCAGTACTGTCTAGCTGGAGGCCACAGTGCCTGTGTCGTCTATTACGAAATAGGCCTAGATGATAGGTTCTGACAGTGTTGGGTAAACTCAGACAAGAAATGAGTTAAATCAAAACTCAACTCATGCACCTCAAAATGAGTTTAAACTCAAACTCAACTCATCCTAAGTGAAATGAGTTAACTCAAACTCAGTTGTTAAATGAGTTAAATCATAAACTCACACGTTTCATATTAGCACGTTCTAATCGAGCAACAATTTTTCCATCACGCCTACTTGTAACAGAAAAATATTTTCCATCAAGAATACACGGTACTTCAACCATGTTGTTCTTAACTGTTCACAATATACAAAATATGCAGTGCATAAACACTGTCCGCTAGCAGTGTTTACGATCCTCCCTGCCGTCACCACTCACCAGTATGGAAAGCCGCCGATATAAAAAAGGCTTGTTTCAACATAAAATGTGCCGATTGCCGAAGAGTGAGTTGAGTTTAAAATAATTGACAGTTACAACTCAAACTCACAGAAAATATGAATTAACTCAAACTCAACTCACACTCTTTAAGGTGAGTTAACTCAAACTAATAAATCACAGCAAGTGAATTAACTCGTGAGTTTAAACTCATCTGAGTTAACTCATACCCAACACTGGGTTCTGACATTTGCATTCTTATAAGATAACGGGCTCATGCACAAGGATCTGACGATGGCTGATGTTGTAGCGCCTGTTGTTTAATTAAACTGAAATTGAACGTGTTAATGACGTGTCTCTCTTTCTCTTAGACTACAGGGCTGATTATGTAAGTTACAATTTCATTTTTCCGAACAGCGCACAACCCGTTCCATCCACATTCATTCATGGATGGCTGATCATCCAGAAAAATGTTCCAGGCCCCGGTTCAATATGCAACAGATCGTGGAGCTACTACAGAAATGGTTTTGGATATCCGGCCGGAAAATATTTCTGGTTCGAAACGAGAAACTCTACCAACTGATGGCCAGTGGAAACTAGAAGCTAATTATAATTATAATTGCATAACGCAACTAGAAAACCTAGAAAGGCTAAGAAAGCTAAAGGGGTTATAGTCTCACGAGCAGCTAAGTAGCATCAGTAGGCCTATATAGGCCTAGGCATTCTTGTAGAGAATACGAGATATAAAATTATCTTTTTCTGGTAGGGTAAATTTATGCGTTCTTGCTCGAAGGTTGTGTCCACTGCTGCGGAGGGAAGGGGGCAGCTAGGTCACGCAGCACATATAGCAAGAAAAATTCGTTCGTCTCACTTATTGACCAATTGGTTGACGCCGTCAGCCTCGCCAGGCAGGAATCCGCCACGGGTTAATTGCCTAAACAAACGGTCCTGTCTCTAACCCCATCAGGCTCAGGAGCCGTATAAAATATGCGCCACCGTTGTAGCCAAAGAGGGCTAAAATACTGTCTTCATACTAAGACAGGCGCAGGATAAGGTACTGGAGGGAAACAGCAAGAGATACTGGACCCTTGTGGATCTGGAGAAGGCCTTCAATAGAATGCCAAGGGAGGTATAGTATTCTGGAGTCTGAGGAAAAAGGGAGTGACTGAGAAAATCGTGCGACTGATAAAGTCCATGTATGATGGGGCACGCACTTCGGTGAGGTGTAGGGTTGGTAATGTGGCGTGCGCGTCGTCCTCTGGCAGAGCCGCGCCCTGCCTGGGGGGAATAGGTTGACAAGAACCCGGATAAAGGCGGGAACAAAAGCATCCGGTCATCAATCAGGCCTTCTTTTCTTCCCAAACCTAAGGAGCATTCCCGGACAATTTCCTCCGTCTTCCGGCCGAGAGAGTCACTCGATCGTACTACCGGGCTCATCAGCGGCGCTGCTATTTCATTTACCAGGAAACTCATATATATGGCCGTCGTATCAAGGTTTTGTCCTCGCGTGAGATAAATTCGATTCCCGCCTCAACAGAATTTCTGGCAGGGAAAACTCCCGCCAAAATGGTTGGATTCCCGCGCCAAATTATGTACCAACATTTCAAGGTTATTTTTGGTGCCTTACCACTTCCCTCATTATTTGACAAAGCTCAGTCAGGGCAGACTGGCCTTCCAACATAGTCGAGCTATCCGTAATGCAGAATTCAAATGAAATTGATATTGCCTTTATTATAATTAAACAGAAAATGCAGACTATCAAAATAAATCGATCTAACAGCTTTACAGCTTGATATGGCCTTTATCAGTCCGCAATGTCACAAATTCGCCACAATTTCAGTTCAGTAGCGATTAGGCCTACTTGCAAATCACCAATTTAATCAACTAATTACTTACAAAGAACTTAATTCAGATTGTCTTTAAACTGCGTAACTTTTCTGTGCTAATTTCAGCTCTTTTAACACACAAATTATCGACTAATACCAAGTCGAAAATGCACTATAAAAAGGACCGATACAACAAACCTAACACGCTGCACTTCGTTCGCTTACACAGCTTTGAAAACCGACACACTTCTTCAAGCGTCTTGTTGAAAACAATCATCTAATTCGTCGATCGAAATCTTAACAACTTCTATAATTGGTCGTTGTCTGACCAGCTTCGACTGAATTACTACATAAATTCGAACGTCCGTCAGCACCCATCAAACTACAGCGCAGAACTGACGAAAACTCCCGCGAGACTCCAATCCCAAGCTTTATATAGGCTCCAGTTTCGCGCGCATGCCCGCGAAACTTTCGCGCGTCTGGCGGACCAATCAGCATGCAGCTTTCGTGGCGCGCAATTCTAGTAGGCGCCAAATTCTTTGTTTACGCGCTCTGGCATAACTTATTTTAAGCAGAGCAGAAGATCAGAAATTTTGTAGCGCACTAGTAGATATTCACAAGTTGGCATACGAACGAATCCGTTCGTCACAGTAGCACAATTGAGTTCGAAATGCGAATAGGCCCTAGGTGTACATCAAGGATCGTGCCTGAGCCCACTGTTGTTTATCATCGTCATGGACGCATTATCAGAAAACATCGGAAGAGATCTCAGAGAGGTACCGTAATTGGAATATGTTGTATGATGGTGATCTCATTGTGGCGAATGGCTCAGCAGAGATCCCCATAAGCTTCACTTGTTGGCAGGAGACACTGGAGAGCAAGGGACTCAAAATAAATACAAGCAAAGCAGAAGTCATGCTTTGCTCAAGGACATATGAGGGCCTGGTGGTTATAGCTGGTGGGGGATATGTGCTGAAACAGGTGGAGATCGACCTTTAAATACCTGGGGTCGATAATCAATGCTAAAGGAGTGTAGTGTTTAGAGGTAATGGAAAAGACGCTATAAAAAGAGTATTGAACGATAGGGGACACTAGCGTACGGGAAAGGACAGAACAAGGAACATAGAAGCGTTGAATCACATGTTTGGTTTAAGATAACTTTGAGATAACTATTAAACGTTTAAACATTACATTTTGGCGACGAGAATTAGCGAACAAACGGGGGAAAATGGCGTCCTTCTTTCCGTCGTTTCCGGAATTTGACGTAGACGGTGAACTTACCTCGGTTGGTCCAAGATGGGAGAAATGGTTGTCGCGATTTGAAAATATGCTAACCGCCATGTCAATAGCCGACAACGTGCGTCAAAAGGCACTCCTCCTACATCTAGCCGGGCCGAGGGTGTATGAAATCGCTGAAACACTCGATATGACGCCGGCTAACGACGAGACGAATGTGTTCGATGCCGCTAAAGACGCTCTTACGCTGCACTTTAGGCCGAAGAAAAATGTCCAATACGAAACCTATGTATTTCGATCGGCAAGACAAGAACCAGGAGAATCTCTTGACCAGTATCAGGTACGTTTACGAGTTCTCGCAAAACATTGTGAATTTGTAGACACTGATAAAGAAATGCTGGCACAAATAATTCAGTCCTGCTCATCACAGGCATTAAGACGCCGTGCTTTAAGAAACTCAACAATCACCCTTGCTGAAATATTAGACTTGGCACGTACGATGGATTTAGCAGAACGGCAGGCAACCGAAATAGAAACTAAAACGACCGACCAAACTGACTATGCTGTCAATGCAGTACAACAGGTAAACGGTTTTCACAAAAAGACTAAACCAGGTGAACAACGGTCTCTGAATGAACAGACATGTTTCAACTGTGGAGGGACATATCCTCATGAGGCAGGTAAACAGTCATGCCCAGCGTTCCAAAAGACATGTTATCGGTGCTCTAAGAAAAATCACTACTCGAGGTGTTGCAGGAAAAAGGCACAACATCATGTGGATGCGCGAACATTCCAGCCGATTATCTGTCTCGACACCCAAGTGAAACCAGAGATTCGGGGACGGTGGAGGAAGATTTGGAGGCGGAGGTAAACTTGACGATTGCTGTCACTTTACCCAAAGCAATGACAAGAGAAGATATTAAAAGGGAGACGCAACTGGATGAAGCAATGATTAAGGTGATCAAGTTTATACGAGACGAAGAATGGCCTTCAAATAGCAAAGTAACGGATGATATCCGACCATTCTACATTTTGAGAAATGAGTTGTCCTTAGCCCCAGGTGACGATATGGTGTTGAGAGGATCAAGAATCGTGCTACCAACCGCACTCAGAGTAAAGGCTATACAAACAGCACATGAAGGCCACCAAGGAATTGTGAAAACGAAGGCGCTGCTAAGAACAAAGGTTTGGTTTCCTGGAATCGACTCGCTGGTGGAGAAACATGTCGGCAATTGCGCAGCCTGTCAGATTGTGACAGACACCAAGCGGCCGGAACCACTGAAGATGTCACCTCTGCCGTCGAGAGTCTGGTGCGAACTTTCGACCGATTTCTATGGACCGCTACCGACAGGGGGCCACTTACTCGTCATCATTGACGATTATTCGAGATTTCCAATAGTGGAGTTTGTCAAAAACGTCTCTGCGGACTGTGTTATACCGACTTTGGAAGGAGTTTTTTCCACATTTGGAATTCCTGAGCTGCTGAGAACTGACAATGGGGCGCCTTTTCAGAGCCATGCATTCAAAGAGTTCTCTTTGTACATGGGGTTTCACCACAGACGAATAACACCATGTTATCCACAAGCCAACGGAGAATGTGAACGGTTTATGAGGAACATTGGAAAAACAATGCGCATCGCACATAGCATGGGGTTGGACTGGAGGTCTGAGCTCCAGAAATTCTTAAGAAACTATCGCGCCACTCCTCACTCAACACTGCAGAGGACACCTGCGGATTTGCTGTTTTCAGAGCCATTTCGGACAAGACTTCCTGAAAACGACTGTGCAATCACAAAAGATCGATTCGGCCTCAAGGAGAGGGACCAAAGATCGAAGGAACGGATGAAGCGCTACGCTGATCATCGAAGGAGGGCAAGAGCCAAGGACCTGTCGGTAGGAGAATATATGTCCTCATCCGCCGAGATGCAAAGTGCAAATCCATGCCACCATTCGATCCTGACCCGTTCATTGTGGTCGCAGTGAAGGGATCAATGGTAACAGTAGAAAGAAGAGGCCAACGAACCACCAGAAATTCATCCTTCTTCAAACAGTTTAATCAGCCGCCGTCGCCCACAACCAAGAACGCAACATGGCAGGAGGCCGACGATGAGCCGAGGGGGGATGTCGATGATGATGACGGGACAATGGAGAATCGGAACGGTTCATCAACACCCGGGCAGGTCGAAGATGCTGAACAGCGGCAGCAACAGACTTCACCCGCACCTGTTCTGAACACTGCAGATGCGCCTGAACCACCGTTGAGGCGCTATCCTCAAAGAATGAACAGGCGTCAGCCATCTTGGCTGCAATGCTAATGTATTCCGTTATAGGAATAAGGTGATGGGATTATGACATATGTTTGCACTAGCTCAGTTGATTTTAGCACCAGTGAAGGTGATTGTTCGTGACACATGTTTGAACCAGTTCCGTTAATTTTAGCATCACTTAAGTTTACTTTTTGCATTAACATGTTGAACATTCAACCAGTTAAGGCTTTATTTAAGGCCAGGGTGGATGTAGTGTTTAGAGGTAATGGAAAAGACGCTATAAAAAGAGTATTGAACGATAGGGGACACTAGCGTACGGGAAAGGACAGAACAAGGAACATAGAAGCGTTGAATCACATGTTTGGTTTAAGATAACTTTGAGATAACTATTGAACGTTTAAACATTACAAAGGAGGATGCGAGCAAGATGTCAAAAATATAATAAAAGTAGCCTGGCAGAAGTGGAGGGATTTGTCTGGTGTGCTGTGTGACCGCAAGATCTCAGTTCGCCTCAAGAAAAAGATATACAGGACAATGATAAGACGGGTATTGATTTATGGAGCAGAAGCATGGACGCTGAGGGAAAAGGAGGAAGAACTTCTGGGGGGAACTGAGATGAGGATGCTAGGATGGATACTTGGGGTGTCACTGAAAGACAGGAAGAAAAATTAGAATATCTGGAAAACACTCGGAGTGGCCTGTAGGCCTATATGATATCCGACAAGGTGCGCGAAACCAGACTAAGGTGTTATGGGCATGTGGAGCGGGCGGAGGATAGTAACATCAAAAGAACCATGAAAGCGGAAGTGCATGGACACCGCAGCCGAGGACGCCAGAGGAAGAGATGGATGGACATGGTTCAGCAGGGCCTTAGGCTTCTAAGCCTGAAGAAAGAAGACACCGGAGATCGAGCGGGACGGAGACAGAGGATCTGAGCGGCTGACCCATCCCTAGGACCCTAGCGAGGGACTAATTCCAGCCTGAAGGCAAAGATAATAATAATAATAATAATAATAATAATAATAATAATAATAATAATAATAATAATAATAATAATAATCTGTTCTTTAATTAAGCGCCTGCAAACGCAGTGCGCTGTACAGTCAATCAATCAATCAATCAATTTATTGATCCACAAAGCAAACGTGACAATATACAAGAAAATATAATTTAAATAGCCACTATGATGCTGAAAAGGTTTGAAACATTAAGATATTCATGGGTTTAGAAGGCTATATCATGCTGTGAGTGGTCAATAGGAAGCCCTAAAAGGACCAGGGTCCCGCTAGTAAGGGCCCCCCATTTACTTAACAAAACTCGACGACGGCCATGTACACATGAGCCTTTGAGTAGACCTATTTAGAGACAACGAATTTGCAAAAGGTGGGCAACTAGTTAACAGAATAGTAAGACTTAGTGGCAAAAAAGGAAAAACAAAAAAACAAAAAACAAAAAAGAACAAAAAAACAAAGTAAAATAAATCAGATGGGAGGGGGTCGCAGCAGGCTGTCACTGGGCAATCTGTCTAATAAGTAGGTGTGAACGAAGGCTTTTTTAAAAACATAGTAACTTGGAATGTGTCGTAAATCAGAGGGGAGACTATTCCATAGTTTTGGTCCTAGATAGGTTATTGAGAATTTCCGTATGTTAGTACGTGCAAATTCAATCTGGTAAGTGTTGGGTTTATTCCTAGTAGGGTAGGGATGAATATCCGAAGTACTTGTGAAAAAGTTAAAAAATGCATTGGGTAGTGAATTGAAGGTATAGCGGTGCATGAAATCGCAGATTTTATAAGATGTTATACTGGCAATGGTCAATAAACCCATGGACTGGAATAATTGGAAGGTATGGGAATTTCTTGGGGATCTAGTAGGCCTAATGACTCGAATAATGCGCTTTTGGAGGACTACAAGACGTTGTAAGTTTGACTTGTAGTTTGCTGCCCAGACTAAATTGCCATAAGAGAGGTAAGGGTATACAAGTGAATAGTAGGCCTAAAGATTTAACATAATTTTTGAGGGAATGAGTGAGGAAATGCGTGTGATGATCCCAACGGATTTAGAAATTTTATTTGCAATTTGAGCAATATGGACAGACCAGTTGATGTGTTGGTCAATGTGAATACCCAGAAATTTAACAGAGGAAACTTGGGGTATTGGTAAGTTGTCAATTAAAATTGGTTCACTGAGCTGGGGAATTAGTTTGTGGCTTGAAGAGAATAGTATATAGTTGGACTTATTTATGTTAAGGGATAAAATTAATTTATTAGCTTTTGAACATACATAGCCTATAGCTGGGACTAACATTGCAAGGGATATGAAGCCGATGAATATAGTGTCTTTGGTCTAGATTATGTGTGTGGCTCATTTTTACTTCCGGGACCCTTGTACGGATCGGCTAGTCAAACATTAGTCGCTTATTGCTGACTTTATAACTAAATAAAAACGACTTTTATTAATAAGAAAACACATAATTATGTCCTTAATTGTAAATCACACAAAAAACGTCTAGACCGATGCCATGTGGTGTATTTACTTCAAATCGTCCCCTGCTAAGTACCCGGATGACAGCCACAGACATCGCCTGCGATGCATCGTAAAAGACGAGCTCTCATTGGCTGAAGAGTTGCCGCTTCATATCCCTTTCAGCAATAGTAGTCCCAGCCTATAGTAGAAACGGCAGCCACACAGGGCGCCTTACATACATGCATAAAGTAGAAGCACACGATAACAGCTTTACAGGAGTCGAATATTTATAACTGTTTAAGCGGCAGCGCCATAATGGCCTACATTCATACAGAAGAAGGGTTAAAATTTAAAAAAGTTACTCTTAATTTTGATGCAATTTTAACTAATTTATCCCAAATAAGTCTATAAGATTTAATTTTGGCGCCTCAAATCGATCCGAATATTCGTCCCAGATTTATTAAAAATAGAAGAAATAAAACAACCCGAGGCCCAAGGAGTCTATACAGAGGAATAGAAAATCGTGCAGAAATTCTATATCCGGTATGCTTCCTTATCCACAAATGTCGCTCCACTTCAATTTTAACAGCTGATATTATATGTGATGTTTTACTCTCCACATGCAATACTTTCATCTATAACTATAACAGTTTGTCGATTTTTTCATAATCCTAGTAAATTGCAATGCATTTGTTATGTCAATAATACTCTATACCTTCCTGGCCGTCAGAGGGCTGTGCTCAAAGTAATTACTCGAGTGTTAATAAGGAGCGTCCAGTCCTAGATATGATTGGTCCTTGTCCCCATTGCTACATGATTTTTTCGCGTGCGAACCACTTTTTGTAGTACTCTTGTTGTTTCATTTTAACTTTTGTCGAAATAATTATATTGATTTGGTGTTAATCGGTGCGATGAAGTGATTGTATTGCTTTTGTTGTACAAGTTGAACAAGCTTGCCAGATATGCAAATTTATCAGCCTGTAAATGAGGATGGAAATCGCGCAACTTGAAGTAAACATGTGCACCAACGGTTAGCACTTAGGTTTTGCACACACAATGTGAAACAGTTTAATAGGTATGGTAGCAACAGCTACTGCATATGAGCTAATTTAGTGTTATCGGAGCCGTGTGGTAAGCGCTACTGCCCATAGGTATATAATTTATCAGCTGTGCCTATTCTCGATGAACCAATCACAGCAAACCCCGCACGACATAATTATACAGTCGCTGCCGGTTCCAGATTCTAAAAGAATGCTCAGTGCTGTGCATGAGGATACATAAATATTAGTTGGATAGCTCTTTGCATCACAGTTAACTGAACTTCTGAGAAGCTTTGTGAAGCTTAGGTTTTGAAGCAGCTTGGAATTTCTGACGGAGAATGGAGCAGACTTCTGCAGAAGCACAGTTGTCCACTGTGCAGTCTTTTGAAGAAAAGCTGAGCATTATAGATCAGGAAATTCGAACTCTTCACCAGTTCTGCATTACAAAAGGTTTCAGTCCTCACCAGGTGGAAGAAAGTGCTAAGCCAATTTTGAAGCACTTACGAGAAGCTAGACGACAGCGCTGGAAGAATGTTCTGATGAGGATTGCGATGATTGTCACCTTGGTGGCTGTGCTGACATATTGCGACCCATTTGTCAAGTTTGCCTCAGCCTGTGGAAGAATTGCTATGATTAAGGTGAGTTTTAGCAAGACGGACAATCTTTAAAATCTAAATGACACAGGTTTTAATATATTAAATTCAGGTTATAAATTACTAAATTATTAACATTTTTTTCACAGAAACCTAGAACTTGCTCAGTTATGTTCCCTGTACGATTAACACTGCACTGCCCAAGTTGAAAAAGATGATATTTATCCAGTTTGGTTTCAGAGATGTTTCAAGTACTCTGGTTTCAAGTACTTATTAGTACAAGTACTTAGGGCTCAAGTATGAGTACAAGTACTTTGGTCTCAAGTATGAGCACAAGTATTTTGGTCTCAAGTACAAGTACTTAAGTTATAATACAAGTGCACATGGCCACTGCAAGAACAAGGAGATATTTTTTCGTTAACAATTATGACTAAATCATTTATGTATTTTCACTTATCAGCTCATAAGATACGTGCATTCATTTAGAATTGCCCTTGAGAAATATTAGCAATGTGAGCATCTTGTTACTCATATTTGATCAGTGTGTTTTTAATATTAAACCACCAAAACTAAAAACTTGTTCAATAGGTGCATTCAGGCTCAGTGCTCAAAGCGCTGGCTTGTACAGTTAGTCAAGAACAGCTTTGCTGGATTTCCAGAAGTCCAAACAGTCGCCTTCATCAAAGTCATCGTAGAGTTTTCATGGCAAAACTTTGACAGCAGAAATAAAATTTCATTTGACAGTAAAATTGTCATAACCAAACTTTATGACTGTAGGAATATTAGTATTTATTCAGTAATTGCAAACATTGTTAGCATCCATGTGATGAATTTTAACAAGACAACCTAAAGGAAAATTCTGATCAAGATGTGGTCCACTAATGCCAAAATATCCAAACCATAAGAGTTGATGACTAAAAGCTATCTGGTTACCTGTCAGAGTCCTTGTTAAAGCTTATCAGTTGTTCATATGCTGTATGTTCCATGTTAAGGAATTTTTGTAAGGTGTCAAGTACGAGTAGAGGTATTTGGGTCTCAATTACAAGTACTTTTGTCTAAAGTGTGAGTACAAGTACTTGAAAACTGTACTCTGGTTGTACTCAAGTACAAGTACAACATCTCTGTTGGTTTTACTGTGCTGGTTTGCATGCATTTTAACTGCTGGATTGCCAGGGTGCATGTCTACTGGGTTTTGCCTCGGACTTTCAATCCAGAGGCAGGAATATGTTTTCAGATTTCTGCACCACTTGCATCTCTGGCAAACTCAGCTATATGATGAGTTATATCAGATCAGTGTGCAGGATGTCAATACTTGAATCAGAGGCAATGTCGTAACTGAGATTTTTTTATTGATTCCATGCACATTGATTTGTTATTTGGACAGCATGCCTAGTTACTTGTTTATCAAGGGAAAATATACATATGTGCATATTTTCTTGATGTACTAGTAAATTAGCAAGGCACTTTGTAAAACACCTTTTGAGTATCTCTCAAAAACACTGCACATGTCAGTTCATAACTGCTCAAAACAAGGGTATTTCAAATTAGGTTGAAAAAGCACATAAGGTAGCTATGTTGAGTTTAAACATGCTGGTGGCACCAGTTATGGTCGTAAAGTTATACAATAAAAGGTTTGGACTGCAAGGTACAAATTCAAGTACCGGTATTCATACATCTCTGTAGAAATTCTCAGCTCAAAGTATGGTGTTGGGATTGAAGAACTTCTCAACTGAAACATAAACGACTAAAAGCACTATTTTTAATCGTCCAACGTGCACCGATACTAGGGTTGCCTTCTGTCAATAATTTTACATACAGTGGCCATATGTAAAACATGGTCTGGTATTGGATGTGTTCACGAATTTGTAAGAAACCTTAGTCAAAGTGCATTTTAAATTCTGTATGCTGAGCACAATTTCTTCTTGCACGATGTGCACGTTTCTATCAAGGATCCAACTTCATGCCTTATAGTTGGTGTTGGAAAGGGACACAAAATGTCCAGATTTACCGGGTAGACTCAAAATCAATGATTTTCAGACAATCTTATTAGATTTTATTAGATTTTGCATATTTTAGAAGATTTTTTTAATCACTTAAAATTTGTAAACACCACTCGTTTTGATTTTACGGGTTCGACTTACATTCGAGCCGTCAATTTTGGACGCTATTTTTCTCGAAAAAGTTCACTTCGACTTATACTTGAATCAACTTATAGTCGATTATATATGGTAACTGCACTCTGTGCTGCTTTTTATGTGCTCAATTGTAGGAGGTGTTTTACATATGTCTGATTACCATAGTACATTATAATAATAATAATAATCTTGTTCTTTAATTAAGCGCCTGCAAACGCACTGCGCTGTACAGTGAACATACATGTAGTAGAAATGGCAGCCACGCAGGGCGCCTTACATACATGTATACAGTAGAAGCAGATGATAACAGTTTTACAGGAGTCGAATATAACTGTTTAAGCGGCAGTCACATGGCACCAATCAGGGCCTACTATTCATTTAACCACTGCCACCTTGCGAGTGGAAGGCTGAAAAAACCTTTCGGGGTCTACTGGGTTCGATCTTGGTACCTTCAGCTCTTCACGCCAGTGTGTTATCCATTACTCTATGTGCAGCTGTGTTACTTTGCAGTTGTGAAATTCAGCTGCCTCATGGTTATGATGCTGACAGACTTGTTTTGATTCATGTCTGGTGGGTTTTGGTTATGTTTCTCATGAATTTATTAAATGGAAAAGTTTAGAAGAGAACCCAGCAGTTGATGGATGGCTAATCTTCTGTATTGGTATGTCTCAGAGCCTCTTCTGATTGCCTATTAGTGGTGTAAGATGTGGAATTATGTGCTGGATGAGGCAACTCAATCATTTTGGCTTAAGAATGCCAACTGAGTGGCTTATCGTGGCTGTGCAGATTCATGGCTCTATGAAGCAACACAGATAGATCATTTAGCCAAGATGGAAGGTTAATTAAGGTCCAGTATGAAACTTGTCAATGCCTGACTGTTCAACTGTGAGCCTGTGATTGCAAAGCCTTTCATTAGTCTGCTACAGTGGCTTTCAATCTTTTTCTAGTGATGGAGGCTAATGCACTAGTCTTCGACTGGCTAAGTCTCTTCCGTTGGGTGGTATACTTGTTAACTGCATCGAATGCAGACACAGTTTGGGCATGATATTTGACTCTATCGTGTCATTTTATAACCATGTTCGAACATTATGCAAATCAGTCTAATTTCTCATACAAGAATTTTGTAGCTTCAGATCTTTTTGCCCTCATAATGTTGTGATTTCACTGGCTAATGCTTTGGTTTTCAGCAGTCTTTGACTACTGTAATTAACTTCTTGTTGATGTCTTGGGCACTGTGGTAATGGTGCTATAGAAGACACTTTTGACGGGTTAAAGTATTTAACTTTTTCCAGACCACCAGGTTTTATTGGACCAATGAGTTTGTATACCTGTTTTAATAGAAAAAGAGCATTTCCTTAAACAGTATACAGGGCAGCCATGGCTATGAAATAATGACTTCATCATTGTGGCCTTGGGTCGATGGCCAGTATGGCCAGTCCTCTCCCACGCCATCTGATCTTCCACTGAGCTGGTATACAGTCATTTGCATAATTTTAATTGAATTTACTAGGAGGACATATGTGTAGTGGAATAGAAAGGTGGAAATAATCTGCTCTTTTTTATGTGGACTTGAACCATGATGTTTTTTGACTGCCCAATAAACTAATGACTAGACTGTGATGCTCCCTTCAGTATTATCCCCAGTGGGTTTATTCAGAACCACATATATTATTGTCCACAGCCACAATACCATGCATTTAATGTTTCCGGAATGTAGCAGGGCTTTGCTGTACATAGCTGATATTGTAATTAAACTGCACTGTAAACTGCTCAGTTCACTGGCCAAATGGTTTCAGCCAGTCCTAACATCTAGACATTTACTTTGATTGTGCTTGCAGTATAACTGTCTATGGATTAGTTTTCACAAAAAGACACTTGTGCTGTACAGTTAGGTCGCCCCTTACTGAAACTAAGTTCAGATCAAGTTTTGCTTTTCTTCAGTTTTGTCACCAAGCACAGTCAAAGTAAATGCCAGGTATATAAGTAAATTTAACAGGAAGCAAGGTACATAAATTCTAAAAAATTAAGGTAATATACTAGTGATAGTAGTACATGTAACAATAATAATAATTGCTGTAACTGAATCCACTGATAGTGACCAACCTTTAATTAAAATGTGCAGATGTTGCCTTACTGGGACTGGACAAGATACTACAATGATGATGGCTGCTTGTTGGACAATCCGTATTTCAAGGGAGATGTACAGGAGCTGCTACCAGGAGACTGTGAGGTCTATAGTATTTCATTTTCTTAGTTTACCTATATGCAGGTATATTACATCGCTTGTTGATATTATATATATATATATATATATATATATATATATATAATAATGTTGATATTATATGTATATATATAATATCAACATACATATATATATATAATATCAGTTATACATATTATATAGTTGAAACAGACATTCATTCAAAGAAACAGACAGACAGATAGAGAATCAGACGGGCAAAGAAGCAGAATGGTAGACATCTGAGCTGAAACAGCCAAACAGAGAAATTGAAAACTGTTGAATGTATGTAAAGGGAACTGTGCTTTTGGTATTGGTTTATGATCATTGGTTGTTTGTAGATATGCGAAAACACTGGGTCTGTGATACGAGTGACAAATATATCACAAGTGACTGTAGCTGAAGCTTACATAAAGCGGGACATTCCAGTGATTGTAACGGACGGAACGATCGGATGGTCAGCAGGAAATCTTTTCACTATTCCATTCCTATACCAAGTGAGCTTTTCACCCAACCATTTGTTTACAGTATTTGTTTTATTATTATTTTCATGTTAGTTTAGGAAGCACTGTGAAGTGCACTAAACACACTACTCCCCAGTATACTTGTCTTCAACTTATTGCAAATAACTTGAAGAAGTATAATTGTATGGTGGCCTCATCAGTTCCGGTACAGTCTCAGCTGCATTCTGCCATGAATTAAAATCTAGAGAGGACAGGGACAGTCACCAGGGAGAGAGATCAAGTACATTCAGTGCATCTGGCATGGCATCATGGAGTGCTCTGACTGTTGCACTTTGAGATCCTGAGATATTGCTGGAGGGCTTTTGAAAGATGTTGAAGAGTCATTTGTTTATGTCATCTTGTTATCTTGTTAGCAGCTGCTTAGGCACATTTGCAGTACATTTAGTTGCAATTTTTGCACTTTACAGACTGATTTAAAATAATATATGAAATAAGAGATTTAATTTGTGAAGCTGGAACACTGTACTTATGCTCAGCATGCACAGGTGGGTTATGATATTTTGGAATGATGGGGTCTTTGGGATGACCTTGACCATCCATCCCCTACCAACCAGCAAGTGACAAATGCCTGTTCTATGCAGACCAGGCAATGCAAGGGATTTTTGGATGTGGCATCATTTACCACAAACGATGAACCACTGGGCAGTGATGTTATTGTGTGCTATGGACACTGTCACCTGCTGTTGCTCTGCACAATCAACACAAATTTGTCCAGAAACTTTGAATGTGATGTCATCTGTCAACTCTGGATAGGGTGGTGGATCCAGAGTTTAATGACATCTTATGGCAACAAGGCCGATGCAGAAATTGTTTTGAACATTCTCAGTGTCCCTGTGGCATAATACAGCTAACTCTGGATAGGAACTAGTTAAATATATGTGTGCTAGCCCTCTACTGGTGACCTTTCTCATTGTCTCTGCTTTGTTGTGCAATGACTCTTGTAGTTAGCTGTGCATTGTTATGTGGTGATGTAGTTATGTAGTTATCTGTGCATTGATTTGCAACGACTCTACTACTTATCTGTACATTTTTGTGGTGACTTTTCTAGCCATCTGTGCATTGTTTTGCTGATGTACTTTCTAGTCTTAATGACATTTAATGTCATTTAGGCTAGTATAGGTAGTGTTCTTATGAAGTGCTTAAAAGGTGCAATATTAAATGTCTAGATGCCAAACTAACTGTTTTCTGACTGATGCATTTGTTTTCTTTTCTGTGTTTTCTATAATAGCAGTATCACAGACGCTGTTAGAGCTTACTTTTCTTGTTACTCACAGCTGTACAGTCAAGACGAAGTCCTGAAAAATGCTCCAACTTGCATGTTTGCTAGCAACATTCGAGTGAAGTATGGAGGAGCTCGATTATTTTTGTCCAAAGTGTACAGGAGTGAATATTCAAACTGGTATGCTCATTGGTAAGTAGTGCAGTATGATAACTGTTTCCTTCAAACCTTGTTTAATACATTATAGCCGCAGACTTAAGTGAGTGCAATCATGCAATCATGTTTGTACCCTACTTGGCTGGTATAAACTTTAAGGTTTGTTTGTTTGTGACTTGTGTGAAATTTAAGCCTGAAAGGTTGCATGTGGTTAGCAACTAATAAATGAACTTTTCATTTCTGTGACCCGTGGTCAAATCTTAGGCCCATCTTTTGAAACTGATATAGGTTGCATTGACAAACTGGGCATGAAACCTTGAAGGCATTATTTTCAATACGAGTGTCTTCTTTAAGCGAATGCAATTCCAGTTTTTGTGCAACCTGATCAACTGTGGTTTATGCCAGCTTGGCTTCTGAATCGCAGATGTAATAGTTTAGGTCCAGAATAAAAAACCATGGATCTCACTGTGGAGCATCAAATAGGGAAAGATAGTTGAAAAAAACCATATGCAGTTGTCATTTACAGTGTTCAGTGAGGCAGTGAAAAGTTGCCCCTTAAACAGTGAAAAAGTACATGAAGAACTGGTGTTAAAACCTCAGAATCCTTGAGCTTTCTGAGCATCACTGCTAGCAAGGACTTTGGTACCATTTTCAGAGTTGGGGGTCACTCTTGGGTGGATTAAGTGGATGGCTTTGATGACTTTTTTAGTCATTAATGCTTAATCAACCATTTCCAATTCAACAAAATTTCTAATGACCTTTTTAGTTTTGAGAACTTCATGTAGTTTTGCTGCAGTTTTCGTGGTTTGTTGATTAAGTCATTGCTCCCAAACTCACCTTCTTCCTCCTTGCCTACCAGCTTACTTATAAGACTTCTTTTAGTCCATCTGGAAAAATTAATCAGAAATATTTTTACTTGAGGAGCCAAAGTGCAACTGGTCCTGCTTTCAAAAGTGGGGACTTTTGCTAACCAGGAATGGAGTCAAGGGCTATCAGTACGTGAGCTTGAAGCCTATCTGTCCTATTCTATTATTTTATTGGCTAAGTGAGATATACCTGCTATATTCTCATTGTTGATATATTTTATATATGGCCACAAGAGTGTAGACCACCTGAACATTTTTGTTTCTCTTCAGCCAATATATTCGTGATTAGTCAGGCTATCGAATGCATTTCAGGGAAGAGTGTGAGATGTCGGCTGTGCGAGTGCTGCGACAGTTCTTCAAACGTCCCTATTTCATTCCACAAATGGTTGAAGCGGCCAAATTGAATTGGCTCCTACTGTCATCCAACTACAATGCAAAGAACTACAAACCGGTTGGCCTCAGTCATTCTCCATCTACTTTTAACTGAAACTGTAAATAAATTTAATGGCTTGCTTCGTAATCAACGATGTGAGGCCTGTTATTTGATTGGCTTTGACCAAGTTCAGAAATATCTACAAAGAAATATACTTCTAGCCTACCTAACTCGTATATAATTTCCAAACAGAAATTACTGTAGCTGTTTTTCCTTTACGGAAGACCCTTTTCTACCAACAGGTTGATCTTGGGACTTCGTTGACTTGGTTTGCCCAAGTGAAAGGCAAGAATCGCATTCGCTTGGTTCCACGGATTCCCTGTAACTCAACCTGTTCCACCCTCTACACTGTCTTGCACGAAGGGGAAATCAGTAAGTAAAAGTTTAGTGGGTAAATGGAAATCTTTGTTATAGTTAGTCTTATATTTGCTAGAATCATTTGGTGTTTCTTTCCTGTTTGGTCCATATAGAAAGACATGGCTATGTTTACATGTCTGGTCCAGAGCGCCACTCCAACGGAACTTATAAAATACAATACAACTGTATTTTAATATTGCCCTTCTTCTAAAGTTCAGAAGTGCACACGACCATACGACAGAACCCTCTCCCCTTGTCTGCATTTGTCCGCGTGTGAATGACCCCTCCCTCCCCATTGCAGACGTCCTTTATGGATGACCCCTAAATACCCTACTTTAGGTAAAGGACATAGCATTTTGTGACATTCTTTATATTTTTCAATAGCTTTTTGTTGTAATAAAATGTTATGACTTCTATGTCATGTTGTTTAGCACTTTAATGACTGACAAGAGCGTACTAAAAGGGACTGAGAAACCAATGGAGCTCGTTGTTTTAAGTGTTAAATATGAAATGTATATGATATTTCTGTTGCAGTCATATGGACTGATTTCTTGTGGCTACTTGACTACCAGCCACTTAGCTCTGGTATCCAGCTAAATGTTGCCATAGCAGCTGGAGGATTCTACGACTGACCAACCAACTTCCTGTTTAACCACAGGAAGAGAAATTCAATGACACCTGAGAAATCCCGAGTTTTTGAAACACTTATTGCGCTCATTGGGACTTGATCTTGATGTGTTGTACAGAAATGTGACTCTAACCTCCTGTTTAATTGAAATAGGTTGTGCAGGAATTATTTTTTTTAGATTTCAATAAGTGAGGCAGATTTAAGTGGTGGCTGCGCTGTTAGGTTGTTCTAAGGACAGTTTCCTGCTTTGTGTCTTTTGTGTTTATTTGCATTTTACTCTCTTTTGTGTTGTCATTTCTGAAAACTTTTATCACCTAAGATCTTGTTGTGTTTTCTACATGGTTGTTTGTATCAAGATACTTTATATAGCACTTTTAAGTACCTTGCTAAAGGCACATACTTGTACAGTATATGTTTTGGGTGCCTGGTGGTCTAATAGTTAGCATTCTGGACTAGCAACCAAGAGGTCTGTGGTTCAGATCCCCACAACACCAGAAGTTTGTTCAAGATTTTGACTCTTTGCATCCCAAAGCCAACTCGGTAGTAATAAGTACAATGACTGTCGGTGGAAAGAACAGGCTGAGAGGGAAAGGGCTGGCCACCCGTCTTCGTATTCCAAGGCTGAGGTAAATGAAGCCGCTAACGCATCATACCCATGGTTTCCTTTTGGCACTAGCTAAGGGGCTGCTTCTTCCACACACACACACACACAGTTACACACACAGAGAGGAGGATTTGTCAGAGTGCCGACTGACTTTAACATTCAGGTTGGAGCATTTGGTGTGATCAACGGCATAGCTGTGCCTAATGACACCGGATCGGAGGCATTCAGACTTGTACCTGCTACTGTATACTTCATGGTCGATGTCAGAATGAGAGCTCTATCTGTGGGACACAGCCACTTCCCTCTGGTTAAGGACGAAAAAGGACTGGTGCCTTCAAGTTCAGATGGCAGAAGAGATTACCTTAGCTCATAGATCCGAGCAAGATATCTGGACTGCAACGGTTGTTGGAAGCCTTGTTATGGTTGCATCTGCGTGAATGGCTGAATCTAAACAAAATCGAATTCAATATTCACATAGCGAGTGTAGTTTTTTTATGATGATGCTTTGGAAGTGCCTGCACGGGTCATTAACCTTTAAATGTCGACCTGTAAAATAGTTGGGAAATTAAACCAGATCCTGTGTGATTTCCATGCATCAGAGGTGATTCAAGCATGGAGCCGAGGCATAATGGTGTTACTCATCATTAGGCCTAATCTCTAAACTGTGCTGGTTGATGAGCAACTTCAAGTTACAATTTATCTGATAAGACACTATTTAATGTTGTTTATATTAAAAAGTGAAAGATATAGGCCTACACATTGGAAATGTTCTCTTTACTCAAATTTCATGAGAACTGTTAGCAAAATTCGTTTAAAACTAGCTAGCAACTATATCAAAGTAGTTCTAGCCAACCGTGTAATTGTAAAGAAAATCTCTTAATCATTACATAGTAATATAATTGAATTTCATGCCAAATTAGTTACCCTAATTTATATAATAGGCCTACAAAATTAAACATGGTGGATACATAAATTAAATTACATCAATAAATAATTTTAGCAGACGCCAACGAGACATACAGTAAGGCCTATTTATAAGCCTAGTAGGCCTGGCTCTGAACCTTAATACATGAAGGTGAACTGTGCGTATCGAACGCGCTCTCCTTTTCGCCCTTTGTAGGGCGGCGGGGGCTTCCAGTCCTCGGTGATCATGGACGGGTGAATGGTGTATGTTGCCCTTCGAGGAGGGTTGAGGTGCAGGAAGAGGATTCGAGGGTACTGCCTGCGCGGAGGTCGCGTAACTGCTTGCACGAATGTCTTGCCAACTGACTGGTCCTTGGCGAACATCGGAAGACTTGGCGTAAGATATGTTCTCCTGCAAACAGCAATGCAGGCTGCATGGTTCAATATACCACCGCCATGTACCAGCCTTTATTGATTTGTTGTGGAGCATATTTAAAGGCTAGACTAGAGGATCAGTAAATATCTCAACATGTGCATACTAGGGAATGTAATCCCGGGATCCCGAATCCCGGAACATTTTTAAATCCCGGGATTGACAAACGTGGAATCCCGTATTTCCGGGATTACAAAAAATTCGGATTTTTGGATTAAAATTACTTGATCCCTTGTATAATTCTTCCTTGAGGCTTGGGCAATTGACGCTAATTACGGCAGATAAGCAGCAACGACGGGGACAGAGCCCACAGACTGCAGACTGACTCTGGCTGCTTTAATATCAAGGTGCTGCAGGCTGCTGTCCACTCCTCCCGCAGCGGTGCTGCGCTGGTCACCTGTCGTTCTCAGACCTCATTCCCGGCCGTGGGATCGCTATCAACTATCAAGATCTTTCCACTCAGAAACACCCCATCCCGAGTTAATTAGCCTCCGACTACAAGCCAGCGGCCCAACCTGTTAATGGCGAAACCTTGATCAAGTATCAGCCGAGCCCTACTGCTGTCAAGTGCCTATGCTCTGGGTCATCATTAGGCCTACTCGGAGATTCTACTATTGACACTTCACACTTCTTGCGATAATTTTATCGTAAATAACTCCGAACGAACGTTTAAACTTTTCATTTAAGGTTACATGTTTATAACACATCGCCACAACGTTCTTAAAACCAACCTCTTTGATACACAACCGCGTTATAGTATTAAATAAGCTTATACATTTATACTATAGGCGGGAAAATTTTCCATTGCATAAAGTATAATCCCGGGGTCCCGGGATTGATTAATTTCTAATCCCGTAATCCCGGGATTGACAGAATGCTCCGGGATTACATTCCCTAGTGCATACCTCCAGACCTGCGCGTACAGTCTACCAAAAAAAATTCATTTGCCAAGTAATGCTTCTGGCTAAGGAGTGACTGAGCTTGGCGCCTTGTCTCCACTGGGCTTCGTCCGTGGGCGGCGATCCCGGGAGTTCGAGGGGGACAAGACCCCACTTGTGAGAGTGGGGGACAAGACCCCCACTTGTGAGAGTGGGGGACACGCTATATAGTTGTCCCCCCAAATTTTGAAGAAACGCCAAAAAAGGTCAACGACTTTTTTCACCTCTTTTTATGACCAGATTGTTCCAAGTGTCCTGTGTCCATGGGCGGCGATCTAGGGGGACATATCCCCCACCTTTAAGAGTGGGGGGACACTTCATGCATTTGTCCCCCCACATTTAGAAGAAACACCAAAAAAGGCGGAGAAATGTAATTGTGCGTGAGGATTTTCGCAGCGTTTTTGACTAGACGAGGTACAAATGAATTTTTTTAGCAGAAATGTCCCCCCAAAAATATGAGAAGGAAGAAGGAACTGGTGAGAAAAGTTAACATTTTGCAGACGAAGAAATCAGAAAAAGAAAATGGTTATTGCTGGGAGACGGGAAAAAGTTGTAAAACGTGGCGAATGACTAAAAGAAAAAAAGGTCATCAACTTTTTTCGAGATGAAATCGATATTTTGCGAAGATGAATTGGTGAAAATGAAAGTGAGGAAAAAAGTAAAAAGTGAAGAAGTAGGGGAAAAAAGAGGATAGTGGCAAGAAAAAGTTGTAAAAAGAGTTGGACTAAAAAAAGGTCATCCCCCACCTCTCAGACAAGATCGCCGCCACTGCCTGTGTCACACCACCTGTCAAACAAGATCGCCGCCGGTGGCTTTGTCCTTTACCCCTTGTTGTTAGATGTTCGCGATTTTCTATAGTGACCGTATATGGCCTCGACCCTTCTCATTTTTCAGTGAATTGATCGGGTGAGATCCTTCACCTCCGCTTGCCCGTTTGAATGGGTGCCACGCCATTTAATGTCCCCGTGTTGGGACCGTGCTAGCCCGATATTTAAATCTCTGAAATAAGCCACCTTCGGGAAGCGAACCGCGGTCCGCATGCGCTCTAACACAGTTGATCCCCCTCGATCTGTAACGTATGTTTCTGACCTTGAAAGCTGATTGGTTTGGTTTCTCTTATACCGTCCTATAATGGTCGCAGCCACCTGTGGCGACCTCCCGACATTTAAACCTGGCCTGTGGTATATGATACAGAACTGACCCTACTATCTAGTCCTTGCCACTATTATATACAGCCCGGGCGTCTACACCATTGAAACCTTGGAGCAAATGTTCCTTCCTAGAAATAGGAGGTAGATCTGTCAGTGTGTGTGCAATCATTAACGGGGGAGGGGAAGTTGCTCCAATGACTTCGGGGGATAGACGCCCCTGTGTGTGTGTGTGTGTGTGTGTGTGTGTGTGTGTGTGTGTGTGTGTGTGTGTGTGTGTGTGTGTGTGTGTGTGTGTGTGTGTGTGTGTGTGTGTGTGTGTGTGTGTGTGTGTGTGTGTGTGTGTGTGTGTGTGTGTGTGTGCGCGATATACCGATGTAAGCTGTTTCTCAGCCAAAATTCTTGGTACTGAATTTAATCTGGCAATACGAAAGGCCTATGTAAGCGCATACAAAACGTAAATCGTTCCATTTCTCAGGGCAACACAAAAGTTGTTGCAGGAAGATCAGAATCGAACCAAAGCCGCAAAACCAGTTTCAAAATCCACAGACGTCAAGTCAATTATAAGAACCACGTGAGATTGTCAGAGATGAAAGTTTGTGTAGATCTAGAAAGAGGCGTGCCTACTTGATGTTCAATGGATCTCCTGGTATTTCCATTCTCCATCCCTTTTCCTTAACTACGTCTTTCCAGTCGAACTTCTTCCCTACACTACTGTCCATCGCTAACGTTTTATACTAACTGCTTACAGCTGAGCAATGCAGTGACGACTTATTATTACCTCATACCAATATCGCGTCACCTATAGTGACTGTGACGTACATTAATAATATTAGCCGTCACTAGACGCGTTTTGGCTAACAACAGTAATTTACCGAGTATGAACTGAATTCGACAAGGAAATTGAGGCCGACTCGGCTGTGGTTAGACTACTCTTCAGCAAATACGTGGATGTATCCTCTCCGGTCGCCCATGCTTGTTACCGTCCTTATGGGTTCAAGCTTCCAGATAAAGATGACCGTAATTTTATTGACAGGGCCTTGTATAGAAATGCATAGGCCCTATAAAATTCAAGTCCAGTTAGTCGCTCATGTTTTGTCAACATGCATTCTCTCAGCTCAGACGATGATTATCTTATCTTATCTTATATAATTATTTATAAAGCGCCTCTCACAGCATAGACTATTCAGAGGCGCTCCCAGCGTGTCAGCCCCGAGGGAAAAGAAAGGTCTTTAAGCAGCGGAGAGAAGAAGGCGAGATCCCAAGCAAAATCTTGCTACGGAGAGAGGGGGGCAGGTCATTCCAAAGGGAAGGGCCAAGGATGGCAAACGCACGATGCTGAGCCATCGAAGTCCTTGCACGAGGGACAAGCAGATCAAGGCGGTCAGCAGACCGAAGAGGGCGGGAAGACAGAGCAGATAGAGGTTTGCGCATTAGGTCACAGAGGTATTTAGGAGCTTTTCCCAGTTGAGTCCTAGAGACCAGGAGAAGAACCTTGTATTGGATGCGGGAAGCAACAGGAAGCCAGTGAAGTACATCAGTCATAAAGGTAGTTATGTGAGAGAAGCGAGGAAAACGGGCAATGAGCCTGGCAGCCGCATTCAGAACAGACTGCAGAGATGAAAGGCGCGCTTTAGGTAGCCCAGCAAACAATGAATTGCAATAGTCAATGCGGCAGCAAATGAAGGCATGGACCATAGTAGTAAACACTGAAGGAGAAACTGATCTTCTTACAGCCCTCAAACGCCTCAGATGATAGAAACAGGAACGTGTCAGATGGGAGAGGTGTTCAGAAAACGAGAGGGTACTATCAAGGGTGACACCCAAATCCCGAACACTGGATGAAAATGAAAAAGCAGGGTATATTGACGACAGAAGTGGGATATCAAGTTTAGAAAGTTGCTGTTTAGTGCCAAACCAGATCAGTTGGGTCTTAGAAGAGTTAAGGTTAAGTCGATTTGATGACATCCAAGAGTGGAGATCATGTGACAGGGAATCAATGGATCCAACAAGGGAGATCTGCTGAGAGGATGGGCCTTGGACAAAGATCTGAACATCATCTGCATAAAGGTGACCAGAGGTAAAGTGTTTAGTAAATATAGAAGGAATGTCAGCTGTGTAGAGTAAGTACAGAATGGGGCCAAGGACAGAACCCTGTGGGACACCATACTCAACTCTAGGCTACTGTATTTTCATTTGTCACATTTTGCGTCCATGACAATATTGTATTATTGAATATTATACTGTATTATACGTCATTAGGCCTGACCTCAAAGGCTCGGACCAGCCGACAACCCTCTTCGACCTCACACGATAGTTCCTCGAGATAACCTATTTTTTCTTAGTCTTGGGATAAGTTTGAACAATAATATTACATGGGTAAACTATCTGATTAGCCAAGAACTGTACCTGTACCTGAAATGCCTAAAATTCCTAAGCCATTTGGTACAAATTGTGGAAGCAAATCTTAACTAAAGAATGGCACGCTAGTATCAACTGTCCATTCTCGACAGCATTCAACAATGTTCTACGAAAACGGACCTGTAATTACTACATACTATCCTACACCAACCATTTTCAACTATATTAACCAGTAAAATATATTTCAAATATAATTAATTCAAGATTCTTCTGAAGGCAAGTCTTCAAGCAAGAATTAATTCATCCAAACATTTCAGCCTCATGGTAAACCTTTTACAAGTTAATGTTGTTATTTATTTAAAGCAATTGTAACCCAATCTTCTACCAAGCAAACTGAACCACACACAAAGTACAATTGAAAACTTTTCATGAAACTTTATTCTCTGTGACTTGTCTTAAAACAGCCAAACTGTCAAGTATCTCTAGGCTTTGACTGCAAACTTCCTCATTGGGAATGCACGCTGTTTTCTGACGAACTTAACAGACTTGATGGACAGCTCATGCTCCGTCAAGGCGCGTCTCATGGCTCGGGTCTTCTTTGGGCGAAGATCCTTTGGTTTGTACTTTTTGTTTTGGTAGAATTTTCGCAGGTTTTCCTTCTGAGCCTGGCTCATCACAGTTAAAACGCGAGCAATGGACTTGCGAACTGTACAGCTAGAAAACAAATTCACCATTATTACAACTTTGCAACAATTTTTTTTTAAATTTCCTTCACACTAGTTTCTGTAAATTGTAATGCATTGTACATCAACTGAAACTGTGAAGCTTTGAAATTTAAGCATTTTAAATATGGCACATGTTGCATCAGTCCTATCGATCCAAATTGGTTAGTGTACTTCAAAGGTTAATTCAGCACAAGTTTATCATCATCTGCAACATCTGACTACAGATTAGACACATATGGTCAAAACCTGTACATCTGTATATAATCAATGAAAAAACTCCTCATGCACAACAACAGCGAACGAGGAATTCTGCTAGTAAAACAGTAGTTTTTTAAAATTATTTTATGGAGTGCAAGTTACTCAACATAAAGTGTTACAGGTTAACCAAAGTTGTCAATATTTCAGTTAACATGATTTATCTACTGTAGCATTAGTGCAACCTCATGAAACTACACAGTCCTTCTGCACATGTGTAATTCAAAGCCAACTCACAAGTCTTCTGCTGTTGAGCTTTCATGTTCAAGCCATTTTTTAATATGAAAAAAGTGTTGCATGCAGATGACAGCCTATCTCTGAATATATCAGCGCCTTTGTAGCGTTACAGTGCTCTAGAAATTGTCTGTGTTATTGCAAAACCTTGTCTATACATGTTTTCTGCAGTGATATGTGGAAACTTACATTTTAGACAGCTTTGCCGCAGCTCCACCCGTGACTTTCGCCACACGCAACTGTGACAGTTCCTACCAAAAGCAAATACCTTCTAATCAAATCACGGTTTGTAACAAGGTTTAACACCAAAATCTCTTGCAACATCCCACTGACAGTAGGACAGAAAATTTGTTTTGACTTTAGGATACATTCCATACAGCAGTACACCAATGACAACTGGGAGTTTTCTCTACGCACATAGATCACACTGTTAAATCACACAAATTCAGAGAATTGGTAATCTTCTAGCCTGAGATGCTGGAGGGTCTCTAAGAGAATTGGTAAGAACATCCAGATTGGTGCTGAAATATAGCGCTGCAGCTGCGACAAGCTGTGAAAAAATCCAGAAATGTGAACAGTTTACAACAGTGGTCACCAACCCGTGGCTCACGAGCCGCCTGCGGCTCTCGAAAAGTTCTGTGGCGGCTCTCCAGTTTTCCAGAAAATGACATTTACTAGGTGGACGAAATAAAATTGCGCTATAAAAATGGACTGTTTCCATGTTACTCAAGCTCAAAATTCTATGATGTAATTGTTTTGTAACCGAAAACTTACATAGCACCACTCATATCAGCGGCACTTTCAACCCACATCAATGCCAGCACCGGCAAAAAGGAAAGTTTTCAGGCATCTATGGAACCGGAGAGGAGAAAGGGCAAGAAGATATATAGTGCTATCCGCTAGTATTTGTTGTGCTCGTAGATTCGACCTAAAGTTGCTGAACTTCGCAATGTGGCTCCCAACAATTGCTAAACTTCACAATGCGGCTCCCAGAAGTTGCTAAACTTCGCAATGCGGCTCCTCACCGAAAAAAGGCTGGAGACTAAGGGTTTACAAGATCTAAGTAAATAATGGCTGGTGATTACATGCACCCATATTTCACACATGGAAAATGGTATGTATGCTCATTACATTCCATTGTTTCATAAGCAGAACTTTGTAGACAGAGACCACTGTGTCAGACTATGACACATCGGTTGATGCCTTGTGCATTAGACACTGGCGCAATAGAAGTTACTAATTAATAATGATAATAATGTTGTGAATGTGTACAAACACAAAATTGTGTACAAAACACAAAATGAAAAGGCATTTGGCATATTCATGACTCTGTTCCCATCATATCTGAAGGAATATTAATGGTGCATCACATTACATCGTAAAAATCATCCCATAATGCAATTCAGCAAGTAAGTAATGAACATGTATCTGAAACGTTAACTTGCACTTTCTCAAAAATTATAAAATATACAAACATTTAAAGAAACAAACTTTTATTTGGTCCATTTATTTATATCCATTTCATAGACATACATGAATTTGTTCTGGACCACATAAAAGTTCTGTCTAAATTTAGTACATTGCAGAAAAGTCCTTTTCTCTAAATGTTTGTATATTTTATAATTTGTAAGGAAATCAAAGTTAACATTTCACCTTCATAAATATGGCATGCATGTTACTTACTTACTGAATTGCATTATGGGATGTCGGTGGTAGGTAGCAGCGCTCTACTGAATTGAAGTCCAGGGCAATACATTGTTTACCTAGACCGGCCACCAGTCTTGACAAAATACCATGTTCTCTATTTACTTACTAATGTAAGCATATATTATAATTTCTCATTCATCTTGTATACTTAATTCTGGAATCAACACAGCTCAAGGGTGCAGTGCTCCATTTCACCGATCTGGACGTTATCATTGCCAGGTTCCCTTGGAAACCATCCATGACCCTAATCTTGAAGATTACCAAAGAATCACATGTCAAACCAATACAAGTCTTCTCAGTAACACATGTATGCATACTTTGACACAAAATAAAAACTGACCGTCTTCAGCTCATCGAGCTGCTTCAGGAGCTCATCCTTCTTCTTTCCACGCAGTTCCTTAGCCTTGACCTTCACCTGCAAAACAAGAAAGAACTCTTTTAAGATCCACAAAGCCATTTTACAAACACTCAAGTTTCACGGACCCTTCACAGCAGCTGTTTTAAAATTTGGTGGTTAATTCAACAGTAAACATAGCAAAACTTACAACTGTCGGCAAACATTTACTATCGGGGTACGTTATATACGGTATCTTTAGGATGCTCTTATTCGTTGCAACGAAACGCCGTCATTGGGCAATTTAAATAACACATGGAGTATACTATACATAGATTATACATGGCTACACGGACCCTAACTCTAAGCCCTAACCGACCCTCACGACGCCTACCCTGACCCTCACCGACCCTCACGATGCTTACCCTGACCCTGACCGACCCTCACGACGCTTACCCTGACCCTAACCGACCCTCACGATGCAACATTCTGCGTCAAATTGCAGGGCCACCGAATGTTACGAAGGACTCTACAACGTCATATGAAACGGTGACCTCTGTGGATATATAGTCCGCGTTTATTGAAGGCGTTGGTAAATCTTAGGTACCCCGATAGTAAATGTATGCCCAATTGTCAAGTGAAACACTGAATAAAAACTTGAAATTGTTATAATTTTTAACATTGGAAAAGTAATTTCCAAAGCATTTTTGCTCTTTATAAAGAAACTGAAGTGAATGATTTGGGTACCTCAAAAGCTAATTCAGCGCATGTCCGTTATCACATGCAACAACATTAAAACCCAAGTAATTCATCAAAAGATAATGGCAATACATACGCCACTTTTCCTTGTAAAACATCTACACCAGAAGTTATGAACCTCAAAGGAAACTTTTTGGCAGAATGCTGGAGCATCAGTTTTAAAATATAAATATTTAGTTTAACAGAGATTGTTCTTCAGAGTAGTTCAATGCGATCCATTTTATAAGACTACGAACTTTGTTACTTTACAGAAAATTCATTACCTTGAAAAGAAACTGTCGGGTAGACCTATATTTTACAGTTGTTAAAAATACTCAAATTATATTGTTTTATTACTGCAATACACTGGAAAACCACCGCACTTCAGTGTGAACCTAACCCAAGATGGTCGAATCACGCACATGAAAACATGCCAACAAAATGCGTGTATTTCACGTTATCTAATCGTATATCCAAAAAAATTAGCAAAATCTGTTACATAATTGATAAGCACATCGGAGTACCTAAATATTAATAAAAATTTGAAAATAATAATCAAGATGCGAATGGATTAATAAACCACATCACAACACGTACCATTTTTATCCACAGGCTACTAACAGAAAGATCGGTTACTTCACGGTTGTAGCGACTTCCGATATTTAAAAGAACTGGAACAAGTTACGCCATCGAATACAAATTAACAATAAGATAGACGCACCAATGTCTAATAAGTAAGCACTGGAGAAATGATTGGTTTAATTCATATCCCTAGAAACTTAAATTAAAACGACAAGAATGAACACGTGGCACAAACAGTAAAATTTATCGTCTACTTCGGTTTTTATAGGAATATTAAAAAGGCCATTGCTCAGTATAGGGGTGGGGGATAGAGTAATGGCCAGGAGAGCAGCAGTATAATAATAATAATAATAATAATAATAATAATAATAATAATAATAATAATAATAATATTTATTCTTTAATTAAGCGCCTGCAAACGCACTGCGCTGTACATGTACATGTTATGCGATAAATCTTAACTACTAACAGAACAGACAGCCTGCAATACACGGCGCAATTTGCAGCCTACAAAGCATGTCCGCCTATGGGACTCGATCTCTGTACCTCTCGCACTCTACGCCAGATGTTATCCAATGCGCTATCGGTTCGATTCCCGCAACCCTCGGGCGGGCGCCTTGCATGGCTGCCATAACGTATTGATAATTGTATTGTCATGTCTCAACGTAATTTTACTGCGTTTGTCGGTTTGAATTAATAATGAAAAAGATTATTATTATTAATAATATAATATTATCCAGTGTCACCCACACATGGGCTGTAAAATTCAGATATTTGATTATCGGGCTATCACGGTAAGGTATAGTTTTGTGAATTGTATTCAATTATTCATATATATATGTGTGTATGTATATATATATATATATATATATATATATTCGTTTAATATTTTCAAACTGACAATTACGCAATATGATCACAAATCAGTTTGAACGGATGATCACAAGTTATTACAGGAGTCGAATTTAACTGTATACGGCAGCCTTGCAAGGCGCCCATCACGTCCTACATCTCATTTTTAACAACGCGCCATCTCGCGAATGAAAATAGGCTGAGTGGACCTGTTTGGGAGGGTTGCGGGAAGCGATCCCGCTACCGCTTGCTCTTCACGCCAGTGATGTTACCATTACTCTATGGACCCCTCCCATGTCCATCCATTGTATTTGCTCGTGTTATAATCTATCTGAAATATGCATTCTTTCTACAAAATGTAACGCACATGTGTATGTTGAAAATGCTGATTTACATAATTATGTATAATCAAAACAGCAAAGTTCTATAGATAGGATAGGCTACTGCATGTCTGAGACAAAACTCAAATAGTTTACGTGAGCCCTGTATATTATTATTTTTAGTCTAACGCTTGTCAGATCTCCGCAGTGTGCATAAAAAATACGCTAAGCATGGCTGTCTGCAGCTGGAATCATACTCTGTTCCATCAATTCTTATTCTTTCCAATCTCTCTCATCCTAAACGAAACTGGTCTTTGCAGTTCCCCTGTGTTCAGGCGGCTGGGCTTTCTTTATCGATTTCAATATTTGGACAACACCTATGACTTAATTGACGCGGCTCGCTAGAATAAACTTGTCCCATGCACTTATCATATATATTTTGATTAGCGCTCTGGGATTGGGAGTTTACGATAACAATTAGACTGGCGATTAGTACTATCGATAGGTTCTTGACAAACGCTATATAAAAGTCAAGATAACTAGCTAACAGGTAGCTTGCAACCAGAAGTTAAATACAATTAATTTTCTCTCAGTCACAAATTCTAAACATCAAACAACAAAACGTCATCGAGCTTAACATGCTGTTTAAAACATTACGAAAAGCTCAGCTTGTACGATATAATTTTGTCTGGAACAGCCTTCAAGACGTCGTGGCAGTGAAGACGATGGATGGCTGGAGTGGGTTTTCAGACGAAGATCTTCGTCGTTTAAAACACTCTTCGTCTGATAATTGTAAGCTTTACTACATTTCTTTGGTTCTAAGTTTTATTAGAAAGTTGAATTAGAGTCACAAAGTGTAGCTGTTGTAACTACTGACTGAAAGTCTGCGAAAGTTGAAACTTTCCGTTAGGTAACGAGGCAACTAAATGTAAACAACACAGGGCCTCTACCACCGTTCCTCTTTTTATAGCGCAGAACATCCGTCATTTTGCCATTAGTTACAACTAGTGCCGTTATTAGAAACTTACAACTAGTGCTGTTATTAGAAACATAACTAGTGCCGTTATTATAAACTTGTTTACTCGGACCCCCACGTATTAAGTCCCACTGGCTGGGCTGTGTGAATAATTGCGGCTGTATGAATAATTGCAAATGCAGTTAAATAACCACTCAAACGAAACCATGGAATAAAAGCCATATCCACAACGATAGCGCTGAAATTAGAACAAAAGTACCACACAGTAAAAGTTTAATATTTAAAACTGGTTACACATGCACTACCTTGTAGAATTTGATTGCAATGGCAGTATTTTCTTACAATAATGGTCCACGGAACCAGGCCGATCTTAGGCATGTTTTCAGTGTTTGCCTGAAAAGGGAACAGGCCCACAGATTTTTGGGGCCGTGTTTGTTGTTATTTAAATCTGGCAGGAATGGCAGATGCAGCCCACAATAATCTATATTATATTGCCCACTAAACCTTCCACTGATAAGTGGAAATTAATGTTTATGGACTAACTTTAAAGTCATTGTGATGCATACTGACTCAAAATTGACTTGTTTACATACTTACTATTTTGGTAAATTGATATTTATAATGTAACCATAATGGGAGGGAGGGGCAGAGCCAGAGAAGGAAGGGATGGGGCTGCTAAATTAGGGTGTAACAGCAGAGGCGGCGCTACACCAGGGTGCGCCAGGGCAAATGCCCTGGTAAAAAGCCTATGCCCTGGTCGATGCCCTGCCAGAATTTTTGCCCTGTCCAGAATTTGCTCGGGCATATTTGTTATATCCTGAGATATAAATTGTATTGTATTGTATTGTATTGTATTTGGATATTTATAAAGCGCTTCTAGCGGGAGGGCCATTCAGAAGCGCTCCCAGTGCGAGAGACCCCGAGAGAAAAAGCAAGTTTTAAGAAACTTAAAAGAGGAAGAGACGTTACCTGAGAGAATAGAAGAACGAACGAACGGAGGAAGCTCATTCCAAAGAGCAGGGCCAATGGAGGCAAAAGACCTAGATTGAGCCAGAGAAGTCCTGACACGGACTTAAATTCCTTTAAATTCCTTAAATTCCTTTAATTCACTGAAATGTTAAAATTTGCTTTACAAAATATCAAAAAGCTGCACCCATCTTATCTCTTGACTATGGACAAATATAATAGTGCTGGGGTGATTTATGGCAAGCGCGATCTTATAATTATGGTCAACATTTAAGCTCGCCCTACCGCGCTCTCCATAATTCGCCCTGTGCACTGGTTACTTGTATGACTGCCCTGGCTATGCGCTGGTTACAAAAAGTGTCTGGCGCCGCCCCTGTGGAACAGGACCATTGTGAGGCAATATATATGCAACCCAATTAGCTTCTGCCAGTACATTACCTGAAAGTTTAAAACCAGTGCTGTGTGGCATTTAGTGCATTTGCACGAGAATAGTTTACCACGGCCAAAAAGGACATAAACCACAAGCAAAGCGTAGGATTTATAGTTTAAGGCCAGTCCTCCACCTTAAGGCCAATGACTTATAAATTGAGGCAAGGCCAAGGAAATTAAAATTTGGCCTTGATCTAATCATTTCAGATTCATAAATACAACTTCAGCCATCAGCCTCCCATAATAATCCCAATTAAAATACTGGATTTTTTTAAAGAAACTACATTAGTTATGTTTTGGATAAAATTTCATTCACTGATGCTCTTAACATGAAAACCATTTGCTTTATGATATTGTGTATAAGTTGCTCTTTTTTGCAGCAAGGCAATCGAAAGAAAAACCTTTGCCAAATCCATCAAGATCAGGACCAGTGCGGGCAACTCAGCCAAGGAAAACAAATCCGAAAGCCATTCCTGCAAAAAGAACGCCAGACGATTCCAATCAACTTCTTTCACCTGAACAGCGTCTCTCAGCGTCCGCTGTAACTGCAGCCGGGACTGATGATGGTTCACAAAGGGAAAGGATGAGAAACAGTGGCGAGAAGAGGACGAATACGGCAAATGAAGTCACAAAACAGCGACTGGAGTCGACAGGAACAGGAATGGCAAATTTAACACAAGATAAGAACCAGAGTGATAAAGCTCAACCAGAAGTAATCGTCCAGGAAGGTGGAAGTGGAGGTGACCTAATTCTTGATGAACAGTTTATTCTAAAGTAAGTTTATTGCTTCATTTACAGTTTCTGATTTTAGTTATATATATGTGACCTCGGCCGAGAGAAGGGACCACTTGTCGCAAATGGACTTATTAGCATTTCCCACAAGCTTACACCCTAGGTAAAATGAGGAAAAAATTTCAGACCGTTTGACCCATAATTTATGCACTTTTTCGCAAAAATATAAAATATCATTTGGCGGGAAATCGCATAGAAAAATTTAATGTGTCTGTACCCAATGCATTAATGCTTAAATTTAGCCTTAATGCATCAAGTAGCATAAGATTCTTTGTAGTACAGTGAGTCCCAGCTGCAGATTGATTAATTAGACGCAAAAATCAACATTCATGATCTAGCATAAAAACACATTTTCCGGCTAATCTAGAAAGCGACAAGTGGTCCCTTCTCTCGGCCGAGGTCACATATGTGCATATCGCATAATTTGGTTATGTGCTTAGCTTACAGTTCACCACACAGTCTGTGATCTTCAGGAATGGGTCTTTTGCTTGAGGCTTGATGTAGCACTGTCATGGGCTCTGGTGCCCCTATTTGCATTTCTGTGTGACCTTGCACGCATTAAAAATGTTTGTAATAATAATAATAATAATAATAATATAAATAATAATAATAATAATGGCCGACTACAGGCCCATTATCTATTGCTCTGTGTATATCAATGCCACTTAATTGCATAGGCAGCTTAGAACATTCTGGCCGCATAGGCAATTCACCCATGAACAGCAAACGACTCCAGTTGGTGATATAACATTGTTACTGGTTGACGTTCCGGAGTCTGCACTGTTCCTGTAGCTTGCTTGACACTCTTATTTGGCACTGACACTTCTAATTTACACTTAGATTTACTTTAACTGAATGACGGTTACTGGAGGCATTAAAGTACTGTGTGTAGGCTTCATCTCTGTTATAAATTCGATACATTTAGCCAATTTTACACAGTACATGTGAACTTTTCTTATATATGATGTAAGTCGGTTAAGTGCATAGGTTCAAGGCAGTCCCAAGACCATGCACTTAAGCAGCATTGGCTGTATTCATATTAAATTGTATTTTGTATGATTTACTTGACTCAGGCATGAAATAGCAGATTTAGAGAAGTTCAGAGAACATCAGAAAATGATGGAAGAACAGAACAAGAAGAAAAAAGAAATGCTGACTGTTGCCATTCAGCAAAGGTCTGTCGTAGCATTCACACCATTTAACACAATACAGTACAACTGTAACTGGATAATCGCCTCGTAACAAAATTCAAAAGTGTACATTGATAATGTCAACTTTTTGTGTATGCAACATTTTCTGAAGCAATTTTGCTTGCTATCACATTTACAGAGTTTATTGATTGTTGCTTATTTATATGCATTTTTTTAAAACTATACGTTTCTGTGGAATATGTAACACAGACTGCATTAGGAATATGACCTTGATGCAGTCGGTCTGTTTTCACAATAATGATTGTCAACTTGTTTATGTGTATTATGTGTTTGTTTTTAAGGCAGAAGAAAGCAAAGGCAGAGGCTACAAAATTGACCATTATAAAGAAGGAATTGGATCGGTTGGACCAGATGGTCAATGCAGATGTTTCAGTAATTAGAAATAAAATTGAAGAAATCAGTCGAGAGTTTCTAGAAGCAAAGTAGGTATTTATTTTGTTCTAATTTGTAATCAATCTTGAAAGTACGATGAAGCTAATAACTTTGTAAACTCTTGTAAACTTTCAATGCATTTACTGCCACTGTCAGAGTCCTACATTCTTTAAGGTCTTTTATGTGATATGTGAAGGCAGGCAGGCAGGCAGGCAGGCAGGCAGGCAGGCAGGCAGGCAGGCAGGCAGGCAGGCAGGCAGGCAGGCAGGCAGGCAGGCAGGCAGTTCCTTTAAATTAAGTATACAGTTAGAACTATAATGGTCGTATCTGGAACTATACTTGACCCAATCTCAGTCAAACTGCTTGTATAGTTTACTTAGGTTGGCAGTCGCGATAGTCAATGTCTCAACTGTATAGTGCATTTGAAACTATTTATTTATTTACAGGCAACATCTGTATGTGAATGTTTCTGTAGCACCTGCTAAGCACCTAAAAAAGGTCCTTCTCCTTGATGATGTTGAGTTCGTTAACACATTGACTGCCACCTCGTAGTTGAAATGTCTCCTGTACGCGCCACCTACGAGTTAACTCGTAGTAGGCCTACAATACAGAGTGCTATAGGAAAACACTGGCGCACGTCTAATAATTCATCTTTCGTAAGGATTGATACCAGATGACAGATGTTTGCTGTGCTGAAACGGACGAGAAAAAACTATAATACACGTGTTTCTTTTGGGGGGGGGGTTGAATAACCATAGATCTGTGCTAGTCAACGTATGTGTAACACATCGGAGTCGGGAAGGTTTAGACTGTAAGTCACCCGCAGTCTTTTGAAAGATGTTATTCGTGCTGTAGTGGTAGCTGAGCAGCCTCGTGCGTTTGTTCATCACAAAGCATCAGATGTGTCCAGATATATAGCGAACAACACTTCCTGGACTTTACTGTTGCAAAACTTATTTGTCGAAGCTAGCACTGAATGTATATCTAGGCTATCTATCTGTGTGTTGTTCCAGGTTTGAAAGTCTACCACACTGATGCTGAAATCTATGAATAACACTGTTTCTAAAAAGAAACAAGACTGCAAACATGTGACATTTTTATGTATACATGTTGAAAATAGTAAAAAAAATAGATATATAATAAATAAAGTGAAAAAATATTTTTCGGGTAATATCGGTGGCGTAGGGATAAAAAACGTGGTGGCAGTCAATGTGTCATTAAGCACAATTCATCTGGTGGCAAAATGCATCTTAGCCTGCATGAGGTGGAACAGACGAACAGTATAAGAGATTTAGAAAATGATATTTTTCTGGTACGATGGATTTAATGAAGAAGTGTGACATACCTATGACGAGTTACAAAAGTGAGGCTTCCAGCAGTTATGCGTAACATGTCAGACAACAGTAGTTGTTGCTGATATGCATAACTGCTTAATGTAAATGAGGTTGTGTTTCAGCACAATATATGTGAAATTTTGATGTGCCAGAGAATGTGTCTTTTTAGAAAGCGTTATGATCGTGCTGAAAAGGAGTTTGTTGAAGCCAAATTAGATCTGAACAAGAAATCTCTTCAGAAGGAACAACTGACGGAACATCTCTACACAGTTATTCATCAAAATGAACAGCGCAAAGCAAAGAAACTCTCGGAGCTCATGAACAAACTGGAAATGGCAGACATTGACGATGACCTGCTTCTGGCTGACGACTGTAATTCTCATCCTGTTCCCATATTACATATCAGTACAACAGAAACGCGCAAGGGATGTCTACAGAGTCTTGGCTTGTCCCTTATTTCATCACCTCCAGAAACCGCAGCAAACAAGACAGATGAAGCTGCCAACGGAGATATGGAAGGTAAAAGTTCTGTTGCAAAATCTGATGTCGCGGCTGCACATAGCGTTGAGCCAAACAGCCTTGATGCCAAACAGACCGACAGTGGAACCAAAGGAGATAGCACAAGTGGAACCAAAGGAGATGGCACAAGCAATGATGGCCCAGGTACAGCTAATGAAACCACTGTCACTGTCAGTACTGACACGGCAATATCATTGACAGTTGGCAGTGTAAGCAACAACCAAACTGACAGTCTACTGAACACAGAAAAGTCTCAAGAAGTTGATAGCAGTAGCTGAATATTATGAATATCACAGTTTTCTCCGGTTAACTTAAAATTTTCTACAATTAAATTTCTGTTGAGTTTGAACCTTGTAGCTTTTGTGGAACAGCGTACTCGACAATTGCGATGACAAGTAGTTTAATTTTTTTATATAGGTAAAAGTGTTTCTAAGTGACCTTTTTCCTTCTGGTTGATTAGGTGATGGTTTAGCTAGATTTTGAATTATGGGAAAGTATGGTTGCAGAAAAGAAAATTGTACGTGCTATCACAAACACATGAATTTCTTTAGCTAGCATTACATGTACCTTACTTCCATAGCCTTTACTTCAGACAACAAAGTTCCCTTCAATTCCTGACTTGTTACCATGATTCTCTATGTAAACAAAGCTAGCAGCTTGTTGAACAAAGCCCATAATCACAACCTCTGAAAATCCAATCAGTATTTAGTTCAATCTGTGTACATCACCGATCAAGTCGGTCATGTTATGTTCAACTTCTCCATCATTTCATCAGATTATTTTGCTTAAATGCAGAATTTGCTCAGTAATTTCTAACTTCTTGGAGTTTACTGCACTGCTAAGTTTGTGTTGAACTTCTTCATTTCTGCTGTGAAATTTGTACATTTGATGGTATTCTCTGCATGTCGTCTTGGCCTATGTGACTGTATGAAGAATGAGCCTTCTGCGGTCGAGTTTGGGATCTAAGGACCTTGTGTGATTTGTATAGCAGGGTCATTTTCACCTCTGTGGAGAAGTGACTTGGATCTTGGAGTGACCTAGACCATTAGTCACTGGTGGTGCTTTTATCTACTGACTGGCAGGCAATAATACCTGTTCTATGTGCACCTGCTGGTTCAAGCGATAGCCAGACATGCATCATCTTCTACCAATGAGGGACTGCTGGGCTGAGGTGTAACATGCGCTGTGAATACTACCGCCCATAATTACTCCCCACTATTGATGCAGCGTGTTCCAGAGTCTCTACACTTGATGTCATCTGTCAGCCAAGATGGATGGGAATCCATTGGCTGGGCTCCACGTGTGTGTGCCATTGGTGACTCTTCTGGTTTCTGTGCATTGTTAATAATTTGCTATGTAACAACATATCTGTTCTTAATGACACTTGATGTTGTTAGACTGGCACAGGTAGCTTTGTGAGGTACTTGAAGGTTCTGTAGCTAGTGTCCAGATACATACATACAAACATACATTATCAAGTATTCATGAAACTTAGTATATATTACATAGTAATGCTGGACCGAAAGGGCATCTACCATCTTGTATGTTTGTTGGCTGTGAGAAACTGGTGAAATGGGACTTGAAAGACATGCTTTAAAATTGAACAAACTAAACAATCTATACATTCCAGCTTATACAATTTTACTTTAAATGTAATAGTTTTACAGTGTTTGATGATTTGTGCATTCACTTGCTAAAGAAATTGTTTAATTAAATCATGAAAACTGAATTGAATTAAAAATCAGCAAACCATATGAATTACATTTAGTAGATTGCATAGTTACAAAATGCCAGTTTGGTGCCAAAATGGCAAACAAACTAATCACCCCACCAAGCCTGGCAGCAGCTCAGGGCTTACATAGGCCACATCTGGGGACCTCCACATAAGGGACTGCAGTAGATGCCATCTGTCACACAGGCCAGGCCAGTCCATCTACACCACATGGTCAGCCATTCATTCATAGGGTGATGAAGCACAAGGGACCTCTTGATCACAGACTTGCCTCACGATGATCGTGACTCCACTGCAGCAAGCATTTTGAATATCGAGGCACCAGCTTTCTCTCGACCGCACGTGTTATTCTTGTGTTTTGTCGCTTCATCATTAAACAAAGGAGTACAGTATGTATGCACGTATGTTGTATGTATGTGTATATGTATGTATTTATGTATGTATGCACAGAGGGGGAATTGTCCGGGGGAAATGACCTACTCAAAATCGGGGGGAAATGTGTCTGGGGGATAAATGTCCGGGGGAATATGTCCAGGGGGATATGTCCGGGGGGGGGGGGTAAATGTCCTGCACTCGATCTGAAAGGGACAGTCCAGTGCAAAATATAAATAAGTACCAATTGCTCATTAACTGATAGAAGCATGGAATTTGGTACATAGATGAACATGTCCTAATAATTTTTTTTAGCTATATGGGCATCACAGATTTGCCCTCTGGCATCAATGGCAGCCATTTTCCAAAATGGCCGACCGAAAATAGAGATTTTCAATATCTCAGCTTCTAGTTCATTTAGAATTGTGGTCTTGGTTTCTAAACATACATATTTATGGGCAAAGATTCCAATAAAACTAATTGCAATTACTTATCTATATTTTGCACCGGTCTGCCCTTTCAGGTCACTTTAACTTCAAGGTGGCTACCACAAAAAACTTTTCTCTTGTAGGTAAGTAATTGCAATTAGTTCTGTTGAAATCTCACGAGATTTGCATCTCCTATGATCGTGTTCTGAGTATTTCCACAAGTCTCGGTGATGCTGTCATCAGTTTGAGATGGAGAAAGCTGTGTGCCCTCCGAAGCTCAAGGGACAACTTTTCACCACCTCGGCCATTGACAATAATGATCACAATCCCAGTACATCAACTGCTCAGGGGAAGACAAACTTATAGTGATGTTTGGAGGCCAGCACATAAAAATTAATGCTCTCATAGGTGGCCTGCTCGAAAGCAGTGGGTGGACAGATATACCCCGTGATCGATCGAGTCGACCTGCTATGATCGACTTGGCTCGGCCGACGATCGACTCGATTGACTTTGTCGACTAGTCGACCTCTCGTCGACTCGATCGATTTGGCAAATAAACGATCGACTTGGTCGACTTGGGCTGTATCTCTTGGCCAGGGGCTCGGGAGCCATGCATGGCGCCAAAGGTGCCAATGCTCACACAAGTTTTGGCTCTGTAGCGCCGAGGCAGAAGCATGCTCACACAATTTTTAGCTGGCGCTTTGTATTGGATGCTTGCTAAAGTAGTTATTGACTTATTGTGCTACTAGCTGGATTACCCGGCGTTGCCCGGGGTTATAAGTTTCACACCACCACCACGACCACCACGACCACCACGACGACCACCACCACCACCACCAACAACAACAACAACAACAACAAAAACGACTGCTTGGCAATCTTGGCAGTTGCCCTCTGGCGGCGACTGCTTCGCAATCTTGGAGGCCCTTGTGGCGTCTGGCGACCTGTGGCGGAGACTGCTTCGCAGTCTTGTAGATGCCTTCTGGCATCTAGCGACCTCTGCCGTGGACTGACTGCTTCGCAGTCGCCCTCTGGCGGCGACTGCTTCGCAGTCTTGGAGGCCCTTGTGGCGTCTGGCGACGTCTGGCGGAGACTGCTTCGCAGTCTTGTAGACGCCTTCTGGCGTCTAGCGACCTCTGCCGTGGAGTGACTGCTTCGCAGTCGCCCTCTGGCGGCGACTGCTTCGCAGTCTTGGAGGCCCTTGTGGCGTGTGGCGACCTGTGGGGGAGACTGCTTCGCAGTCTTGTAGACGCCTTCTGGCGTACAGCGTAGACTGCTTCGCAGTCTTGTATACGCCTTCTGGCGTCTAGCGACCTCTGCCGTGGAGTGACTGCTTCGCAGTCGCCCTCTGGCGGCGACTGCTTCACAGTCTTGGAGGCCCTTGTGGCGTCTGGCGACCAGTGGACTGACTGCTTCGCAGTCGAAGAGGGTGAACCGGGCGTTGGCGTGTTAAAGAAAACGCCAGAAATCTAGCCCTCACTGCCGGTCTGTAGTCGGCCTCGCCCTTATTAAAGCAGACTGGTTGTTTGATATACTGTAAGTAATTTAGATCTTTGTCTTTGAACATACATGTGTTAACATTTTGCTGTAAAACGATGAATATACTTCGAATCGATCGTCATTAAATTTTGTGCGAAAGTAAACAACTTATGGGCATTATTAATGACGTTGGGGAATACCGGTGCCATAAATAGAACCGCGGTGTCGTTATGCGCATTATTAATGACGTTGGGGAGTACCGGCGCCATAAACAGAACCGCTTCGCAGTGGAATAGGCGAGCTTGCGCGTGATGGACGGTCGGGTGGGTAGAGTTTTGGGGCATTTTCACCATGGTAGGGGTGAAAACGGGGGACGCGAACCCCTCCACTGGGTGTCCGAAGCCGAGGCCGACACAGTAGTGAAGGTTTCGAGTGAAAAGGTGCAAAATCGTAGAAGTTAATCCCGGTCAAACAGACAGACACACACACACACACAGAATTCTCTCTTTATTTATATAGATAGACGCGTTTCATTTCATGAATATGTAGGCCTAGTATAATCAACTTTTCCACTTATTGTAAAAATGTCCAAATATTCTTGTTGGTTAATGGTTATATCGGATCTAATGCATAATTCTATCCATCTTAGGTCTGTACTTGGCTGAGGATAACTGACACAACTTTTAAACACTTTCCGAGCCACTGCTCAAGCTTGGCCAGAGTCCAAGCATTCAGTCCCGTCCTAACATACAGACATTCGAACGTTTTGAGACCGTCGTTACTGACTACAGAGCTGAAATTTCATGAAACTAGTGCATTTTTAACGCATATCTTAATCTTTCCATTTTCACCGTAAAACTGTGAAAAAGTATCTGCAGCTTAAACTATACGAAATCACCAAAAGGCTCATAATTTGGACTGAACTTCAAATCAGGTTAATACGGTAGTTGTGCGTTTACAAAGCAATACGTCACCGCATCATGTGGATCATCTTGTGAAGTAGCCGCAAAAAATAGTAAGAAAATATTTCATAGTCGAGTCAAATCGAAGAAACAATGATCGACTCGACTTGTCAAAACATATGTTCGACTCGACTTGCAAGTCGATCGAGTCGAAGAGTTTTCGATCGACTCGACTTGGCCGAGTTTCGATTGACTTGATCGACTGACTCGATCGATCACGGGGTATATGGACAGATGCACTCACATAGGCAAACGTGGCTTCTTCAGGCACTGCAGAATCATAACTAAAGGTATCTCATGTGACGCACACCCAGCATGCTCATCAGGTTACAGCGTCAAAGCCTGCACATCCTACTCCACAAAGCCTACACCGAGTATAGCAAAAACCTACAAGATGCGGAGAGTCTGAAGCACCTAGAAGCATGGACAACCAAAGTCAGCAAACAGTTTAACTTCTGGTTCACCATTTTACAACTGGAACTTGAGGTGATGATCTTTGTGCAATCACTGATGCAGGGTGATTTCAAACTCAACTTAGATTCATTGTTACAGCTCGTGACCTGGTTCTACTCTCTTATGCTAGATACCAATAGATACCAATTCACAACCTTCTTCACCGTGGCTGTTCTCACCCCCTCCCAAACTCTATCGCACATGCATCCATTGCCGACTCCTTTGCATCATTCTTCACTGACAAAGTTTCCTCACTCCGTCTCTCATTACAGACTGTCTTATCAAAATCAACCTCTACACAAACCGACTCTTCCCTCTCAGACGACCACAGTGACACAAATTTGCCACCTACTGCATGCTTTAACCTGTTTGAACCAGCCACTGAAGCAGAAATAACTACCCTCATTCAAGCCTCACAAAACAAACAATGTGATCTCGACCCAATCCCAACATCCTTACTCAAAGACTGTGCAACTCTTCTCATTCCTACTATAACCAAGATCATCAACCTGTCTCTATCAACCGGTACGTTTCCTATGCTTTTCAAAAACTCAGTTGTTAAACCACTTCTCAAAAAACCATCCCTAGACAAGGAACTTCTCTCCAACTACCGCCCAATTTAAAATCTCTCTTTCCTAAGCTGTCCGAATGGGTTGTCCTCTCGTCTCAACGGTTATCTTACCTCAAACAATCTCCTAAACTCAAATCAATCTGCCTACACCAAACATCACTCCACTGAAACAGTCCTCACCTCGCTATACAGCAAACTTGTCACGGCAATAGGTCGTCAACAAGTCTCTTGTCTGTGCCTTTTGGACATCTCTGCCGCCTTTGACACAATAGACCATGGTATCCTTATTAAACGGCTTCCTCTGTATTTGGTTTTTCTGGTACTGCCGTATCGTGGATCAATTCGTACCTTTCCTCACGTTCTTTCACCGTTAATGCCGCTGGTCACTCCTCTAACCCGCACACCCTCACCTGCGGTGTTCCTCAAGGTTCTGTCCTCGGTCCTCTGCTGTTCATCCTTTACACCTCCCCACTCAGCAAACTCATTTCATCATCCTCTGTCGATCATCACCTCTACGCTGACGACACACAACTGTTCATATCTTTCTCTCCTCGCTCCCTTCCAGATGCACTAAATCATCTACGCAGATATCAGCCTGGATGACTGCAAACCTCTTATGTCTAAACCATTAAAAAACAGAATTTCTCATTATTGGCCTCCGCGAGCAACTAAGCAACGTATCCTTCCGACCTTTCGCCAACAGATCTCTCTTCTCCCGTACCTTACTCTTCTCCTGTCCGCAATCTTGGAATAATCTTTGATAAAAACCTTACCTTTGCCGACCACATCACTCAGCTATCTCGCACCTGCTACATGCACATCCGTGACCTTCGTCGACTGCGCCAGGTACTCGATTACAAAACTGCCTGCACAAGAGCCACCTCTATTGTACATTCCAAACTCGACTACTGCAATTCCCTTTTCTACAACATCAACTCTTTCCAAATAAAACGCCTGCGAACAGTTCAGAATGCCCTCGCCCGTGCAGTCACCAAAACTCCCAAACACCATCACATAACTCCTGTTTTGAAATCACTTCATTGGCTGAAAGTCCCTCCACGCATCCATTACAAAATCATCTCTTACGTACAACGCCCTTCAAACCTCTCAACCTTCTTACATTCGCCAGCTATTTACCATCCAATTGCCCGGGTCTACTCGCTCATCATCATATCTTTCTCTACCTCAGCCTTCAGTCTCCTCATCTCTGAAATTCTGCAACTGCTCCTTAGTCTATGCTGCACCGGCTCTTTGGACCGATCTCCCAAAAGATCTCCGCCAGTTTGCTCATCCTCCCATATCGCCTGTTGACATCACCTCTCCTCCGCTTGCACTGTCCTCCGCTGCTTTCCACTCACGACTGAAAACCGAACTCTTCAAGCTATCCTATCCTGATTCCATTCCTGTGAAACCACACAACCGCCATCATCACCGATTACCACCGTAGTACCCTACTGTCTCCTCGGCTTGACCTCCCCGGACTCTGACCTGGCACCGGAACGGATAAGGCGGACATGGCTATTGCGGACTTGATCTGATATAGCGCCGGTAAATAAGCTGGTCTCCCTGACGTGGCTTTTGTGTCGCTGAGATATTTCGGAGATCTACATTTACATTACCTCCGTGACATTCTAACATAGAACCATCCTGCTGAGTACCAAGAATTTCTGCGTGGCAACTTCATATCACCATAGAACAAGCCCATGAGCAGAACAACGCCTGTGTGAAGGGTGATGGAGGAACCTGCAAGCCCTACGAGAATGTATGATATCTGGACCAGAGGTCTAATCGAAGAGTTTCAGGCATTAATAGAGAAACCAGAAATGGAATCTGATCTTCGAAATCATGAGCAGACAAAAGGCATGCAGATGACATTTTTAAACAAGGTTAAGGCTCTCCGCAACGTGATCCAGGAGATGGGAAACCCATTCATTGACGACAGCAATGACCCACTTGTCCTGGATACCAGAGATCTGGCTGATCCAGCCATGATCAACACAATGCAAAACCTCAAGAAAACTGGGCAAAACCAGTATGAAACATTTGTCAACGAATGTCTTGTTACCCAATCACGACCTGTCAATGAGCCAATGAAACGAAACAACTTTCCTCTCTTCAGTCGTCCACTGAACAAGTCAAGACCAAAGCACCAGTTGTCATCTGTGAAGAGTCACTTTTCTCCACCTTGTAGTTGTACATCTCCTGTCAGACATGTTAAGGAGACCTGGATGAATTCTTTGCACTTGAGAATCAGGCTTGCCCACCATCACTTCGAATATGGGCAAATCACAGCTAGGAACCACGTCAGACATTGTGAGCTGCCTAGAAGAGCTGGTTTCCACTTCAGTAGATGATGCCAACCTAGATATCCAGCCAGGCCCTTCACTGGGTGTACTCACTGTTAATGCTGTTATCGTGGATGAAGCAGACATAGTCAACATGGTGAAGTCTGGCACTGCATACACCCCAGATTATGCCTCCCATATTTTCTTGCTCTACATCACAAGACAACTGGGCTGCTGGAGCATATGCATACGGTAGATATGGTATGGGATGAATATGTACACGGTAGCTTGAATACATAAACACGCAATGTGAGGGGTAAGGGAAGCCACAGACACAAGTATAATCTTCTAATGGAATCTTCTAATGCTCTATCTAGAAACTGGCAGGAATTTCTGAGGAATGACGAAAACAAGTCAGAGTTGTTTTCTTTTTTCAGCCTGTAAATAGCAAAGCTTTAAACAGAAACAGAAAGACAGAGCATAGCCACACACCACAAGGACATGCTCTGTACTCAGTCAAGGGACACCACTGGACTTGCTCCTTGTACTCAGGAGGAAGTTGATACTTGTAAGGATTTTCCTCCATGTCTCAGATGCTGCCAAACATGGCTATCGTAAAGTGACAATCCACAGTGTTGACTCGGATGTGCTGGAGTTAGCCATAGCAGCAGTTCAGCGGCTCAGCATTGAAGAATTGTGGGTAGGCTTTGCTCCGGCAAAAGCTTCCGATACGTACAAAACCCATGAGATTGCACGTGCCCTTGGCCCAGAGAAGTGCGTAGCCTTGCCCTTCCTACACGCACTTAGTGGACGTGGCACAGTATCATCCTTTGCTGGCCATGGAAAAAGGACTGTGGGACATTTGGAACGACGTCACCCCAGTCTTCTGCACCTTAGCATAAACTCCCAGCTCTGTTGATGATCAGCTTGAGGATGTTGATCAGCTCGATGTACTGAAGCGCTTTGTAGTTTTTTCAGAGGACGCAGTTTGACAAATATGCACTATGCCCAAAGAAAAGCACTTTTAGATAAAACATCTGCCATTGCCAAACAATTACCACCCCGGTAATTAAAACCAATCTGTCACAGAGAGTAATGTAAACATTGAAAGTGCAACATAAGTTAGAGCGATAACAGAGCAAATTATATACAAGGTATAAAAATCAAATTTTCACTGTTATTGACTTTGAAACTGTTAAAACATTTTCTGATAAAGTTTTTTATATTAACAAATTATTATTTTTATTTATTTAACAGAAATAAGCATTTATGCGTGTGTTTACAATCTCAAAGTATTACAAAGTTTGTGATCTCCTATGTACATAGGGCCTAGTATAATTTGCATTAAGGAAATGTGGACTACCGGTATGTAGTTTAATTAGTATAGTATGGGCAGGTCTACGGTCCAGTGAATGCTGTATCATTTGTTTTGTGCTACCATAATTATTTAGTGAATATCATGTGCTTCTACTGTATACATGTATAGATGTATGTAAGGCACCCTGCGTGGCTGCCGTTTCTACTATATGTATGTTCACTGTACAGCGCAGTGCGGTTAGCAGGCGCTTAGATAGGCAACATGCTACAAAATTTAATGGATCCACATCGCCCCTATTAAAAATAAATGCAAGCATTGTACAGGGAACAGGTACAGGGCCAGTACATTTCATTACAATAATCTCTAAACTGAAACCGGTTAACCTAGGCAATAGAATGTTAAAATACGCTGATGACAGTTACTTGATACCTGCATCGAATACCCACGTGGGTAATACGCGCAGAAACCTGCGTTATATTCTGCGTGTGTGGGTAATTGGGCTGAGACGTGTAACCTACAATTAAACCAGAATAACACACAGGAGAAGTTAATAAGATCCAGAAGGGGTGGGGGTGTTCACGGGAAGATACCTGTGATACCAGGTATCTCCAGAGTGGTAGAAATGAGGGTCTTGGGTGCAGGGCTGTAGTGGTAAAATTAGAGGTGAGTACGCTACCGGTTAGGTTTCCGAAACAAATTAGAGGTAAGTATACGCTACAGTATTTTGTGAGTATACGCTACAGTGTTTTAATATAAATAAATATAAATATTTTGTGAGGCGAGTATACGCTGTATACTCGCGTATACCCTCGACTACAGCCCTGCTTGGGTGTTACAATTACTGACACACTTTCTTTTGTTAAACATATTGACCGTGTCTCTATGCACTCTCTTTCTCTCTTTGTGCTGTCGGCTCTAGGAGCCCTAGCGATCGTCATGCTACACAGTCTCCGTTGCCGTCTTGCTACTTCTCCCAGTAGCCCTTGAGTCGCGCTTTGGCCTGGGAGTCCCTCCTCAGCGCTCCGGCCTGGGAGTCCCTCCATCCGCGACCATCGGCGTGGTTTGGTGTGTCGCATGACGATTTTCTTGGCATGATTAACAGGGGTGGTTTGCCATTGCCTTCCCCTGCTCTATGCACTACGGGTGCTGAAAGCCCATGGTCTTAAAGGCCCAAAAGTCTTTAATAATCTTCGTTTAATATCTTCAAACTGACAATTACGCAGTATGATTACAAATCAGTATGAACGGATGATCACAAGTTATTACAGGAGTCGAATTTTAACTACACGGCAGCCCTGCAAGGCGCCCATCACATCCTACATCTCACTTTCACAAACGCGCCATCCCGCGAATGATAGGCTGAGTGGACCTTCAGAGGGTTGCGGGAGGCGATCCCGCTACCTACGCCAGTCATGTTACCACTACTCTATGGACCTCCATGTTACAAGGCCGACGACAGTGGCATGCATGCTGTATGCAAGCCCTGCATGGTGGGGATTTGCATCCCAGCATGATAGAAACCAACTCCAAGCCATTATAAACAAGATGACTAGGCAGGGTACCTTCCAGAGGATGGGCCAACGTGCGACCAACTCTGTAGGAAGGCGGATGTCGGTCTTTTTACGGGGGTCTAAAACAACCCTGGTCATGTACTCCACAAATTGCTCCCTCTCAAGAAACCTAAAACTTATGTTCTCCGACCTCGATCTCACGATAGAGTGCTTACTCCACTGGACAATAACATGAGGAATAATTTCATTGGCAGAATGCTGTACTCTTATTGATTGTGATGCTGTTGTTTTTTAACTGTTGTATTCTGTATTGTCTTATTTGATGCACGTACACTGGAGTGCTAATCTTAAATAAAGAAAATACTTACTTACTTAAATAAAGAAAAGATTATCGGAAAGAATCTGTCTGTTAGACTAGGCTTGGAATCTCAAAATGACATTGTTAGAAGCAAATCATGTAACAATTTGCTAACCGGCGTTTCTAGACTAATTTGACCCTGCTGAAAACGAAAATCGCGGTTAGCAAGCTGGATTTTTTAGCGGTTGCATGGCAAAACAAGATGGCGGCCAAACTGGCGGCCACTATATTCAAATGGCTATAAGTAAAGTCATGTATGGGATAGAAACATGATCTTACATGGGCGCCGACTCTGCGAGGCCCGTGAGTGCTCAGCACCACCAGAAATTGACCCTGCGAGGCCCACCTATGCCAGGGCACCACCAGAAATCAGCCCGCAAAAACGCATTTTAAGAGATTATTTTTCTATTGGCATTACTTATCTATCAAAAGATCTCCAAAAAATTTCCCGCGCTTACGCGCGAAAATTGCTTTGACTCTCTTTGGGCATTCACACTGTTTTCGTCAACTCGATGCAGATAGGCTACATATCTGGTCTCAATATAGCCAAGGATATTTTGCTTGGTTTTGACTTATCAGTGGGAAATTGCAAAGGACAAGGGTGTGACGACGCCTCTGTCATGTGCGGAGGGATAACTGGAATAGGCCTACAGTCGAATTAAGGAGGTTTAAATAAAGGTTTCTGTGTTCACTATACAAATCACTCACTTAATTAATTTATACATTCAGAAAGCAAAATCTAGAGTTCCAGAATGCAGAGACACGATCAATATTATAGTCAAAGATTTAATTAATTTTGTCAGACACTCTCCTAAAAGAATGGCATGCTTTGAAACTATGCATCGTAACCGTTATCTCCAATTTTGTAAAGCCCCACTGTAAAGCCAAGCGCAGAGCACCAGCTTATTCACGAGCGCTGCGTCGTATCTCAGGGGTTGTCCAGAGATCGATGTCCGTTGGTGGTCCGAGTCCGGTTTGCCACAGAGACCAGGGAGAGGCAGAGCAGTTGTTACGGAGGGTTTCGTTGAGGAACAGAAAGCTTGGAAGGCAGAGGATCAGATGGATTAGGGAAGGAATTGTTGAGTTTGAGAGGGAAGCCATTTAGTTGTGAATCATTGTAACATATAAAGATATTATAATTATAAAACGAAGGAGTTAAGAATTCCTGGACAAGAGAAGCCACGGTATTTGTAATAATTTGACATTAATTTGACATTATAATTATTAAACAAAAGAATTGAGAATTGATACTGGAGAGAACCATGGTATTAGGTAGCATTTGTCTATAACATTGTAACAAAAAAGGTGAAAAAATTTGTTTCGCGCTTCCGCGCGAACATTCGTTTTACTCTCTTTGGGCACTCACATTATTTTGGTCAACTCGGCGCCTATGTGATCTTAGAGTATAAATTAACATTTTCGGGGTCAAGGAATGCGATGGAACTAAAGACAAATATGTAGCACTGCCAGAAACAAAATGGCGGACAAAATGGCGCAAAATATCTTCAAATGGCTATAAGTAAAGCCACGTATGTGATGGAAACAAGATTTTAGAGTCTAAGTTAGCGTTTTCGGGGTCAAGGAATACGATTGAACTAAAGACAATTATGTAGCACTACCACAAACAAAATGGCGGACAAAATGGCCGCCAAATATCTTCAAATGGCTATAAGTAAAGCCATGTATGTGATGGAAACATGATTTTAGAGTCTAAGTTAACGTTTTCGGGGTCAAGGAATACGATTGAACTAAAGACAAAATGGCGGTCAGTCTGGAGTAGTGTTTTCTTGGTCAAAGCATACAAAGGAAGTAACATTCTATATCGTTCACTGATGTTATTACAGTTTAACCTTCATTATTTACATGACATTTTTAGTAGCCTGTGATTGCTGTTTGACTATTTATACATTAGGTACACAACATTCGTGTTTCATGAGTTGACTAAAGCTATTTCAAGCATTTTTGCAGTCAATGCAATTGCACATAAGTATACATGTAAGTATACATGGCAAGTTCACATTTCGACAGCAGCAGCGCTTGGTGTTACACTTATCAACTTTGCATGATTTACAGTAGACAAACTCTAGACACGACTGGGCCACCGGACCAATTGTAGACCACACTCGTACGAGAACACCTTCTTCATCCACGCTCCATTCCGATGAGGCTGGTGTCGGAGCATCAATGTGTGGAAGATAGGCCTTTTCCCAAATGACAGTTTGCCAATTCGCACGTAAAATAGACTGCCTGATTATGTCACTGCATGGTGAAGAGAATCAGTTTTTTAGTTTTCCAGAACATGCCTCATTGCATGTCTTGACGTTGTCATTTGTTTTACACAGTCTTACCACAAATTCCTCTGCATTTTCTAATAGGGGAATGTTCCCCAATGTCGAAAGTAAACGAGAACTTTCCAAGTAGGTTTTCCAAGCATCTTCTTTGCTGATCCCTGCTAAATATGATGTCACTTCACATCCGGTAATTCAATGAAAAGCCAATATATTCGTCCCTAGTTGGTCCTTCATACTTAGAGCAATTGTGTGAATTGGAATGAACATCCGCTTTGCTGATGTTCCTGCCATCACCCACATCTCATCATATTTAATGCGTTGAAAGCTGAATGGATAGTAATTTTCCGGCAACGGAACACTTCCGCGCTCTATACAGCGGATTGGTCGTGATGTTTTACACCGCTTCTGTCTGGTTCTACTTTTTACTGACAATGCGCAGTATCGATCGAAGACAATATCGACCCTCTTGTAGCCAATCAAAAGTTCCTTCACAAGTGTTACCACTGTATTTGCCAGGTCACTAAATGTCTTTGCTCTCGGAGGTTACCAATTACTTGTCCATCAATAATTAAAAGTGTAGCTTCTGTTAGAGAAATGCTGAATGAACATCATACTTTTTCTGTGAGCATCTGCAGCAGTGAGGCCTTGTCACCCGTTCTCATTTCTTGCTATGCCTGAAAACAAGGCTGATCTGGCTGCATTCATATCCATCAAGCTTTCAAAAGCCACATTATGGTGATCTAGATATAGTTGTTGCTGGTGGTTTCTTGGAAGAAGATAAGGTATTGTCTACTGCCGGTTCTGATGTCTCTACCTTAGCAGCAATACACGAAGAAGGTGATACCAGAATCATTGTATACATGCTACGCAGACAAACCTAAAAGCAGTGGTCGTTTGTGCAAGGAATACAGACGTTATTCTGCTGTTGCTGCATCACTATCAACGCTTTAAATGTGACGAGATGGCAGGAACATCAGCAAAGCGGATGTTCATTTCAATTCACACAATAGCTCTAAGTATGAAGGACCAACTAGGGACGAATATATTGGCTTTTCATTGAATTACTCGTTTACTTTCGACATTGGGGAACATTCCCCTATTAGAAAAGCTAGAGCAAATGCAGAGGAATTTGTGGTAAGATTGTGTAAAACAAATGACAACGTCAAGACATGCAATGAGGCACGATATGTTATGTTCTGGAAAACTAAAAAACTGATTCTCTTCACCATGCAGTGACATAATCAGGCAGTCTATTTTACGTGCGCATTGGCAAACTGTCATTTGGGAAAAGGCCTATCTTCCACACATTGATGCTCCGACACCAGCCTCATCAGGATGGAGCGTGGATGAAGAAGGTGTTCTCGTACGAGTGTGGTCTACAATTGGTCCGGTGGCCCAGTCGTGTCTAGAGTTTGTCTACTGTAAATCATGCAAAGTTGATAAGTGTAACACCAAGCGCTGCTGCTGTCGAAATGTGAACTTGCCATGTATACCTATGTGCAATTGCATTGACTGCAACAATGCATGAAATAGCTTTAGTCAACTCATGAAACACGAATGTTGTGTACCTAATGTATAAATAGTCAAACAGCAATCACAGGCTACTAAAAATGTCATGTAAATAATGAAGGTTAAACTGTAATAACATCAGTGAACGATATAGAATGTTACTTCCTTTGTATGCTTTGACCAAAAAAACACTACTCCAGACTGACCGCCATTTTGTCCGCCATTTTGTTTTATAACCATTTGAGGATAATTGGCCGCCATTTTGTCCGCCATTTTGTTTTCTGGCAGTGCTACATATTTGTCTTTAGTTCAATCGTATTCCTTGACCCCGAAAACGTTAACTTAGACTCTAAAATCATGTTTCCATCACATACATGGCTTCACTTATAGCCATTTGAAGATATTTTTCCGCCATTTTGTCCGCCATTTTATTTCTGGCAGTGCTACATATTTGTCTTTAGTTCCATCGCATTCCTTGACCCCGAAAATGTTAATATAGACTCTAAGATCATGTTTCTATCCCATACATGACTTTACTTATAACCATTTGAATATAGTGGCCGCCGTTTTGGCCGCCATCTTGTTTTCCCATGCAACCGCTAAAAATCCAGCTTGCTAACCGCGATTTTCGTTTTCAGCAGGGTCAAATTAGTCTAGAAACGCCGGTTAGCAAATTGTTACATGATTTGCTTCTAAGTGATTTCTAGAGCCTTTTTGAATTCCAAGCCTAGACTATGTAGTCTGTAGCACATCGATCTTTGGCCGGAATGCATTTTCTACGCTCCGAAAATAATCTAATGGAATTCCCAAATCCTCACACGCATGCGCTACGTGATTCGATCGATAGCGAAACCTTGTCTGTGTCTTTTAGCCTTTCTATGCCTCTCCGTGTGTTGGCCTATCACTCTGTATCACCCTGTGCCTGCATCGAGGAAATTGACGTATTCTTGAAAACCTATGAGCGGGCCCAAAATGATAACCACGCCGACCATTCACGTCTATTTAAACCAGATGCGAGACTGGAAGACTTGCACACAAGTCGTTAGACTCGTTACAGATCGGTAAGTGGACGGCCACATACTGGCTAACTCAAAACGTTTACAATCTGTTCAAATGAACTCAAGTTAACTTTAGAATCGAGTGCGTTCGGACGGGACTCGTGATTCTGGTAAGAACGATCCGAGTATAAACAAAGATTGAATGTTATTTTGCGGCTCATGCGTTAATGTCGTGTAGCTAGAGTGCTAGACCGATTTCGAAAAATTTTCAGAGCTTTACATTACATTAAGACTATAATTATTATATACCATACTTATATGTTAAATAAGGGGTGCTCGATAATGTAGTAGTTAGCGCATTGGACTGTCAGTCAAGAGGTCGGGGGTTCTAATCCCCGCCAGGGCAGAAATTTGGTTCGAGGTTTGTGTTCTACCTGCACCCTCTAACCAACTCAATAGTCAAAACTCGTCTATAATGAGTACACTGATCTTACGTGGTCTGTGGGAAGATGGAGGGAGAGGAATGGCCACCCACCCTCATATGCCAAGGCTAAGAAAATGAATTCGCTAACACTTGATACCCATGGCTGCCTCAGGGCCAGGGGCCGTCTATTCCCCCCTAAGTCATTGGAGCAACGTCCCTTTTCCCCTCTTCTTCCCCCTAAAATGGTGGCACACACACTAACAGATCTTCCCCCCTATTTCTTGGATGGAGCATTTGCTCCAAGGTTTCTGTGGTGTAGACGCCCCTGCTCAGGGCCACTGGCGTAAACTTCTACAAAATATTGGGGGGGCATTTTCCTGACAATTTTCTGAAAAAGTTGATGACCTTTTTTTTTTTTTAGTCATTCGCCTCTTTTCTTTGTTTCAGGAGCTCCTCATAACAAACACTACACACCATCATAAACTTTTCACCGGTTTGTCCTCACACCATACTGTCATTAACTTTTTTTACCGATTCCTCTCGAACAAATTTCGTGAAATTAAATATACCTTCTTATTTTTTTTTATTTTCATCTCGATTATTGGGGGGCGTTGCCCCGGCTCCTCAATTATTGGGGGCATGTGCCCCGGCTGCCCCCCAGAGTCTACGCCTATGCTCAGGGCTAGCTCAAGGGACTGCTCTTCTTTTGTGTTATATACTTAGGCCTATATCAAAGATCTTTGCTTATGTATTATTAAGTTATTCTTACCAGTTAATGATAAAATTAATAGCCTGCGAAATATATGCAAATAAGATTTGTTGTCGGTTAGGAATCCGATCGGCATGTCCAGCCACTCCAGCATTACAAACAGCCTACATTTCTGCTCCACTTTGCCTTGAAATCAGAGTCTTCTGTTGTATCGTTGCCAAGTCCACCTCTCTACGTTTCAATGGTTCGTTTGCTCCTTCTTTGTCCATTGATGCTTTCAGCATGGCCGTTTTAAGGTCAAGTCCACCTCCAGATCAAAGAGGCTGAGGATCATAGGAGCCCGGCTAGCTTGCATGACGTAGCTGCACTGATATCTCGATCAGGATATATATATATATATATATATATATATATATATATATATATATATATATATATATATATATATATATATGTTTATTTAAAACACCAGTTCCAACCAAGCAGTCTTGGAAAATTGTCCTACTTGATGTGATTTGTTTTATTGTATTAAAATTATTTTCTCATCTTTTACGGTTGATTTTCAGCTACTTGAACAATGGAAAGAGAGCTTTTCCGCCTTGCCTCATTCTCCAGTTTGCCAGCAAATTCCAATGTTCGTCCGCTGAAATTGGCCAGATTTGGATTCTATTATGATGGAATGAAAGGTATCATTAGATGTGCAGCATGTGGTATTGAGTTTGATACTTTGGAACATGCCAGTAGTAGTATTTCAGAGAGACACCAAAAGAGGTCTTCTGGTTGTCATTTTGCCCTTGCAGCATCAACACCAGACACCCCATCTAATCTACCTGGTTTGGCTTTGCCTGTTGGAGGTCACACAGCATTGGATGATGGGTCTCAAATTGGTCCTGATGATAGAATGCAGCGCATTTTCAGTTCAGCTTTAGCTCGAGCTACTAAGCGAGGGGTCTTTCAAGCAAATGCTGATAGTAACACAGAATTTTCAGGATCATTTTCACTGCCAGGAGCACGAGCTGATCCACAGGCATTGAAACAAGGTCATGTTGTGAAGAAAAGAGAACAACCAGACTACAAACAGCTCCAGCGTGAGGAATCACGTCTGCGTACTTTCATCAACTGGCCTGTGGATGCTTGTGTTGACTGTCGAGCTTTGGCTCGGGAAGGGTTTTTCTACACTGGACTGGGTGATCGAGTTCAGTGCGCCTTCTGTCATGGATATCTGAAGAACTGGAAGGTCACAGATGTTATTGAAGTTAAGCATCGAAAGTATTCCCCCAACTGCCCATTTCTTCTTCAATTGGTTGTGAGTGGGAGACCTTCCGATGAGCAGACCTCAGAGCCGAGTTCACTTGACTCACGAGAGTCTGACAGAAACCAAGTAAATCTTTGCACTACAGTTTTAGTATAAGCAGCCTGCTGCACTCTGATAAAGGTGTGTTTGTTAGTTTGTTTGTACATGGCTATGTTAATTTTGCATTTGTTTAGATTGAAAATATTTTTTCACTGAAAACTTATATTATTTTGATATGTGAGAGATGCTGTCTAAAATCGCTAGTTATGTCACTGTCTTTGAAGACTGTTGTACCCAAAATGTGTTGTGATTTCTGTTTCTATTTCATGGACTGTTCTTCATTAGGCCAAAAAATAATGGTGTGTTTCCGGTAACAGAGTTTTAAAAAACTGGGTAGGTAGGTAGGAAAAATAAATTTTTTTTTTATACATTGCTATTTTATAGCGGCCGTATATACACCTTATCGTTTTTCTTACGTTTTGAGAACAAAGAAGATGTAACTAAATAAACACCTTGCTAAAAACAGTTCAGTGTTCTTTAAACTTATTTGTCAATTAATTAAATTTTAAGTATGTTTTCTATATATTATATGCTAGAAGACGAATATTTTCACAAGTGTAGTTCATAAAAATCATTTTCTAGAAGCCATCAACAATAATGATATAATTTCACTCCAGCTTGTACGTTTTGATTATTATGTTGTTGCAAATAAACATACTACTCATAGTTGCAAAAATCGTTTTCTTCGTTTTTATATTTTTCCAAAAAACTTCGTTTTTTATTTTCTTATCATTTTGTCCGTCTTTTATTTTTGTATATAACTTTATTTATTTATTTACTGTCTCTTAATTTTTCATTTTCAGTTTAATTTTTTTGTCTAATGTCCCTTACATTCTCTCCGTAGGCCCTACTTTCAAGGATTCAGCTAATTTACATCACTATTTACGTGATCATTTGAGAAATAAATAGGCCTACTTTATGAAATAGCACAGAACAAGAAATAAAATTGTAAAAAGTTATTTCTAAGTTATCTAAAATGCCAAAAGAAAAGGGTGCGGAATGGATTCATGTTACTTTGATAAACGAGAAAGACAAAAACTCAACATTGGCTAAATTGAAATGCATTTGCTGTGAGAAAGTTTACACTATATAGTCTATACCTCCAAAGTTTAGTTCTTAATTGTGTTAGTTTTATCAGCATGGACTTATGTGGACTTCTGTCTACAATTTAAATTTGAAAAGATTTCAATATTTTTTATTTCTCAATATCTTACTAAACCAAACTTATTTTTGTTGTAGATTGATGTTACTTTTTGTCTACTAATAAAGTTGTGTTATTTGCTGATTAAATTCTGTAAACAAGGTTCTCATTTAAAATTGCAGTAGGGCCTACAAGATGCAAGAAAGTCGAATTATTTTTCTTTCTTCGTTTTTCCCGTTTGTCCGTTTTTTATTACAAAAAAACAACGTTTTCCCGTTTTTTATTTAGTTTATAACGTTTTAACTATGTCATATGTTTGTTCAAACCTTGTTTTCTGGGAAGGAGCACACTTCTCTGCTGCCTCTGACATCATCATTATTTCAAATGCAGATCTCACAGATGTAGTTGTAAGGGCTGTCGCCGTTACCGGGACTATACAGAGCGTGGCGTGGGAGAGGGGGTGCTAGGCATGATAGAGAGCTATCATAGCACACGGCTTCAAAGACATACCGCCTTTCGGCCGAAGAAGGAGGGAAGGGGTCAATACACGGCGAGAAGAGTTAGGAAGCTGCGTTGAGCGGATTCAAAGACGCGTCGCCTACATGTATGTATGCCGAAGGAGGGATTTGTGAAATACACTGGCGAGTCACCGTGGGAAAATCCCCGACTTTCGGGCCTATCACCTCCCCCCAACATCCGACCTTTGTAAAAACTGACCGTGTGAAACTTACAGCCCATTTATTGCTCTAATTAACGGTGCTTTTATTTACATGGAAAGATCGCTGGATTCCCAACGTCGTCGTCTTTAGTGAGTGGACCTATAGGCCTAAATAATGTCGCAATTCTGCACCTCTGGCACGGAACGCAATGTTTTCAATTGTAGGAAATCTGTGACACGCAGTGGGTTACGAAAAAAAAATTTTTCCCCAAAATTATCCGGGTCGCGCCAAAAAAGTGACTCGGTCGCGTTACCGGAAACACACCATTTTTTTTGCCTTATTTTCCAGCTTCTGTGTCTCATCTTCTCATGAGAGTTAGCACTACTTCAGAACATCACTCACTAGACATGATTGTTGGATTTTTGGCCCTTTTATTTCAAAATGGGTGCACAGTAGTCTAGTGGTTTTCGTGCTGGACTATCAATGGAGAGGTTGGGATTTCAAATCCCTCCAGGACAGAAATTTTCTTAGATTTCTGCTCCATCTGCACCCCTGTCCAAATCAGCTATAAGTATAGTATACTGATCATACACTGTTGGTGGGAAGATCAGACAGCGAGGGATAGGACTGGCCACCCACCTGCCCTCATATACCTCTCAAGTACCTCTGTGACCTTGTTCGTCTGCCAGTTTCAGCTACTTCCCTCCGTCCACTGCGATCGCTTAATCGCCAGGATCTTCTTGTATCACGAGCCAGGACCACTATGGCCAAAACTCGAGCCTTTTCTTGCATTGGTCCTGCTCTATGGAATCAACTCCCTCCATTGACACGTGCCTCTTTATTAGCTGGTGGCCCAAATGCCTCGTTCTGCTGTGTTAAAACCACTTTCTGTTCACTGGGTCTTTCGCACTGGGAGCGCCTCTGATTAGTGAACACTGTGAGAGGCGCTTTATAAATGTTTAGATACAATACAATACAATATGCCAAGGCTAAGAAAAATGAAATCGCTAACACTTCATACCCATGGCTACCTCTCAGACACCCTACGAGACTGCTTTTCTTCTGTTTCAGCAGAGAGGGAAACTGTTTTGTCGAAGTGGTGCATTTTAGAAATAGCAACGTCAGCAGAGGGCATTATAATGCAAATTACTTAAGATTTTTTTAAACACACATTGGAAATTATTTCTAATAAAATGCTAGTAAATGAAAAACTCACAAAGCATGGTGATTATAACGGTTGATGATGATGAAAAACTAATCAACTGCAAGAAAATTTGTGTAGTCCAAAGAGTTAAAACAAAATTAGGCTACTTCATTTACTGGTTGTTTTTAAATGTTTAGAGAGTAACCATTGACGACCCAGTCTCAGCTGTGATGGATCGTGAAGAGGTCTCTGTCTTGATACCCATCATACAGAATCTCGGTTTCAATGAGAATGATCTCAGAATGCTCGTAACAGAAAGACTCTCCCGAGGTAAATTTCACACGTTCCAATTGTAGCAGTGTACTTGTAATTTTTAATAATTTGTATTGTTAGGGCAGATATTTTTCAGTGCAAGGCTTGTAGGACAGTTTAATGCCTGCACTATGAGCACTACTGTCTCAGTTAGTTAATTACTTCTTTTAAGTATCTTACAAAAGTGCTGCTTACACTAGCCTCAATAATGTCAAAGGCTTTCAGTACAAATGTTCATCAATGAGCAAAAACATGATTAGTAGAAGTCACCACTGGCGTTCCCCACGCCACACACGCAGAGTCCATTTGAAGGATTCATGTCTAGAGTTAACATTTGAACAAATCGTAGCTTTTCAGAGAAAGTCAGGAGAAATTTTTCGGTAGTCGTGTGGCTAGAATGCTAACAATTCAGAGGTTTGGGCTAATATACCTGCTTATGCAGGAAGATGCAACATTACTTAACTCCACTTTTGGCCTTAGAAAACTTTATTATAAAGAAGTTAATTAACTGTACACTGTATGTTAGAAGATCAGATGACTAGGCACTGACCACCCAACCTCATATGCCAAGGCTAAGAAAATGAAGTCACCAACAATTCATACCCATGGCTAAATAATAAATACAATCGTGATTTGTCACATTAGCTTATGTATATTTTTCAAATTACGAGTTCAACAGAATGAAGGAATGAAATAATAATAATACTGTAACAAACTAGTAATGATGACAGTAATAATAAAAGTACTACTTTAACTAGTACTACTACTAATAATATTATAACTAAAAATAATGAATAAATTATAGGGTGACACGAAAGTTCGTTCACCGTTTTCAAAATGCGTTGTCTCAATAACGGCTGCATATTTCTATATAATATTTTGTCAGTACATACATAAGTCAAACGAAAGATACTGGTAAGAATTTGATTATGATCCGATCCGTGGTTGCCATTATTTATAAGAAAATGTAAAGACCACTCGTTTTTGCGGAAAAAACTACGTTCATCAAATTAACACAGTAAAGGAAATGTGTAGCCTCGTACACAATAAGACACTGTTGTTACCTAGGACATACAGACGTACATGTGTACGTAGGCTATTAGCGTACAGTATCTCATTTCTGCTTAATGACATCACCAACATTCTGGAACAGATTGTGAAGCCAGCGTTCGAGAGAGAAAATGACAACGGCAGTGTCATGCAACGAAAGTTATTTCTTGACAATGATCTAGGAGTATGACGACGAAGTGGCTAGACGACAACCTCCCGTCACACATAAAGCCGAAGGATTGGCCACCCAACTCTCCGTACCTCTCTCCTATTGAGAACTTGTGGAGTATTTTATCTCTCAGCGTTTAGAAAGATCCTGAGCCAAAAAACGTTGATCAGCTCAAACGTCGCCTCCAACGAGCGTGGAGCTCGATAGCAGTTAGGACACTTCAGACGCTGATCCAGTCTATGCCGGATAGAGTCAGTGCTGTCATTAAGCAGAAAGGAGATACTGTACACTAATAGCCTACGTCTGTATGTCCTAGGTAACAACAGTGTCTTATTGTGTACGAGGCTACACCTTTCCTTTACTGTTTTAATTTGATGAACGCAGTTTTTTCCGCAAAAACTGGTGGTCTTTACATTTTCTTATAAATAATGGCAACCACGGAACGGATCATAATCAAATTCTTACCAGTATCTTTCGTTTGACTTATGCATCTACTGACAAAATTTAATAAAGAAATATGCAGCCGTTACTGAGACAACGCATTTTGAAAACGGTGAACGAACTTTCGTGTCACCCTATATATTAATTGCAATACTAATCTTTATTCACAGGAGATGACTGTCTGTCTCCAAGAATATTGCTGGATACTTTGTTGATGAATCAAAGGTTTGTCAAAATTAACCTGTAATAAGTGGTTTTTATTGCTGGGTCTAAATTTATGGTTTTATAGGGTTAGGATATGCTGGAAATGTAAGTTCCTATCCTTTTAGAACAACTCAGTTACCTAAAGCTGTCTGCTAATAACTTCTAGAGGAACTGCTTCTGTACAAAATTCACAGCACTTCCAAAACGTTGTTATAAGTAGGCAGCTTACTATATCGAAATAATTATGCCATGCATCCCACAAGGTAAAACCATATATGCCAACCTGGATGAGACTCTGTTGGTTGAGTTCTGCATGTTTGCAAGTGCCCACCAATGGTGATTTTTTCAGTTATTTGATCACTTCTTAATGAACAGTAACACTGCTTAGGCTAGCAAGAAGTGTGTGTTTAGGGGGTGCCGTTAAACTGTTCAGTTACATTATATTACAGAGTCTATCAAACGGTAAAGCTCCCGTGTCCCATATGGAATTTAGGAGAGGCACTCATTTCTTGATCTTCGACCCTTGAGCCATCAGTGGACGAATTCCAAGGCCCTTTGCCATATACTTTCCGGGATTATCCAGTACCAAATATACTGCAAGGCAACAGGGGCATGGCTGTAGTCGAGGGTATACGCGGGTATACAGCGTATACTTACCTCTCTAGAGACCGGATAGCCACTGAGCAAAGAGAGGTTTTAAAAGGTTTTAGGGCGAATGACTAAAAAAGGTCATCAACTTTTTAAGAGACGAAATCGTAAAAAGTCAGAAAATTTTCTGAGAATTGCTAAAAGGTCATATATTTTTCTTTGATGAATTCCTAAAAAAAAGGTCTTTACATAATTTTTTGGGTGACACCAGCCCTAGTGACGCCGCTGCTCACTGGTAGCGTATACTCACCTCTAATTTTACCACTACAGCCCTGAACAGGGGCACATGTGCACCAACAATTTGTCCATGGTCATGATGTGGGAGTCTGTCAGTAGGCTCAAAACAGCAACCTTTAGATCAAAACATTTGGTAATTTAATTTCTAATGTAGTACCTTATATGCAGTGTGGTGTGGTGTAAAGTAATTGAAGGATAGTATGGTATTATCCTTCAGTACTATGTGACTGGAAGTTTACCTTGTGTGCTGAAATGCCTTTCAAGTGGTTTACCAGAAAGCAGACATTTTGTGATTTTCAGCTGAAAAGAATGTCCTATCTGAAATGTGCTCTGCATGCCGTTTTCATGTGCTTTTTTATGTTGTGTTTAGGATGTGAAGAATGATGAAAACAGACACTTGGTGCCTTCTCAAAAGCTGCCTTGAAGTATTGAATTCTTATGAGGATTGTGTGATCATTGGTCTAAAGTTTTGCTTACGCTTTGAGATCCGTCTTCCGCTACTGGGACCAGGGGGCATTGATTGGAGGATGTTTCTTCAGACATGTTTCAAACATCGTTAAGAACTTTTTATGGATGACAGGACCCGAGACCTCGGTCAAGGATTGTGCTCTGTACTCACTACATGCTTACTAACCTAATCTTCACAGCAGATCGATGCCTCTGCAAGGAAACCAATGACGCTGTGAACCGTCTCCCTCTCTGAAGAATCATCATCATCATGGGAACATCATCTTTCTTCACAACTCTTGATCATTGGCTTAAATTAATTGTCACAATTCCTCATGCTGCTCAAGCTGAAAGGGGCCATCCACATATTACGTACGCAATTAGGGGGTCGGGGGTCGGATTTTGGCGATTTTGCGTATGGGTGCGAACGGGGGGCGGGGGGGTAACTCTGTATTGTCCTATAGTCGTCCGATGGCATTTTATTACATTATATAAAAGCCATGTGCAGTTATTCTGTGCTGTGAACGAGACACCTATAATTTGTCTATATTGGCCCTCGCTCATCCTTCAATAATCTGGCTTAAAGTGCAGACAGTCGCTGCCGAGACACTTTCTGCAGCTGGTCTTCGGGGGCGGGGGGTGCGTCAAGCGTACGTACGCAGGGGGGGTGGTGGAAGAAAGTACTCTTGCGAACAGGGGGAGGGGGTCCAATTTTCCCGGATTTTTGTGTACGTAATATATGGATGGCCCCAAAGTATATGTAGGAGCTGTGTACATCCCTCTTCGTATAATGGAAACACAATCATGTCTGCTGAATAAATTTTCTTTTGTAAAATAGCCTAGGTATTTTTTTGGGGCATGTAAGGAGTATTCTTTGCTACTTATCAGGCATATTTGTTGCTGCTTGTTGTCCTGTTAAAAATTGTTAATTTACATTTTGAATTATGTTTAAAATTGTATCCTTTTTAAGAATTAAGAATCTGATTACCGGTAATCACCTCATTTGATTATGATTATGTACTTGCTGTGTTCATGCATGTGGAGAATGGAGTTAAATTTCTTGTGCTGATTTCGTAGTGTTCCTAAACATAAAATATTGTTAATACTAATCATCCATCCAAATTGGTTTGAATGTGAGATTTTTTACATGTTTTTGTAAAGTTGTATTGTAGAGTGGTCCAAAAAAGTAAAATTTAGAAATTTGTTTCTCCACATGGCTGCCCTTGTTACATGTAATATTGTGAATTTTGTGACAAATTTTGAAGTCAATCTGAGAATATTTAGGGGCCGCTATGAATTATCACTTTTTGGATAAACAGCGAAAAACAGCAAAAAATGAGTTAATTTTGATAATTACATCCTTGTGTTATTTTTATTTTTTGACACAGGATGTGAACAATAAGAAAACAATTGAAAAACTGTTAACTGGTATCCTAAAATGTTAACAGTAAGAAGCATTAGTTTTGAAAGTAGTCTTTAAGATAAAAGTTACTATTGACATTGACACGAATGAATGCAGAACGCATGCAACATTTAAAAACTGGTTAAATGTAGTTTGTCAAGTCTGAAGGATAGAGTGTGGGTATGCAACTATTCACAGCAACCGTTTAGGCTTACAATGTTTTTCTTTTAGTGATCATCAGCTGTCAAGGCTGCTTTGGATGGGGTGGGGGTAGAGCTACCGGTGGCGCTTGACAAATTAGAGCAAGAAATGCTTCTGATCTTTATTTTTGTGATCGTTTCATTACATTTCTGGATGAGCGCAATGCCACATTCAGTGCTGTCATTGACCACCTTCATGGCTTGGACTCTTGCTTTCAATTTCTTGTAAGACTCGTCATCTTTCCATTCTTCTGGGTCCTTTGAAAGGAAAACCTCAGCCTCCTCCTTCCCTGTGATGCTCAGCAACTTGAAGAGATGTGTGGTTTGCTTGGTCACAAAGTTCTACAATCTCCAGAACTTAGTGACTTTAGTGGCATTCACCCTCCACAGAGCCTATGGAGTCTTTGCAAGCTGGAGGTTGGCTCCTAAGGCCCTCTTGACATTTGAACAGTGCCAGTCCTATGAGGTGTTCAGAAACGTACCATAGAGGGCGAGACAATGCTGCCGCCTCGGCATCGGCAACAAGGCGATTCGGATACATCTTGAGCAGACTAAGCATCTTGGCATCATTCCGTGCAGCATTCTATGGCATTGTAGCTTCATGCCACAAAAAGGGAACGCTCTGTCAGTCAACTTTTCTCTCTGGCCATCAGCATCGGCTGGTCTTGGAAAAGTATGAGCATGGTGTATTGCTCCTGCAGCTCGGAACTTGATGGCCTTCACAGATCCCCATGGAAGATAAGTCACAATTGAAGGTCAAGGTAATCCTCCCTGGGCTGTTGGTGGTTGAAGGCAGTTGTGTAAAATGATATCATCTCCCCCCTCGTAGGCTGTGATTTCATTACCAAAGAGCCCATTTTTTGCGGGTGTGTAGCTCACCTGCTGTACGTATGGCCATTTCTTTTGGAATCTCTTGAATAGGCCAATCTCGGGTCCCCTAGTTGCGCAAAACAGAGCTCTGAAGACATTGAGCATTGAGAATGACCTCCATGACATGATGGCAACAACCAATCATCACGAGCTCATGACCCACTGCTTCTTCAATGATAACACAAGCTCCTCTATGGATATTTGTATTGGACAAAGTGGCAACAAAATACTAGCCCCTTTGCACCAATGCAACCACAAACACAGCTCCACGATCTGGAAAGTTGACCCTGTCTGAGGCACGAGCAACCTCTGGACTAGAGACTATGTTCCTCCAGAAATTATTTGTCTTTGGAGTAGACATAAATGGAGCAAATGCCACTGCAACAGTTTGCAGGCATTGTTACCAGGGACGTGAATTCAGCTTTTTCGTGGGGGGGGCAGGGAGGTCATTTGAGTATTTTTTTACGGGGGAACTGCCCCATTTGCCTCATGGTAAATCCAGCACTGTGTACCTATATATGCCCATAAGCAAGTCCATGCAGTGCAGGCCTACACCCTTTACATGATGTCCCTGAATTTGAGTATCATTTTTTTCCTTTTTACCCCTTTCTTCTTCCTTTTTTTCTTGTTCCATTCCTTTTCCTTTTTTCCAAAAATCAAGGGGGAATGCCCCCCGCCACCCAATGACATCCCTGACTGTTAGTGCCTTCACAATGCAACATTTACATGTTCTTATTGTTCTAGTCATTTGAAAACAAAATTCAAAACATTAATACGACCAAAATTTCATCCGAAATGCGTATATCAGAAAATTGTTGAAATCATAGCGACCCCTAAAACTACTCCGATCGATTCAATTTTTGGCATGGTTCTTCTGTATACATAGTGAAATAAGGGCAGCCTTGTGGAGAGAGTTTTTGGACACTTTCAAATGTTACCATATGCATGTGGACCACCCTATTGTATTGCCCTGTGTGATGTTTGCCGTTTTCATCTATTTTGGTCCAATTTCAAAGGATTTACTGGTTGGTCTTGTTTAATCTGTGCTGTAAGACTGACCCGTAGTTGTGCTTTTTTCATCACTTGACTGTCTGTGTTTATTCCTGCTGTGGTGTAAAAAGAGCTTAAAGGCTAGCAGGCTAGCTTCTTGACAATGTGACTAGTTACAAGTTTTAAGCGATTTTTCTTTAATCTGTCAAGTAAAATGTCTGGCATTGTGATCCTTGCAGAAACATGCACATGCCATGTCAAAACATTTAATATTCCCTCTTTCTAATGGAACTTTATAACATGCTCATTTATAGGCAAATAATAAATACTCTTGGGCTGTCATTTTGTCTTGGAAGCGGCAGTGGTGGGGAGCATTTTGCTGAAAGCTTGGTCTGTAATTATGAGCAATGTATTTGACATTCCTTGCGAATTGTACTGTAAATGCTGAATTAATAGCTAATGCATTAGCATGCAGCCAAAGTTCCCTCAAGATCTGATGCCTAGTTGAAGTTAAATTGTTGTGAGGTCCTCGAGTTTTAGTGTTGTAAATGATCATAGCTGATCTCAGTCTAGTGCCCACCTTGCCCAATGTACATATTGCTTTATCCTGGATCAGTTTGAGTTTGAGTTCATTGCCAGTCTTCCATTTCAATCCATGTTTCTCCATCTTCCGGTTCCCCTTGATTATTCTAGACATAGTGCTTTTTTCATTGCCTGGATTGCTCTGCATTTAGTTTAGAAAGTGCAGATATTTGTGTGTGTTAATTTTTGTATGTAGTTCTTGTAATGATTTGTAGACTGTATAAAGAGTTGTAGACTGTTTCAGACTGTACATATTTCTTTATTCAGATAGTTTGCAATTTCTGTGTCCAGGACTTGTCTTAAACGTGAAGTTTGCAATTTTGAAAGATTTTTGGCACAGAGATTGTACATGTTTTATGTGAGTATTTACTACTCTTGATGTAGCACTGATGATGATGTTAGTTTTATGCTTGTGTGTTATTAACCAATGTAACTGATAACAAAAGACTTTAATCCGTCAAGTAAAATGTCTGGCATTGTGATCCTTGCAGAAATAGGTTGTTTTGTGCAAGTGATAATGCTGTGTTTGAGCAACACATCTTAAGTCTGCACCTTTGAGTATTACTGTACAGGAGATAAAGCAAGATATAGGAAGCAACGAACGAGTGACAAGAGATATGCAAGTAGGTTATTTTGTTGTCTAAGTGACCTTACCATGTTTGTGGTTGAGCCAGAAACCCAAGACTCGCGAACAGTATTGCTGTTGAGAAGAGATCTGCAGGTCTACATAAATGCAGCAAACTAACTTATAAAATATTACATCTGATTAGCTTCAGGGTCGTAGAGTTTACAGGCGTCTATATGAAACAGTAGCTAAATATGAAGCAAATTACAGTGTGATCTATGGGAAAGGGATTACTGAGGTTGCACATTGAAAAGTAAGTGGGTCCTCGCATAATATTATTTAGGAAATACGTAGTACAGTATCTACAATACAATTATGTGATGGAGGTTTTGTCTCTGTTTATCTAAACAGTCATGATGCCAAAGTTGTATGCGTACATGTGCTTAGGTGTATTCTGAATCCAGGAGGGCATTTTTTAGAAGAGCATGTTCCAATAAAACGGTCAAAAGAGTCGAGTCCCATTGAAATGAGCCAAAATAGGAACTCTTGTTTGAGTATATAAATTTGGGTAGTCTGACATTGTCAGTTGGGCAGCATAGAGCAGCAGTTTTCAAACAGTGGTATACATACCACTAGTGGTACGCAGGATGACGCCAAGTGGTACATGAACAAATTTAAAAAAATTGAAATTTCTTTACCTACGGTCCTATGCTAATTGCAAGGGTACTTCGTGCTTGCCTGTTGTTTTTGACCTGACCTTTGCTGGTGGAATGCCAACATTTGATTTTTTACTGGTGGTACAATAAAAATAAAGTTTGAAAACCACTGGCCTAGAGCACATCATTTGCCAATTGTACCACTGTGCCTCTGATTCAAGTATTGACATCTGGCATGTACATCTTACAGTATTTATTCATTCAATTATATGAAAAAAATGGCCTTTGCTATAACTTTGTTAGTCCCTTCTAGCTGCAAGAATCCCAAGTAAATTTTAAAAAATTTTATAAGATTTTTGACCAGTTAAACCAAATGTTCATATAAAATGTAAAAAAATTTAGGCTGCACCCTCTGCTGAAATCCGCCTTGTTTCCCCAATATTTAAAGTTTAAACCCCCCCCCCATTCTTTTGAAAGAGGAGGAAGATCCCAATGAAATTGTCGAAAACACTACTGCTTTTGGATGAGTACTGTTCTGGAAACGGTAGACCCAAAAACGTGGGCTAAATGTAACTGCTTCTGGCATTATGCTTGCCCTGCACCTGTTTAGGTTAACTGAAAACTGAACTGTGGCTAAAGTAGGAGAAATGTTTACCTCTCAATACCTCGGATGCAGTGTTATTCAGAATACTGGAATTGGAATGGCACAAATTTCATGTAAATTAATCACATCATTATATACTGTTTTCACATTTAACAACGAGATGCATTGGTTTCCCAGTCACTTTTAGTACACACTCGTTGCTAAGGTGTGTAAATTGTTTTCATATGTCTAATTGTTGGGGCCAGTGCAACAGATGTAGTTAGTTATATTTTGTAAATTATTTTAGTGTTTTTGTATTGACCCAGTGCAACAGCTGTTCTTGTAGTGTGTGTTTAAAGTTTTCTTTAAGTTTAGTCCATGTTGTACACTAACCTGTAGTCTAGGTTCGTGTTGTTCATTAAGTCTTTGTCAGCGTTTCTAGAACAATGGTTCCCAACCTTTTTCAGAGCACACTTACTCAAAGTCATTCAGTCAATTTAATTTATTTTCCAGTCAATTGTTTTATTTTTGGCTCCTGGCTTTAATTTAATTTATTTCCCAGTTAATTGTTTTTATTTTTTTGCACCTGGCTTTAATTTAATATATTTCCCAGTTAATTGTTTTATTTTTGGCACCTGGCTTTAATTTAATTTATTTCCTAGTTAATTGTTTTATTTTAATGATGAAACATTCCGTGTATTCAACCACAGTGTTTCAAGGAAGTTTACAAAACTAGTGATAATTAGTAGTTTTTTAATTTATCGACAGAAAAAGCTGCATAAATATGCAGCCACGGCACCCCTAGAACAGGTTCATGAAACCATTGGGTGCAGTGACATCCAGGTTGGGAAACACTGTTCTAGAGTATTACATATCATGTTAACATCTAGACTTTGTTGAAATGATCTTTTGCCTGAACAATGTTTTACATGTATATCACAATGTTTTCAAAATTGACATATTTCAGCCTTTCTTGTTGTATTTCTCCATGTTTCATATCACAATGTTTTCAAAATTTACATTTTTAGCTTTTCTTGTTGTATTTCTCCAAATCATTTCCAGGTTTTTCTACTACAGTATGCTTTGCTATATGTTTGTGCCATCTATGGCAGCGTTTCCCAAACTGTGGGTCGCGACCCAAAAGTGGGTAGCGAAGCTCTGGCAAGTGGGTCGCCAAATTTTTTCGAGAAACATTTATTTTTTTGCAGCAACAACATTCCACTGTGATTAGGCTACAATTAGCTGGATTGCAATAAATTGTTAACTGTTTTTACCTAAGTTTCCTCTTAATGCTTTAAATTTCTAAGCGCTGTACGTTAATCCGCATCTCTCGATGCCAATTTACGAAATACATTTTAGTACACAATGCTTAATTTTGCACAGTGGGTACCGAGACTGCCAAGATATTCGCAAGTGGGTCACGACCCCGAGAAGTTTGGGAACCGCTGATCTATGGCACTATATAAATCATCATCATATTATTATTATTATTATTCAGAAAATGTATTTATATTTCTTGGATTAATTTATGACTGCAGAGTGAAACTGCAGAAATTCACTCATTTGTTGTTAATGACTTGTTATATACGAGGTTGTGGATCCACTGAATTTAAAAGTGTTTTGTGGAATTAAAAACACAAAACCTTCTAGAACAAAACAGGTGTTAAATGAGCAACTTCGACCTATTCATCTTAATATCGAGATGCAGCCCATTCTGTTATCTGTTCGCTTGTCTTTTAATGCCCAACTATTGCAACTCGGTTCTCTTCCTGATCGCCTTCGACTCTTTACAATCAGTTCTGCACGCAGCATGCATTGCTTTTCAGCTTTCTCCGTGGTCTCCAGACTTAATGTCTTGAAAATTACCATGATTATCTTTTCCAGCTTGCATCTACTTTAAAGTTGCTGTCCTTGTATCAAAGGCACTTGTGGTCTAGCGCCCGCCTACCTTGTGAATTCCACGGAGGCTTAAATCACACTAGGACGAACTTACAATTGGCTTCCTCTGACCAACTGTCTATTCCAACATATACATGTATGTTGATAGTTCCATAAAATGACCTTAACCACTGCAAAGACTTAGGCACCACCCTGCAATACCGATAGATTTTGACACAGTCAAGGCATTACACACACTGACAATAAGATATATGTAATTTTGACATTTAGACAAATTTGGAATTGCACAAGTAGAAAAAATCTACATCAACTATCTACCTATCTACCCAACTATCTTCTTGAAACCTACAAGTTCGTATTTTCTGAGAATTCAGTCATTGCACATTTGAGCCAAAGACATACGTACAATAACTGGTTCACCAAAACATTACAAAATGCTAATAAAAACAGCATCTGATAAAAACCTAATCTTGCTTTGACTTAAATAATAATATAAATAACATATTTGGTGTCTAACAAGTTGGGTAATACAACGACAAAAATCGTAATCATAATCTCCAAACTTCTAAAGCAGCACTTGAAGGCCAAGTGCAGGGCACCAGCCTATTCATGAGTGCTGTTTTCTCATTTGAGACCAATGATCTCCAACATTCTGAAGAAGTACTGACATTTGAGTTAAGATTAAATAATGAAGACAAATGTTAAGACGTTTTTAATGCAGAGCGATTCATCACAGATTTAGATGGAGAGGGACATCGATTCTGGAGTTGAGAATAAGCCCGCTGCAGCTGCATCAGTTCCTGCAACAAAACAGTCAGCAGTGAGAAGAAATTAAAGAATCTGTAACTGAATAAACAAATTCATTAATGAATGGTATCTAATCATGGCAGTTAAGTTGTTCAAGTACACAAATAAAATCTCAGATTCAGGAAAAGATAGATCTAAGGTCGAGTCAATGAACTGAAAGATTACATCAAAACTGAGTAAGAAATCGAAGTATAGAACCTTTGTCTGTTGTGTCATGGTTTCTTGAACTCTGGAATGTTCTCGTAACTTCTGATTGAACAGTTGTTCATGTTTGCTTGCACGTTCTTCAGCCATCTTGGCTTTGCTTTCTGTTCTCTGAAGGCAGAGCTCCAGTTCACGAACCCTCAAACTCTCCTCTCTGTTCAGCTGAAAATTACCAATGGAACAGCCAGTGTGAAGGTTGCATCTGTTGCAGTAAAATGTCGCAGTTCTCTTGCATTTTGGTTGACTATGGACTCCTAGGTCAGATCATAAATGACCGTAGGGTCTACACGTGTGACAGGATAGTATGTAATTTTGACATACAGAGCACCTGTATATAATGCCCTTAAGTAACTTACAATAGTCTTATTGGGCCATTGGCACAGCTTGTCCTGAGAATCAACTTCTGCAGGCCTGACCCTGCCCAGTACTGCACTCTCCAAAATGACCTACAAGTTGTTTATTAATGAATCTACAGTTAAGCAGCACAATTTGTTGCTGGCATGAACTGTGAAGCACATGGCAAGCACATGCTGCAAGTGCAAGCTTATGAAAATCAAACCTTGCAGCCCAAGGAAATGAGTGCCTCTCCTGCACAGCCATGGAATGACTGTGTGCACAAATACCGGTTTCAATTTAAAGTGATTGTAGGCTGATGCTTGGTGCTTTATAATGATACAGCAGAAGTCTGCTGATGAGATTAAAACCAAGTAAAGATCTCTGTTCTTATTAATCTGGCTGCTTCAGCTCCATGCTATTTTTACCAGCAGTGACAGTGTTAAGGTATGTATCTAATTTCTACCAAAGCTTACTCGTGAAAATGTGCAAATCTGAGATGAAAATTTCTTTAACACACATGCTAAGGGAAGTGAATCCAAAATTGAATGTGTTTTACTGTAACATACAAGATACTTCATAATTTCTGGCACATTATTCAGAGTTGGGAAAACAGAATTCAACATATTCGTTACTGTCATCAATGACGCCTCACAAATAACCTCATACACGATTCTAGGAGCACTTACTACTGCAGTCAGCTTGAAAGTGCTCAGAATCCTCAGGACTAGGGAATGCAAACCCGACGGTTTTTTACAAACCCGGGTTTCCGGTTTTGGCGCCAGTAAAAACCCGGGTACCCGGGTTTTTACCGGGTTTACCAAACTTTACATGATAAGTATTATTGAACTATGTTTTGCGATAAGAACAACGTCGTTGTATGCAGCTACAAAGTCCAAAGTTCTGCAGATGACAAGGGTCAGCTACGTCCTTGTGTTTGAGCACGTTTATCTTATGTTTGGGCGGGAGATGAATATGCATACATCGTGTTGAACCGCCGACAATTTTCAGTTTCGATTTACATAACTGGCACTGAGCCGTCTGTTCCACAGAATCGCGAACGATAAAGTGTTCCCAAACACCGCGCTTTAAATTTGCTGATTTAAGCATTGCTTTTTAAGTCACTAAATTTATATAAGAACAGTTTACCGCTACCATGCGAACTGGATAATAATAATAATAATAAGACGATTTATATAGCGCCGTAGCACAGCCGAGGCCGAAGAAAAGAATGCTGTAGATGGCGACGCCGGAGGGTGGTGCACCATAGAAACTCTGACTTCGTTGGATTTAGTTTGAGACGGTTAGACGCCATCCACACTGAAATGCGTTCAGACAGGTAATGTCACGAGTTAACAAACTCAACATTCGGCCTTGTCACTCGTTGTGTGAAATGTGAAGCCTCACTCATATAACGTCACGAATAAACAATTGGAACGAGCCGATAAATAAGTAAGTAGAAATAGTATTACGTAATACCAAGTGCAGTACTAACGCTATATTTCCATTACTCTGCATTTGTGAGTTTCACGGCGTGAACGACGATGAAAGTGACGCTTTTCAATCACGCCAAACCCGGGTTTCAACCGCGGTTTACGATGACGTAGACAGGTTTGGCAGATGTCCGTCCCTCACTTTGGCTGTGGGGGCTGTGGGGTCCCCATACTTGCGTTCGATGCGGAGGACAAGACTGTACGTGCGGGTCCAACCTGTCACAAAGGGGACATTACTTCCGTCCAGTCTCAAGAGTCGAAGCTGTCTTCGTCTATGGTGGAAGAGTGGAAGCTGTTGTGGCTTATGTGGTGCTCAAAGTTTGTATTACGCTCAAACATAATTGTTTCACCTGCAGGCCTCCTTTCTTGTTGTTAATCTTTCGAGTTTCGCTGCATTTGTAGTATATTAATGATAGTGATATGCATCCGAAATAGGCTACATTTATTTTGTTAGGCTACATTTGTAATAAAATAGTAATGAAAATTTAATGTCATTGTTCAAACCCGGGTTTCAATCGCGGTTAAACCCGGGTTTTCGGGTTCCGAAAAATCCCGGGTTACCCGGGTAGGCAAAACCCGGGTTTGCATTCCCTACTCAGGACTGATGGCAGCTTCTGCCTTCAGAAGATGCTGTAAACTGCCAATGCCGAATGAGAACCAAAAACTATGCTCTGACTTCTTTTTGTTAAACAAACAACATTCTTAAATGCAAAATTGTTCAGTGTACTGCCAATCTCAAATGGAATGACCTACTGCTTGACCCTGACTTTTCTGCCACTGCCTTTAATGATATAACACATTCAGCCTCTCAGTATTTATTTCGGATATTTCTATAGCGCCTCCTCAAGTCTACTACTACTCAGAGGCGCTCCCGACTACAGCATTTGATACTGTGTCAGAGTTTTCACGCCAAAGCGCCACGAGCAATCGTGAGTGAAAGACTTGCCCAAGGTCCGTACGCAGCGGCTAGAGTGGAATTCGAACCTGCAACCCTCCGGTCACAAGGTGCCGAACTTACCACTGAGCCACCACGCCCCACAAGTAAAGATCTCTGTTCTTATTAATCTGACTGCTTCAGCTACATGCTGTTTCAACCTTGACCTTAGTGCTGCTTTTGACACTGTTGACCACCAGCTACTACTTTCCAGACTCAGTAAAAGCTTTGGTGTCTGTGGGACTGACAACACTTTCACAACGAGCTGCACTGATTTCCCAGTCACTTTCAGTACATTCTCGTCGTTAAAGAGTTAAACTAGCTACATTCTTACTTCTGTAATAGGTCTCTGCAAGTGGGTATTGGTACTGCTCGATTGGATCCTTCTCTCCAGTCTTGTTGTCAAGACTTTGAACCTCAAGACCAAGACCGAGACCCAAAATATCACATTCAGCCCAAGACTTCTAATTTTCCTTACAAAAAATTGTCAAGTCGGACTAATCGGTATTTTAATGAAAAAAACTTGAGTCTTTTATTTTATTCAGGCAAATTAACTTTAAATGCAGACTGCAAAGAATTCCGAATTTGTATTTACAAAAGTCCTTCATGCAACATGTTATTCCAAATGCCTTTTGTATTTTATAAAAATCAATTCACTCAGAATTTTCTGACCAAGACTGTGGGCCTTCATAAAAATTCTGCCATGTGAAAAAATACGTTCTACAGGTGATGAAGAAGCTGGCAAACACAGTAGCTTTTCAAGCACTGGATGTAAATGTACAAATCGTGAGCCTTTTTGAAATCCTCCCATGGTTTATCACACCGTCTGGCTTCAGAAAAAGTCTCCGCAGGGTTTCCAGACACAGCATAACTTAGTTGCTGCTGTCGATGGCTTTCCTGACCAACAAAACTTGCATCCGTCCGTAGGTATTTGTAGTAGGCTATGATGCAAACAGGCCTGATAAATTTTACAATTCTTCAGTTTTGTTAAATGACTGTTCATACTGACAACCGGTCTTGGTCTTGCGAGACAGGTCTTGGTCTTGCGAGACCAAGACCAAGACTTTGAACCTCAAGACCAAGACTTTTGGTCTCAAGACCAAGACCAAGACTTTTAATTTAAACAAACTCGAGTGCACCTTGACCTTGGTCTCAAGGACAACAAGTCTACTTCTCTCTGCATTGTTGGTGTCCCTTATGGATCTGTTCTTGACCCCCTATTATTTACGATCTTCACTTCACCAATTAGCTGCATAGCCAATCACTTTGGAGTCCAATTACAACAATATGCTGATGATACTCAGCTTTTCATTGCTCTATCATTAATGGATCAGGCCAGCAAAGTAGTACTTGAAGAGTGCCTCTCTTCACTGCATGCATGGTTCTGCTTCAATGGTCTTGCTATAAACCCAGATAAGTCTGAGGCAATCATGTTTGGCTCATGCCAATGACTGCACTATTTCCCTTCTCATTCCAGCATTGACCTTTCTGGCACTGTTCTTCTGCTATCAAAGACTGTCATAACACTCAGGGTCACTTTGGACAGTAATCTCGCATTCCAATCCCACATAACAAATCTAGCAAATCTTGTTTCTTCTACCATATCAGGGCAATGTCACATAAGGTCTGCTCTTACCATGTGAAGACATGTCACAGACCATGGCCTGCTCTCTTTTCTGCTCTCAGTTTGATTAAATGCCAACTCTGTGTTTGCAGGCATATTTATCAGATTTTCAAGTCAACAGGCTTCAATGCATTAAAAATTCTCTGCCTCACATGTTGTGTGCATCTTCTCATTCATACTCCTTAACTCTGCACGGTCAGCTGCACTGGCATGCTTTTGAATTCAGAAAAAGGTTTAAACTGGCCTGTCTGATCTAAAAAATCCTCACAACGAGCACTTCTACCTACCTTCAACCACTAGTTTCTGCATACATCCTGCCCCGCGGTCAGTGGTCTTCGGTTATGGGTCTTTTGGTTGAGCCTAGATGTAGTACTGTGTGACTGTCATCGGCTCTCATGGCAGGAATCGATTACTTATGTTTCTCTGTTGCTTGAACTCCTTTTCTTTCTTCTTCAGGAAATGCCTCAGAACTTACTGTATCCCATTGGCCTTAAAAAATCTGGATATTGAACTGCTCTTCACCTGGTGACTGACTAACCATGCCTCCAATTCGCTATTCTAAGTGACTTTGTGCATGTTAAAAATGTTCATAATAATAATAATACGGATAATAATAATGGAAATTAAATTGTTTGCCTAAATCACATAGTAGGCTAATTCTCAAAAAGAAAATGCACATGTAAGACACTCCATCCTTACAAGTTTGGTTGAATATAAAAACTATTAAAGGGAAGAACAGAGTTATCTGTTCATGTACAACATTCCTTTTACAAGGCTTTCTTCTTTTAATTCTGCTGGATAACCTCTCTGAAGATTTGAGATGAAGGTGCTTAACAAAATTTCCATACCTCACTCTGTCTTACCTCACCTTATGAAGGTGAGATACCATACCACACCTTATTCACCTTACCTGAGCTTACTGACCTTACTTAACTTTCAGTGAGGCCTAATACTGACCGGTGAGTTGGGAACATTGTCAGCTTGTCTGACAGTTGCATCAGACATCACAGATAAGTTTGGTACAGAACAGCTAAGACTGGTGCTTCGCTGAAGTGTCAGGTTTTCCATCTGAAGCTGTTTGACTTTGGCATGGAGTTGTTGCACGGTTCGAGCACATTCGTCGGAAGCCACGGAACCGCTACGAGTTGCACGAACTGGGCTTCCACAGAGTCCCATCTTAATGAAATACACAGAGCTTTAACCCTTTAACAACGAGAGGGATTAGTTTTCCATACATTTAGGACACGCTCGTCGTTAAAGTGTTAAGTGTCTAATTTATTATTACTATTTTTGGATGTGTATTATTGTTGTTTCAATACTGTTTTTGCTTTTATTACTATCACTAATTAAGAACCTTGGCTGAAGAAGCATACCTTCACTTAAAAGTTCTAAAGCAACCAACAGAAGCATAATAATTTAATATACATTTATTATAAATTATTATGCTCTACAATGCTGACTCGAGAACCATACCATGTTTAGAACGATAATGAGATCACATCCTATAGCTAACTTAACTTAACAATCTGAGTTATAATGAAGCCCATAATTATTATAATTATGGCACATATCACATGTTATAAAGAGGTCATTCAATTGCTGGCTGAAGTATGCTATATGTGTAGCCATTTCCTCCTCTCTCTGGTCTCTACCTCCTCTCTCTGGTTTCTACCACCTCTTTCTAGTCTCTCTGGCAACCAGACTCGAACCCCACTGGGTATTAATCTCTGGACAACCCCTGTGATGTGACGCAGCGCTCATGGATAAGCTGCTACCCTGTGCTTATCTTTAGAGTAGCGCTTTAGAAATTTGGAATTTACGATTACAATTTCCATTGTTCAGTAGTATTATTTGCTGATTAAGGAACTTGACACATAAAACAAGGCACAAAAAATTAGTTATGCAATTTGATAACTTCTATCACGCTGGTGTCTTATGCACAAGACACCAACCAATGGCATAATCTTATGTTACAATACATCCAAAATTGAATGTGTTTTAGCCTAAAGGAATTTTCAAAAAGTCCTACACATTATTCAGAGATGAGATAGATCAGAAGAGAAAGCAGTGAATTAAGTTGTGCCAAAAAGAAATTAAGCATTTACATAATTTTGCAATTTAGTACATAAATCAAATTAATTATTAGATTTTTGAACAATATCAGTAATTTTACCCCAGAACTTTGAACTGTTGTTGACCTTTTTTGCTCCCAATCTTGCTGTCGTTTTCGCTGCTCTTTCATTTTCCTGTTTCCCGAAAAATATAAAAATAAAGTAACTTGATGGGTAATAATTTGGCTTTTACAAAACACTTAGAATGACATGTAACATAAAGTAGGCCTAACGGTTGAACTAATCATGTCCCACAGTCTGGGATGCAGAGTAAACTTAAACCATCTGCTGAAAAAGACAAGATCTATTAAAATGTAAAAATTATGCAACAAACAAATCTACAAATTGAAATTTATAAATAATGATCACATAAGTAGATATATGTTGAAATATTACATAATGAAATTACTCAGAAACGATTAATCTATAATTTGTGTTTCATTAGGCTCAATCAATAATTTTACAGCTGCACAAGAACAGACAAGGGATAGCTTAAAAGGAGATCCAATCAAAAGTAACCTTTACTCTGACAACCCAAGTCATCCAACAAGGTAATCCGAAAACAATTATCAACACAGAAAAGAAGGCATCATTGTAAAAATTATATGCTCATAAACCGTCATCTGTCAAGGACAATTTAGAGCATAAGGATTTTTTGTCTTGTCTCCGATTACCGAATTAATTACCATGTCTATATCACATTTACTAAGAATTCATGACAAAAATACAGTGTATTCAAAGCAGTGCAAGAACTAAGGAAAAGTGCATAATAACAAACGGACCATAGTTAAGCAATTACTAATTTAGATCTTTAAAATATAAATAAATTAGTAAAATAATCACAATACTTCCACATACCGGTATGTATTGCAGATACATTTAATTATTAGTTTACAATATAGTCATTAAACTTTAATTGAGTAAAGCATGGTACTAAAATTTTATATGTGTAGCTATAATCTGCTACATACTTTATGTAAATTCTTTAATGATCGAACGAGTAAACAAAATATAAATGTCTTTGTCCACAAAGCAATTAAATTGATTGAAATACTGAGAATGTCGATTACATCAAGTATACTGTGTACCTGTGCCACAGATTCATGTTTGGTGTTTAAAATAAAAGCTTTAAATAAATGCCACTGCATACAAACCTATAAGTGTCTTACAACACGTACCACAAACACACATACACACACACAGTCGCACACATACATACAAATAGCTGCAAGTAGCAAAAAACTGACATATTAGTATGTTGTGAGTTGTGCCAGTGTAGTAAAGCATAAACCGTGCTTCTATCTCTATGTCAGAAAACAATGGCTGTATGGTGACCGGAAAATGCAGAACCTGTAAGAAAAATTCACTCTAAAATAAATCAAACCATATTACTGCAAGCATAAGATCTTCTCGTTTTGAAGCTTCTTGCTATTACAAAAGGTGTACACTGACATGTCAACTTTTAGTTTACGATTCATTTCACATTAGTAGTGCATAAGTAAGCATGTACATAAGCAAAATCAAGGAATAATCAGTGAATCACTAAACAATTACTACAAGTGTGCTGCATGCAATAGCCATGAAAAAACTAGGGAAATCATGCACATCTGAACTGATGCAAATATGACCAGGACTTGTACCTAAATGACATGGGAAATTTAGCGATGGAGTAAAATGTTATACCAATTTATAACTATTTTAGCCACAAAGTTACCAATTTACAAAGCAAAAGCAACAAACGGCTTTGAATTCATTCTGAAAACTGAATTACAGGAAACCTTTGGTAATAGTAATATAACAAATTCTGAAACAACTGGATCCAATAAATTTGCTGAAATTTGTAAAACTTCAAAAACTGCAAAATATTTTGCGATATTTTCATTATTTGCTTTCATTTTAAAGCTCAACAACTGCAGTTAGTTAATGAAATCTGTGATGAAGTAGTTAAATTGAAAGATTAACATATGGCACAAAAATTCAACACAGCCAAAAATTTCAATTACATAATTCTGCACACATTTTATGAATTGTCACCAGTCCTGGTATTTGCATATGCACAATTCTAATTCTACATATGAAATAATAAGACAAACACGAAAGAGACTAAATCGGTCGATAGCCGCACTTCTGTGCAATTATACTTCTCAATTTGCTGCGACAACTGTTCCTGATATTTTGCAGCCCATTTTTCAGACATTTCTGCTTTCCACTTGTGCATGTTTTGCAACAATCCCTGAAATTCCACTTCCTTTTGGCGCAACTCGTTGCCTGCCGACTTCTGCAAATGCACTAGTTCTTCTGCATGGTCCTGAAACATTTTGGCTCGAGGATAAAGCAGATGAAGAAAAGTACTACGGGTGAAGATAATAAATTGAGTTGTCAAATATTGATAACTGAGGAAGGACTAAAGATGAATTGAAATTGTCAAAGAAAGGCAGAAGCAAAACGAAGTTGGATCATGAACTGAAGGTACAGAAAAACATGACTGATGATATAGAGTTAGAGCCGGAAGAAAATTGAGCTGAAGAAATAACAGTAGATAAAATAACTGTTAAAGATTTTCATAGAAGAAATGGATCACAGATAAGTGGTACCAGCCAAAAAATTCCACCATGACTCGCACTGATTGAGACAGAGCAGAAATTCAGGAGACTCAAAAACTGAAGGATAATAATAATAAACAGACAGAACCAAATTCAAATGAAATCGATCAACATTGTGAAACTGTGATGACCTGTGTTGAAGCTTATTATCAGACGTGAAATCATCAGAGTTAATTAGTGGTAGAGTTTCCTAGATGAAATTATAAAACGTTTCCATTCTTGACACATCTGATGTCATTTTGATGAAGTTCAGCTGAAGTGATTGCACAATTTTACAAACGCAAACATGCCTTTATGCTCACCAGCTGATTTTTAGTTTGTTAGTCCGTCAAGTTTCATCTTGCCACAAACACAATCCTCTGTATTTTCCTTACATACTGACTTTGAAATATTTTTTGCTCTATTATGACAATGAGTCTACTACATAGATAGCGCTACAACATAAAACTGTTTAAAAGCTCTGAGTCAGACATATGTTCAGGGTTAGCAGCATTGAAAAAGATGTGAATGGATTTGTTAAGTTTCATTAATTTTGTTTATTTGAAATAAAACATAACAGGCACACTTTACTGATATGAAAGATTGACACATCACAGCTAAGATCTTTTGTCATACAGTTATCAAGTCCCATCTGTAAAACTGTCACAATACTATTTATCAGTCACTACTATTGCTACTACTGGCAACTGAAATTTCAACTACTCGTGTAATCCTACTCCGACTATTTCAACTCTCCTTCTTATTCATAACTCTAGACAGTATCTGTCTATCTGCCTCACTTTAGGATTTTGACTTTGATTGAAATCTGACCTAATCTGCTTTAAATTGATTTTATTTTTCCTCGCTGTCTATGAATAAGCTGTACCCAACAGCTCAGCTTTGTATGCTGAAGAAATGCATAAATTAATAATCATAACCACAGTCACAGTCACATCAGTCAGTGCAGGCAAATTTCATTAAAGTGACTACAGACAGAAAGACTCCCATTGTACAGTGTATTAATTAGGAATAAGCAAGTAATTGTGACTACAAAATGCCTAGAAAAGCCCCATTCAAAATATCATTAAAACAGGTAACAAAGACTCTTAATTATAACATGATTGTATGCTGTATCGCTGTAAGAGGTTTTGTGTTGTTCAAGAGGATTAGCGAATCACCAGGAATTATAAAAAGCAGTGCCGGATGGGTGGATTATCATCAAGAAGGCAAAAACTAAAGTAACAACTGATACAGTGTGGATGTGGTTAATGGGAAAACAATAATTATATATGAACAGAAACCTGGTTGAACTTAAACCATTAGAAGTTGTTAGAAACAGATGTTGACACTTAATTAAATGATTAGCACTTGAATAATTCTGTAGCAACCTTACAGGCTTTTACAGCACAGCCATTAAATTAGCTGAGTCAATTAAAATAAACACCAATGCTGAAAAGAAGTTGCCACAAATACAAGCGATAGCAGACCCAAAGTTACAATCGAGATTCACTGATTAAAGGTAAACGGTTATGGATTAATGAATGAGGAGGATTACTGAGAGACTGCCATAACAGTGCCCTGACATATTGGGTAGGCATGAAAGAGAATAAAGGTAGCTGCATTTGTCTTACTGAGTATTCACAACGTCAAAAAATCCCGTTGGGTTAGGTCGCGCCTACAAGAGCACAGTGGAAATACTGCAACGAATCTTTGCAAGAATTTATATACAGAAAGTGCCACCACATAAACGAAAGTATGCAATTTCAACTATGCTGAAGAAAAGTCAGTATGCAAGTTTGAGCTGAAGTTTTTACATTCACACTACTATAAAGGTAGACTTGTAAATGCAAAGACTGGAATGTAATGCACAAAAACTCCAAGTACTGAATGTACTTACCTGAGGCACAAATTCTAGTTTAAAATATTTTCGTGGACTGATAAGGCAATATTGTTGTAATTACAGAAGATGATTGCCAGCCTCTTGAAGTGGTTGATTACTTATAATTGATTAATTGGAAACAGTTTAAAAACTTCCTTACTTACTCACTAACAAGTAAGTATGCTAAATTGGAAGACAAGTTAAAAATAACTTCACAGATGTTTAAAATGATATTGGAGGTGCAAAAAAGACCAAAAACGTATAGTAAAGAAGAAAAACCTGACAAGGTATCAGATTTGTTTAAGGAACGCTTCACATAGTTTAATCTGGTTAATAGGCTACTATATGTATGTATAAATCATAAAAACTTTATTAATATTACTCTCCACACTATCCACATAAGCTTTAGCTTCGTCCAGAGACTCTGAACATGATGCCATCTGTCAACTAATGGACAGGAATCCGTTGGCTGGGCACCATTTGTTGGAGCGACTCTTCTAGTTATCTGTGCATTGTTTTTTCTTGCTAATGACAGTTCTGCTCTTAAGGACACTTAACATCATAAGTATTGGCACAGGTAGCGCTTTTGTTAGGTACTAAAAAGGTGCTACAGTAAACGTCCAGATATATACATACATACATACATAGTTACATACACAAAACTAACTTTTAAACTGTGGCAATTGTATTAAAAAGTTAACAATATTCAAGTTTTACAAAATGTATACAACCTGACGAGGTTAGATTGACCAGCACATTTAAATTTCTCCTCAGCGGTTTCTAAATGATATGGGATTACACCTACCTTGGGTACAATATACTTGTAATATAAGTGTTATTATTATTATTTTATCAATTATTAATTAGAAACTTCTGTACCATCACTGTCTAATGCACAAGACACCAAAACCAAGCTGCAAACAGGTCAACATCCAGAAGATCAGTCTGCCAAGAGACAGACAGCCTATTGTGGATAAGCAATTTGAATAAGATAATGTCTTAAGTAGAGAATGAAATGACACACATGATGGAGCAAAAAGAACAGATAGAGGGAGGGAATTCCAAAATTGTTGGAGCATAAAAAATGGTCAAACAGGTGATTACATGCTACCAGCAATTCTAATCAAAAATATGCTTTTAATTATTATATATAAATAAGAAAAAATCGGCATATTCATGCTCTGGGTACAAACACTCACATGTATGAGTCGTTCTTTCAGAATTTCAAGAGCCTGAAGTTTTTCGCTTTGCATCTTGGCTTTGAGGGCTTCCAGTTCTTCTCGCTAATAAAGTAAGGCATATGCTTTTAAAACTGGCAAAATATCTAAATCAGAAAAACAGCACAAGGCATCCGTTGGAGGGAACTTTTGGTATGCAAACAGAATTGCACTGTATGCATACTTCCAATGCTGGCTGGATAACAGTTGATCAATGAGATCATTCCTTAAGCCTCATCTGTTTGATTCTGTTGGTGATTATACAGATACATAGCGGTCGTAATGTACAGTGTAATGCAATACAGGATTTATTTAATGCCCAAGAAAGTCTTACCATCAAATTGTCTACTACAGATATTATTCAGTGTATAATTACCACATGCTGTGCTTAGATTCAGATTGTTTTATTGATCACCATGTAACAAAATACATTTCCAGACAGTCACATGCAATGGTGCCAATAGATATACCCATAATAATAATAATAATAATCTGTTCTTTAATTAAGCGCCTGCAAACACACTGCACTGTACAGTGAACATACATATAGTAGAAACGGCAGCCACACAGGGCGCCTTACATACATGTATACAGTACAAGCACACGATAACAGTTTTACAGGAGTCGAATATAACTGTTTTTGTTTTTTAAGCGGTAGCCACACGGCGCCAATCATGGCCTACATTCATTTAACCACTGCCACCTAGCGAGTGGAAGGCTGAATAAACCCTACGGGGTCTACCGGGTTCGATCTTCGTACCTTCAGCTCTTCACGCCAGTGTGTTATCCATTACTCTACGCCCCCGCCCCCCATAAAGAACATAAGCTTCTGTTATCAGGGTCACCCTAATTATATCATGTTTAAGGAAAGCAGTACTTGTCACAGGCTGTAATCTAAGGGCTATAACACCATTACAATACTGCACAAGGCATCAATCAATCGGCAGCACACATATTATTTCAGAATAAATTAATATATGCCTATATTATATTAAGAACCATAAGTATCGATATTAATAAGGTCAGCTCAGGAATTGGCTTCTAACACTGTTTTCAATGAAGGCAAACTAAACATTTAGGCAGCTGATTGTCTAGTATCAAATTAGTCAAACAGAAATCACTGAAAAGATTCTACAGGCAACCAGTCACATGTGCAACCATTTTCACCAACCATCCAGAAACACCATAAAAAATTATGAAGGTACCACAATTTATTCATGCACATATTATATTTTAGAGAGCATAATATTAAAGTACCCTTTCTCTGTCAACCTTCGTCATGGTGTGTTCGTATTTGTCGACCTCTGCTCTGAGCTGAACAACCTCTTGTCGCAATTCGTCACAGGCTGTTTTCAGGGTCTCCTGAAGAGAAATTAGAAGAATGATTACTAGCCAGGCCTTGCTAGCAATAAGTCTGTTTCAAAAATATCAAAAGCTGTAAATCTTGTTTTAAAACTCCAGCAGCAAGTGAAAAATCACAGACTTTGTAAAGAAAATGTTAAAATCCATTATTTAAAATAATTTACACCAAAATTGGAAACGATTTTAGCTCAGAAAGTAATTATAAAAATCAGAAAATTACATTAAAATCTATAGTTTCACCGAAACAAACTCTCCAGTAGATATGCACACAACTCTTTCAGGATGCTCCTTTAAAAAATAAACTTAGTTTTGATATTGCCTATAAAATTGCTACTGAAGTTTTTGAATTTTAAGTAAAAACATAAAAACTTTCCAAAAAATACAACAGTACCATAAGGCAGTGACATAGAATTTAGACGTGTGCAAAAAAGATTTAAAACCTATTATTTTAATACAATGATGAGCACTGTGCATGAGTTAAGAAATCAATGACATTCACGACATTTTAAAAAGGTAGGTCTTAAGCCATGACAGGAATGTCTTCAGAGATGGTTTATTCTTCACATGACCGGGAAGAAAGTTCCAAGCAATTAGTCCAGTGACAGAGAAAGAATATTCCCCAAACCTTGTGGATGAATGCGAGACTTGCAGTTGATTTCTGGATGACAACCATAGCCAACTTCTGTTCCGGTGTCCTGAGATATTCTATCCCCCCTAAAGCGTATCCCCCCGGATGGAATAAACCGGTTTAGAGAATCCGGTGGGATGAACCATTCTATCCCCCCTCGTCATACGCATCACGATAGCCTCGACGAAATTCCAGTCAAAATCACCAAAAACAAAGTAAATTGATTTCAGGTCGACGTACAAACTAAAGATACACAATTCAAAAATTTTATGTGTGCAATAAATCCAAACAGTACGACTGAATACACTTAGAAACCACCAAAAATGCAAACTAAACCGAATACTCCATTTCGCTAAGGGGGATACGCATGTATGGGGGATACTCTATTTCGTGACACCGGCTGTCTGCTACTTGAATGCAAAAGTTTGGAATATAGTCTAGGATAAGGCCATTCACTGCTTTGTAAGTGATTAGGCACATATGTAGGTGATTCTCTGAGCAACATGCAACCAGTGCAGATTGTTGTGCAGCAGATCAGTGACAAAATCAGATGGTGTTAGGCAAGAGGCGAGATGGGCAGCAGAATTTAGCACCATCTGGATCCGCTCTAGTTGATAAGTTGGCAGACCCACCAGCAGGCTCTGGCAGTAGTCAAGTCTGTAGACCAACGTGATAGCAGGTATGTATCAATCTGCAGATGGTTGTTATATGATGTTGGTGTTAGAAACATCTTAGAACGAGTTTACTCGCATGGGCCGCCATGGTCAAACATCTGTCAAAGTGGAATCTAAGGTTGCAATGGTGTCAGCTGGTTGCACATTTGCATCTCTTAGGGCAGCGTTTCCCAAAGTGGGTTCCGCGGAACCCAAGGGTTCCGCGGGGTGAACACAAGGGTTCCGAGAAAAGTTTTAATTTAAAAGAATTTTCATTGAGAAATATCATTGGAATAAAACATTCCAAACAGTTTTTAAAAATTACACAAAACGTTTTATAAAAGTTTAAAACTGCCGTCAGTCGTTTGGCATTTTGCCCTCATTGAGCGATAATCCGAACTTTCAACGCCCTTTAGCTATCCAGTTTTTATATAGAATTATAGATTACAGAGGTCATTGCAGGGCCCTATGTAGGTCAGAGCTGTAAGTCTGAATAGGGACGTAGCCATCTTTATTATCGTTACCTCGACGAACGAATCCGAACATGATTTAACGCAAAAGTTTTTTTTAAGTACAGCCAAGTCTGATAATCGTAAACAGTATTAGTAATTATTTTTTTTAAATTTGCTGGTATAAAAAACTGACACAGACAGGATGGAAATTTAAGGGTTTTGGGCTCTTGTTCAAAGTAGTAATGTGGACTGTCATGAGTTTTTAGTTGAAATTTAGTTGAAATGAATTGTGTTCTCGATCAAAACATTCGTTCAAATTGCAGATCATATTCACGACTTGGAAGCGAACTTGGTTAAATACTTTCCTCCCATGAAGGGTGATATTAATTGGATTCGAAACCATTAAAAGTAGCCGAAAACCAGCAAACTTTTGTAAAAGATTATGAACTTCTTATTGAGATAACGTCGGACTCGCATGTGAAGCAGACATTCACTGAACTTGCATGAATCAATTTCTGGATCGGGCTAATTAATGAATACCCCCTGTCGTGAAATGTGCAGTTAGCGTGCTTCTACCATTTGCCACCTGATATGAGAATCTAGCTTTCTACCATTAAACCACATATAAAAATTTGTCACGAGAAAAAACAAAATCACTGTATACATATTAGGCCTAAGGCTTCATGTACTCCCAATATTGTGCTCCATAAGTCTTGGTCTTAAAACCTGTACACTTTAACATTTGATATAACAGAAAATAAATTGTTTTTAAAAACTTCTTATTAATATGGGTGTGTATTTAGTTAGGCCTATATTAGCATGCTTCCCAGGCGCTACCATGGTATACGTATGCCTTAATACATTTAGTTCAGGTTGGGGTTCCGCCATAATATGAAAAGATGAAAAGGGTTCCGTGGCCAAAAAAGTTTGGGAAACGCTGTCTTAGGGCAACGGTAGTGCTGTCCAGTAGATGGTAACGTTGGAGGGTGGCGCACCATAGGAACTCACACTTGATGAATTAAGTCTAAGTCTGATTAAGTCTGACAGTTAAAGCTCTGAAATGCACTCGATACACAGCAGCATTCAGTTCAGAAGTTTGCGATGGTCTGCAGAAGAAGTAAATCTGGGTATCGTCTGCATAGCAGTGGTGAAGGAGTCCATGTGCTTGTATGATCCTCTCCACATCAGCCATATATAACCTAAAGAGGAGGAGACCAAGTAGTAATCCTTGTGGAACACTTAGGTGATCAGCCTAGGTGACATCTCCTATCTGCCAAATGGACAGATTATGTGTCCTAAGCAGGTTTAAAGCAACAATTAACAGATCTGTTTCAGGTTTCAAGGCAAGATCAAAACTAACCAACGTAGCTGTTAAGATGGAACGTGTTCCCGACCCTCTGCCATTCAGTTTCATGGGCGACCAAGGGTAGCTATGAACAGACAATAAGCAACAGATGCACCTAAACACATCCTGTCCAACAAAAAGCTGTTGACCAATGGAACATGTTACTAAATAATTTAAAGAAAAGATTGTCCTTTTACAACCCAGATTTCCCTTTGTTTGTGTAAATGATTCAGAAACATCCAGGTCGCTCAAATGAAATATTAATATTACGGTGCTATACAACTGGATTAGATTTAACTGTTCAAAAAGTCACTGCTGATCTGGCTTGAAAGAGATGGGAATGACTAGGAAGAGTGCCATGAGCCTCCCAAATGCATAAAAATACAGAAGCATATGCAGTCAGCAACCAGCAGCCAAAGCAAAGTACAGCATATTATCAGAGGCATGTGAGACATGAATTTGATGCGACTAAATGATACAAAGCTGAGTTTCCATGCAAAGTTTCACCCCTACCAAGTTCGACTTGTAAGTCTTGCAGGGCCTGCTTTGAGTAGTTGTACGGTTGCATGATATTCCTGGTTCAGTTCATCCAACACGCCCTGCTCGTATTTCTCTGATTCGCTCAACTGCTCTTGCTCTTGCAACTCCATTTCTTTCAGCTCTTTGTGGAGTCTTTCCAGTTCCTCCTCTTGGCGGTTTGTGGTGTCTCGTAGTTTATTCACAAGTTTCTGTGTATCCTAAAAAAATCAACAGCATAACTGACAAGAATTCAAACAGAATCTCTGACAAAACTCATTCATTCATTCATTCATTACAGAGATTTATATAGCACCCCTTTAATGCTACTACTCAGAAGTGCTCCTGACCCCAGTACGGCTAAAGAGGGCAGCACAGTGTATTAAATCAAAATAAATCAAACTTTATTAATTAACAGATAATTGATTCAACCAACAGCTGATACAGGAGATCACTGATAAATAATGTTAATTATTTAATTGGATCACTGGTTTGAGATTTATCTTAAATAATAAGTTGTTACCAGATCCAGCTTTTCCTTCATGAGAGCAAGCTGGTGTCCTTTGCCTTGTTCTACTGCCTCCATTTTTGTTACCAGTTCCATTTTCTCTCGTGTTGCCTGTTGACATTGGTATTTTGTCTCTTCCAGCTCCTATAAAATTCATGAAGTTATATCCTGTCCCAGTAATAACATTTCAATAACAATCGATCAATTTTAGACTTTTTGTAGCTATTATTTTCTTGAACCTTCAATCCATCCAAATTATGAATTCTCCAACTCACGTAAAATCACTTGCACCAACCTGACACCAGGGCACACAAGCATCATCAAATACTCCTATTCGTAATTCACTCCACTGGCTGAAAACTACTGAGAACAGTCCTATCTCTATGCCATACTATCTTATAGCTCTCTACAATATCCCAGCAGTGTTGTAAGCAAGACCAAAATTCTAAGACCAAGACCAAGACCGCATGGCTGGAGACCAAGAGCAAGATCACAGGGTTTAAGACCAAGACCAGGACCAATGCCTTAAGATAAAGACCAAGACCAAGAATGAGTAAACAAGGTCATAACCAAAACCATAATTTCTGCGAAATTCATGGCATTGTGTTAGTCTTATTATATGGCAATATAAAACTTTGAATCTCAAAGAACCAAGAGGTTAATACAGCAGTGGCATAGCTAGATATTTAGCCATCTGGGGCAAGTAACTGTAAGCGCTCTCACAGAAATTTTGAATTTTAACAAAACACAGCAAGTTAAAGAAATATCATATGTTGAGCATAAACTGAAGACCTAAATATAGGCCTATGACTCTTACGTTCCAGACTGAAAACAAAACTTTTCTAGCCTTTGAGAAATTTATTTAAATTAATTTTTTTGGCACATTTCGACTGAACACACTTTCTCTCACATTTTCCTAAACTGAGTTTAGTTTATTTGCTTCATAAAGACAAGTGATATGCAAAACGTTATACAACAAGAAATACTACAATTGGAATTTGGAACAGACAACTTTAACCATTCCATAACTTTATGACTCAGCGTCATTGCTGTGTGATGCTACATAGTGTCCAGGGATGTGGGAAAGACATTCAGTACACAAGATAATGCAATGAACTCAGTTGACAAACTTAAACTCTGTGCATCACCACAAGTTCTGCTATGTTGTCTGGAGCAAATAAGAAAACGTAAAATCCCAAATAAATGAAAAACTTAAATTTCATTCGTTTCAAAATGTGTGCGCATGTCTTTTCCAGGCTTTGATAATGATTGTCATGTTGGTTACATAACTTTATTCCATCACCACTTTTCCAGCACAGGAAATTTTTTTCTAACGATAGAACATCGGCACCGCTGCCGTATCTACAGTACCGTGTCTCAAAATAATGACTCGACTGCTCACACTTTTTGTGCTTCTCAATTCTTCTGACAAAAATATTGTTTCACATGTCATTTTGCTTTTACGAAAAAACAGTACTTCAAACATCACCATAATATTTCAAACGACATCGTCTAACTTGGACTTGTCTGTCTCACCATTGGTCCAGGCATCATTTCACTCGAACAATATCTCGTGCACATTGTGCCAAATACTGTCTCCACCATGACACTATGTCACACCACACTGGCCCTGGCCTTAGGGAAAGGTCAGCAAGGCAACTACCAAAAGAATCATGGATACTGGAAAACTTACTTTCTGAGCCTGAAAGCTACACCAGGTGTAAATTTGCTGGTGCAGAGCTCTTAGCTTCTAAGAATCTAAGTAGAGCTTTAGAAATTCGGAGTTCATGATTATGACGCATAAGCAAAAATAAGGTAAATGATTACTGATCATTGTGATCTCTGTGAACAATATTACTGGTATTTAAAGCATGGATATGGGATTGAAAGATCTGTCAGCTGAAATACAAAGAGCAAGCAAATGTGCTTTTTGTCCATAGATCCACACTGCCAACCTCATATCCACATATGTTGATCCCACTGACTACTGTAGCTGGCCAACAGCTGCCTTCTTTTTGGCTAAGTGCCCAATGTATGGCTGTTAGGGTATAGATAAGACAGGAGGACGGTTGCAGTAATTTCACAGCTGGCCAAATTCATACTGACCTCTCTTAGTGCAAAAATCTGTTTGTGGTAATTCTGAGACTGTGTTCTTTCGTGGTTTAAGTCTTCATTCATCTGACGAACAGTGCGTTCCATCTCATCACGAAGGTCACGAAGTTTAAGTGAGATTGCAGCCTCTTTGTCACTCTCCAACTTGGCCCGCTCCTCCTCAAGAAGATGATGATACTATATTGTAAAATATAATAATCCATGCTTGATGCTGCTAATAACCACAGAAAAAGTGATAACTGAAATAGTATTAGTGCCAACGGTAAGTACACATTTAGGTCTTTCACATAGCTCCTAAAATTTCATGAGGTAAATTTTATGGTCGGTTAGTTGCTCCTTTGCTTAATGACCTTCTCATCACAGAATGCATCATCATCACCATTACCATTGACCACATTAGTGTTGTCCTCATGTGTCATCAGTTAGTCAACATCATCAGTCATCATTTTACCACAAAACATAAAAACACATGCACATAAAAAGACTTTCATAAAGGATAAGCATGCCACTGACCACTGACAAGTGAAGACTTGGTCAACTGATATGTGAGAGCAATCAATGTGCAGCATTTGGTCTCTTTATAAAAAAGTACCTGACCTTGAGATAGGTGTCCTCGTGAATTCGTTTTGACAACTGGTTCACCCAAGTTTCCTGCTGTCTCAGTCGATCTGTTAGTGCTTCCAGTTGCAAGTCTTTGTTCTAAAACACCAGCACACCAGAACAGAAATTACTGAAAATTTCCTCAAAAGCATTATTCTGTTATCTTCAGCTATCTTGTTGAGAAAGATACTATGGGTCCTTCAGCCTGGAACAGTCTTCCCCAGTCCCTCTGCCAAGAGCTTCTTGTGTTCTCTCCTCTTCAGTTCCGTAAACGCTTGAAAACCTTTCTTTTTGCCAGTTTTGGCAGTGATGCGGGTCGAGAGCGCCGTTGATTTGTTCAATTACAAAATTACAAATTATGCTGAAAATTAAATTATGTGTATAGCTTCATAGTAATGCATGTGAATAATGTTAACTAACTTTTGAACCCTATCCACTGATGTACACTTGTCACAAGTATTTAAAATCATAAAGGAAAGAATTTGGTGTTCTGTTATCTGAATTTTATCCAGAATTCAGTAGAAACACTGTACAACCTCAAAACAACAATTTTAACCTCTGCACGATTGTTTTGTGAGCTTAAAATTTTATTAAATCAACAGTCCAAGACTTAAATCCATACTGCAGTGGACCCATGCCCAACTTGAGATTACATACAGGTGGCAGGTAACCAGATGGAGCTGGTGACAGAGGACCTGAGGTACGGTGACGAGTGGCCATTGCCATGGAATGCATGCATGAGCAACTTACAATGAGGGGTTTGAAGCCTCTGGCTGAATACCAAACTCTGCTTTTTTCAAGCCATGCACATGGCCTCTCCAGTCTCCTCCTCTGAAGCTGAGACACGGATGCTAAGGACCCGGAGGTGAAGCTCTATGTCTTGCAACAGTGGTGCATGATGGGAATACTGTGCCTCCTCTATAATATGGCTCATGTACCCAATACGAAGGTCTGTTGACCACTTCACTGACAGAGATGATAAAATTCAGGAGGCTTTGGCTGTTTGGACACTTCACTATTGTGAACAGGACTATGCTAGAGGTCTATCAGCTATAATTTCCAGCCCCCCAAAAGGTTAGAAGAGATCAACTGGAAGCCTGCACCACCAAGAGGCTGACCTGTGCCCGTAGAAATTTGGACTGTACACAGCCTCGAATTGAGCCTAGAATAGAGACGGCTTGCAGAATGTTGTAAAAACGGCACTGCCCCAGAGAGAGGGGAGTGCTACAGATGATGATGATGATTACAGTCTTTAAACAAGGTTGCACTTACTTTACCCCAAAGCCAACATCATGTGTCGGACATAAGAAGCCTAAATGGCAATAATATTCCATATGGGCTTCATATGTCCTACATATGATCACATATGATCCCATATGTAGGACATATGATCACATATGATCCCATATGTAGGACAAATGAAGCCCATATGAGAATACTGTCACACAGCTTCCTACGTTTACACATAATTTTACTGTTGGGGTTATTGAACTGATGTGCAACAAAAACCAAAATATTTGGCTGCATGTTTCAGCCTGACAAATATCCATATAGTTAAACAATCATAAAGCTTTGCTGAAAGATTCGACTTTTTTAGAAACACTCATACAGAAACATGATACACATAAACAAATTCTGAGCAAAGCACTGTGGTAAAAACTTACTGTTAACTGTTCCTGCATTGCTGCAAGCTGTTCAGAATAATGCTTCTCAATGTTCTTTAGATCTTCTTCCTGTTCATGGTTATCCATAAACTTCTTTTCGGCATCAGCTCTTGCTGCCTCCAAAGCCACTTCCTTAAAAAATATTGAAATCACCACAACATAACATTGGAGACCCAGACAGAAAGAGATTGCCAGACTTCTCCACAAATGCCATCTAACAAGCTCAACTAGGAATGAATAACTGCTGCTAACTTGTGAGGATTTTGGCAACCTCCATTGAGTAGAACTGTATGTAAAAACTTCGCGTGACCCTTACCATGCTTGAGGTCCTATTCAGTCCTTCACTACAGCACATGGCCTGATCACCATCTTCCCACCTCAATTTCAATCGCCATCTTTGATATTTATTCAAGTGTTTACAGCCTCCCTCTAAACCACGGTTACCTAAAACAGTCAGCTGGTCAAGACAGAAGACCATAATCTCAACATGGTCAATATGATATGTCTTTGGGGTGAACATCTGAATAGGCTCATTGCCTGCTTTAGTCTGAAACAGCATGGTTACCTAATTTGCCTACACATACCCATTATGTCTGTCATGATCTGGTCCTTGTACAACTTGGAACATCTTTCCTGGAGCAGTACTTCTATTTGTCACTGGCTAAAGGATTTCTTCCAGCAGGGTAAAACAGAGCAAATGATACTGTTCCACATCCACTCATAAAGCTGGGACCAAATTAAAACTGAATTAAAACTTCTGAAATGCATGAGCAGATCCAAAAATAGGAGCCACAGCAAATCCATCATATATGTCACTAGACCTGTTGTGATGCTTAAACATATGGATATTTTTACAAGGCTAAGATCTCATAAGCAAATGATTGGTAGCATTAAGACAGACAGACATGATACTGATAGAACTATTATGTCATGGAGGTCATGTAACCAATGATTTTACAAGTTATCTGCAGAACAGAAAAGAGTATATCATAGGTTAGATCTCGGCACAGAAATTATTAGTTTTAAACACCACTGAGAGATAATGACAAGAGCTGGTTAAGTACTTTTTCCAAGATAACGGCTTTCAGACTCTTCACATTATCTTCAATCAGACTGTCCCGAAGATCCCTCTCTTTGTTAAGTTCCTCTTTGAGCGTTTCCAACTGTTCCCTGAAGCAGTTGAAAATAAGTAAATCCAGTGAGTTTTCTTGAACATTAGAGTACAAGAAGTCACCTGTAGTACAATGAAATGTACTATGTAATTAAATATAATCCAATAAGCCATCAGTCAACCTTTTTGGTAACTTATTTGGGTTTTACGTATCTAAGTAAATGCATGGCAGACAGTAACACTCTCAAGCTGCTATGCATGAGCAAAACAAAACAACAGATATCACATTGTATCAAATGTAATTGCAAATCTGTTGTCAAACTGTGCACAGTTAAAACTGTTCATGAATTCTGAATAGCAGTTATATCTTTACCAATAAATCAGGATTTCCATATAGGAGGAATGTTTTAATGACTATGTTACCATTCTATGTCGTAGAGTATATACATAAAAATACCTGTTTTTTACCTGTTGGTCATATAACTTGATCGATGTTACCATTCAAAGTATTGATTGTGCTGCCATTTACTTGTATTACGATAAATGTCAAATAGGTGGCCCTGCTAAGCGGGATCAAGATCCCTTTTCGCTCTCCTCTTGTTGCCAAAATTCAAACTTTATGCTGTATTTTCCTTGTACTTCAAAAAATGGGTTTAATAAAAGGAAAAAAAATTACCTCAGTTGATAGCTATGTTCGTCTTTTCTTGAAGCCTCCAGTTTCACCATCTGTAGCTGCTCCAGTGCCTCATCCAGACGTTGCTGGAGACTGACAGCATGGTCCCTGATGCTGGAAAGTTCTGCCTTCACCTGCATCTCTGCTGAACATGACTCCTGGCTTTGGCTCTAAAACATCAGTGGTCACTCGATGGAATGCACTTCTAATGGAGAAGAGGTTAGAGGCAATGAACAGGATGAAGAATTGACCAAAAACAGCAGATCAAGTGACTGGCCTTATGGGTAATGCATTGACCTAAGAACTAATGAGCACACTGCAGGTAAGATTAGGTGAGATCAGGCACGGTAACCTAGAAAAAGGCTAATGAACTTCTTATACAAACCATGCAACACAGGACCAGCCAGTGCACAAAATGGTTGACTGTAAGCAAGAGACCTAGACGTGGTATATAACTAATAAAAAGTAGTAATCATGTTACATATAATGAATTTTATTTTGTTATGTCTTCAAAAATATCTTTTTTAAAGTCTGGACAAATATCCTTGGCAAATAATAGCATCACATAATTTGTATAAAACTTTTGTGAAATAAAAAAATTACAACAAAAAAGTAATGTCAACTACCTTAAAGAAGTCCTTCTTCTCCTGCTCCACATCTTGACACCTCTTTTCAAACTGCTTCAGTTTGTGGATAAGTTCCTCTTGGGTAGTATTTAGTTCCTTGATTGTTGTCTGTTTCAGCTCCAACTCCTATAAGCCAAATCAAAGAAGCACCGCACTTGAGAGCAAGTTATTTTCAAATGATACTATGATACTGAATGAGAGAATGGCTGAGAGGCTGCTTCAGTTTACAGGCTTTTATGAGAACTATGTCAGAACCGTGAGCAAGTCCTGTATGCTTAAATTGCTTACAACAGCAACTGATGTTTGATCTTCTGCATTTGGACCTTGAGCAAGCCCTTCATGTACAATTGCTTAGAAAAGCAACTGATGTTTCATCTTCTGTGTTGCTACCTTATGCAATTTCTTTTGTGAACAGTTGCTTAGTACATCAATAGATATCAGCATTACAGAAAACAGAGTTAAATAACATTAAATAATAAAAAAATAACCAATTGCAGACATCAACACAAGCAAACACTAGCATACTATACAATAAGTTAATGGCAGTTGTCACTTGACACTGTTCACTTCTACTTAAAGGTCGACATAGCCCACAAATGCAACTTACTGCACACGCAAATGACACCACCCTTAATGACAAACAGCAAAACAGTCTAAACAGAATACTATGAGAGCTTGAAAAAAGGCATCCTACTAAAGAGCAACTATAAGATAGAAATAACAAACTCTTTGCAGGCCATTGAGCGTTTCTCTATATTTCTTCTTCTCTGCCATGATAGTCTCCTTAAGAGTGTTTAGGCTTTGTTCAGTTGAGAAGTGATCTCCAACCGAAGTCTCCAGAAGCTTCAACCTCTCTCTTAGCTCCTCTCGTTCAGAGATTATGTTCGTCATCTGAACAGATAATGCACACCAGGAACAAACTATTCTGAAGAAGATTTCCAATACATTCAGCACAAATGCAAAACAAACAGCCAGCTTTACATTCTAATCTGTATAATCTAACGACTGCTATACTGCTGTTACCATCTGCATCAGAAGAAGAAGAAAGAAGAGCAGTACCTTAAGCTAGCCCTGAGGCAGCCAGGGGTATGAAGTGTTAGCAACTTCATTTTCTTAGCCTCTGCATAAGAGGGCGGGTGGCCAGTCCTCTCCCTCGTCGTCTCATCTTCCCACCGATAGTGTAAGGTCAGTGTACTCATTAAAGCTGAGTTGACTAGGAGGTGCAGGTGGAGCAGAAATTTCGAACCAAATTTCTGCCCTGGCGGGATTTGAACCCCGGACCTCTCAGTTGACAGTACAGCACTCTAACCACTACACTACTGAGCACCAATACCATTAAGCAAAAGCACTAATCAATGGTCACTTCAAGTGAAATTTTAATCAAAATCATAATCCATGACAGAAGCCAGATGTCAAAATCCAAAAAGTCAGAGAAACCAGAAGTCAAGCTATGGAGGAGGGTAAACAATCCGAAACAGCGGAGTTTTAATTTTAATGTTCTGAATGACATTAGACAACTGACAGACCACAGAAAACTGGAAGTGAATCCCAAAGCTTCATACTAGCCATCCAGATCGCCCCATACTGTTTTACATGTCTTCAGCTTATTGGTAAGACTATTATCCAGATATGGGGTACATACTAAATTCTGTCAATTTGATGTCAACCAGGATCGACTTGAGCAAGTCTACATGAAGGGTCCTACAAAGGGGCACTATATAATGCTTTCAACAGACTACTTAAGCAATAAGCATTTCAATTCTTATAAGCACTCAAAACAGAATGTGTTGGTGATTGTACCAGAATATTTTATTACTGATGCAAAACTAAACAGTCACAGTTCTGTTATAGCCCTGTGTAAAGAGACAAGCCTAAAGTGGGTTTCTCAAGAGAAACTGAATCACTTATGATCGACTGACTCTTTCATTCTCAATCACCATTTCTTCCTTATCAGAATTTATGTAAATATTTATTCAGTCAAGATGTATGGGTCTGAATACTTATAGAGTAACTTTAAGGGCCTCTTAAAATAAATGTGAACACTGCTGCATAACAGACTTAAACAGGTTATTACATTGGCCCGCTACCAAAAATAATATAAAATATACGTACATGCATTGACATATGTACAATTTCGTGTCCACGAACATACTCAGTTAAAAACAGGATTAAGTTAATTCACACATATGCCATTAATAAAGAAAAACAAGTCCACAATGTACTATATATGCTGTACCTCTCACATAATAATCTTCTTTATTAATTCAAACTGACAAGTACGCAGTAAGATTACATTGAAACATGACAGTACAATCAAGATCTTAATTAAACACACGGTTTGGCAGCCATGCAAGGCGCCGCCTAGAAGGGGGTTACGGGTATCGAACCACGATCTGTATGCTCTCCTGGCCACGAGTGTTACCATTACTCCATCCCCCCCCCCCATTACACTGACATACAGCATTCGAAATTGGAAGAAACACAGGGTCAAAATTCATGGTATTTATGACATTGTCTATACATTGGCCAAATGTTAAGGCAGTTACAGCAGGTATATCAAACTAAGATCTGCTTTACCTCCTCTGTGGTAAATCCAATTTCTTTTAGCTTTTTGCCAGAGTTTTCCAACTCCTGGATGCGATGCTCTTTCTCATCCACCTCCTGCACCAAATGCTCCAGCTGCTTCTGTACAGACTCACGTTTAAACTCCATCAACATCAGAGAAGTTCTATAAATCAAAGTTTATTTGGCCACATTAAATCCTAATTCAATCATTTAAACTAAAAATATAAACCTACCTCTCAAACCCAATCACATTAAATATATGAAATTTAAGCAACCATTTCACAATAAATAGCATAATTAATTGACTTAACGTGACATCGATCAAAGTAGAAACTTTAAATAAATAATATAAAATTGATGGTGATAAAATTAATCACTGTAAAATAAAATAAAATCAGAGTTATCATAAACCAAAATCAATTATCTCACTAAGTGATATAGAAAATTAAAAATAACTCAGATAAATCAAGTTGCTATCTAATGGCTGAACTACAGCAGTATCAGACACTTGAGTTAATGGTACTGACCTGGCATCTTCGGCCTTGGCCCTGCTGTCCTTGACCTGGTGCTCAATAACCTTGATCTCTTCTCCGTACTTTGAGGCCATGTCCTGATGCATTGCAATCTCTTTCAGTACATCCTGATGATGAAACAATAATTTTATTAGCTACCTTTTTAATTGGCAATATAACATGCAACTTAACGTCCCCAAAATTCATGTGCAGCCTACCAATATATTTTTGTTGAAGTGAAACCAGGACAGCTTGGGTGAAAGTGGAGAATTTCAAAATTGTAGGTACAACATAAGGTTCATAGTGTTATGGAAAGAGGCAATTTCCTCCAGCAAAATTTCACTAGTCACAGTAGCTGGGTTACCTTCAATGAGGAATGCAGATTTATGCAGCAAACATGGCTTTCTTAAAATGTTACTTCTTAAGCAGTCAAGACTCAAGAAAGTATAGTGATCAGAAAAATCTTATTTTAAAATATTTCTATAAATGAATATTTATGTTGACATTACCTGTCTTAACTGAAGACATTGCTTGATCTGAGACTGAAGAGTTTTAAGCTCATCCTGTAGTCTGAGCGAAACTTCAAGATCAATCTACAAGGAAAGAGGAATACATGCAACAGAATTTAACTAAATTTATATTAATTCCCATGAAATACAAATAATCCTATGGAATTAATACAAGATGTTGCTTAAAATGTAGATAAAAACAATAACTGGACAATTTTAACCCTCAGTTAGTTTGGAAAATCTTTGGAAAGTGAAATGGTCATAATGCTTCCTAAAACATTTTTGGCTAATGACTTACTGTATACAGATTGTGTAAAGGCGATATTATTTTTAAAAATAATATTTATATTTTTAATATAAAAATGTTTATAATATAGTAGGACATTTTTTAGGTGTTCCTATCATCAATAACCTTGTTTTGTAGTAGGAAATTGTTCGGTGGTGGAAATGCCTTGACTGGTTTTGTCCTCATACTATTTCGCTGTGAATGAAAAGGCCTCTGGTTCTGTAGTTCCATCATACTCCTGGAAGACCCAGCATCAAGTGTCCCATCGTCTTCACTGAGGTCTTGGTCACTGGCCACACTTGAAGCATTTTTCGCCACTCTGCACATACAGCATTGAATATCATTTATTAATAAGCCTATATTGATAATGTGTATGAAGTTACTTTTCCATGCCTTTGTTTGCACGAAGTGACTAGTGGACCGCCAGGCGGACCGCAAGTTTAGAAAAACTAGCGGGCCGCCAGTCACGTGTAAGACATCACGTGATTACAGAACGTGGCTACTTTCATAAGCAACATGGCGGCCGCAACCGACAGTTTCATTTATGTTGGTCAAATTTTTAGCTTTACGACTTACAAAATTCCAAAAAACTGTATGAATCGAGTAAGTTTAGTATTCTTACAATGCGTGACGCCAAGACGTTATAATCCAAGAAAAAATATGCGCAGAAGAAGGCTGCACATCCCAAGAATGAACTGCAATTTCCTCGCTGCGATTATGCTACACGAAGAGGGGCCTATGGCCGCAGAAAGTATCAGAAACGAAGGACAAAACAACCGTCCCGACAGGGTGTCGTTCAGTTTCAGACGTTTAGGGTTAGTCTTAGGGTTAGTGTAGCCAATGTTTTGGCCCAAGGATTCGGATTTCAAAGGTCTTCTGGAGGAATCACGTTACTGGCGGCCCGCAAGTATTTGAAATTTCACAGCCGCCTGGCGGTCCGCTAGTCACAAAATATCGTATTGACTAGCGGACCGCCAGGCGGCCTGCAAGTTTCGAATACTAGCGGGCCGCCTGGCGGTCCGCTAGTCACAGCCTTGTTTGCAGTATTACATAAAAACACTGAACGATTCACAGAAGCATCTCACAAAGAAAGTAACTGTGAATAAAAGGCCTTACAAAATTGTTACAAAGCAAGCAACTTCTCACAGAAAATACAGTATGGTAAACATAAGACACATGTAAAATAGTATGGGATGTACCATGAACTTAATTTCTGCACCATAATGTCTTCTCAGTCTATGCCTTGAATAAATGGAAAAACTCACCGAGAGAGTACTGCATTCAGAGAGGCTAATGAAGCACTTTGATTCCTGTTTTGAGTCCACGTATTACCAGATGAATCAGTTCTTTTTTCTATGGAATTTGCAGCCTTAGGTTGCACAGAAGTGGAATGAAACTCGTCCTGACCACACAAATCAGGTCTTCGTAAAGATCCTGTAAGTAACAATCATCAGAAATTAGTACAAATCTTATCACGTCTGGACACTGATCAGGTAAGGTTAAGGTCCACATAACCGTCCCAGGCACCAATAAGATATCATTAATCTCTGTCATCATAATACACAAGCAAAGAACCAATTCAAGGTGCTTTTCAATGGGTAACTACAGTCCACAGTCATAAAATAAATTCTTGTACTGTATAGTGTCATGATAAGGCACTATATAAAATGATTACAGCACTCTTCAAAGACATGTTCCTGTGGTTGAAAAATATTTTGGCTGAAGTCCTTTTAGAACAACAATCCAATAACTGGAAATTGAATTTCAATCTTTGAGGTAAATGACATATGCAATTCACCAGCAAGCCACATATCACTGGCTATTTAAATACTGCATAACAATTATAATTATCTTCAGCAAATGAGTAATCTAACTACTGACAATGCCCATTAAGAATGATAATGCAAAGTAAAACTTCAGATTTAAATGAGTCTCAAATAAATGAAAATACAGCAACACTGTTTTCAAGAATGCTGAACACTATTCACAGCTGCAAGACACACAAGTGTACAAAAATTATATAAACTGCAATAAGTAGATCATTGCACAGAAACTACCATTGGTGGAAGAATGCTGGATAAGCTCCTGATATCTTTTCTCCAACATATTCTGCAGTGATACAGCATCTTGCTGTTCATCATCTTCACCGTCACCATCATCTAGAACACCAACACTACAATTACCATATTTCGTTCATTTTTCTGCAGTGCATTTGTTCCATAATCCGACATTTTTAATGCGTCTGAAAAAACAGAAGACGGTGTACAACAGCATTACCTATTAAGAAAATTTGTAACTCACATAAAATCATGTAAACAGCTTGGATCTAAGGCTTAATGCTAGTCACTAGTACCAACAATTCCATAATTTTCTACCTCAACAGTTAGAGGATAAATATGGTATGCAAGTTCTAAACTGTATGTATTCTATAGTAGTGTTGATGTTTAATGAGCTTGTCATAAGTTAGATGACAAAAGATGACATTGTGATTACCAGTACATGTTAACTAGAAGTCAGCATTGTATTTAGCACAGATAATGATAGAATCTACAGCTCCATTTTAATCCACTTCTCATTCATTGACATTTCTCAAACTGGTACAGGTTATAGCATCCTATCTTAAATCCGCTGCAATAAATCAGATTTTTTTAATGTCTGGTCAGTAAATGCCATCTTTCAATTATAGAAAACTGGTTTTGAGATTTTCCTTACCCAGAAAATTGCTTTCTATGCCATAAGAATTAACAGCACCGTTGCCCTTAGGGGCAGGAAATGTGCCAACAGCAGTGACTCTCACATTCTGCAAATCAAGAAGCGCCTGGAAACGACCGTCATAATTCTCTGTGCCAATAGAATCTGTCTCACTCGCAGCTGACATTCTCTTCTGCCGTGTACTTCCTGACGATGGTAACAACTGAGGAGGCTTCAGCCTTTTCTGGATACTATTCAATGAAACCACTGGTCCATCTGCAAACACATGATAAATACTTTCAGATAACACTGTCTTTTCAGAGACCTCAGTCAGTTCAGTGGAGCTAGCAATTATTGGCATGAAGAGAAAGATGATAATTTAGTTTAGAAACTTGGTTTCATAACGAAAGGCCCAAGAAACAGAGCTATAAAATAGAAAGAAAAACAACTAAAACTTTCACAAAATTATGCAAGAGATTGTGAAAAATCTATTACTTAGAGGCCTACCTTATTTTATACAAATTTATTTTGTTAAAACAAAATAATTTACCACTCCTTCAGTATGTGTCCTTAAAGTTCACATACACCGATGACAAGGACATGTTATAACGTGCTTTGTTATGACAAGAAATCTGATGTCACAAATTAATTCACTGGTAGAAAATTGCTGATAACAGGACCTCATTGAAAGACATGCATTAAATCATGGCTCCCAAAGACAGCAGTATAATATTCTGTCCCATATCACTGACAGTATATGAATGGTTAAAAGGACAGAGAGGGAAAAGAAAGAAACATCTGTCTTAGCCTCTGACAAATCCAGAGCCATGTTATAGGTACACAAATATATTCAGTTCAAAACAGTAACATTTACGACCCACCTTGAGTAATAAGTGTCTTCCGAAATTCCAGCTCTAGTTCCTCCGTTCGGATGGAGTCAAGATCAGTTTGATCCTCTTGTTTAAAATTCCTAGTTGAATCTGCATCATCAGATTTAGTAAACAAAGTGCAAAAGAAAAAGAAAAATCTTAATGAACTCTTAGTGAAAACAATTAAAAAAAGGATGTTATGATGTAAAGATTAAATTTATGAAGCAACCATAACTGTAAAACTCACTGCAGATGCCCAAGGCTTGACAACTGTGTAAGTTTCTGACCACAATTCAGGGAACTGTTCTATTTAGTTTGGCAGCAAAACATGTAATGATTTTGTTCCTTCGGCCAATAATACTATTCAGGTCACTGAGAAGCATATTATGGAAGGTATACATCAAAGTAACCAACCAGAATCATCAAAATCAGACATCATCTGCTGGAACCGGACGTTGATATGTTGAGCAAGGCTACTACATCCACTGCTCCTCCGACTCCTGTCAGCTCCTAAAGACAGACAGAAAATAATCTACTAACAGAATAGAAAACTATGTTTAAACTGTTTGCCTAAAGCAGTGCTTTCCAATCTTTATTGGCTACAGAACCATTTTGACTTGAACATTTTTGACGGAACCCCAACCTAAACAAAAATATTCTAGTACAATATTCTTAAACAGTGATCCGGGTATGTACAGTTTAATCGATAAAAGTTAGATTAGAAATTGTTTAAACTAAATTTTTCCACATAATCCGTGTCGTCACCTCAGAGTCTGATATACAATGTAACAACACATTCAAACAACACTTTTCCACTTGCTTTATGGAACCCTTGTCTTTCCCTCGCGGAACCCTAGGGTTCCACAGAACCTACTTTGGGAAACACAGTTGGCTTAAAGCATAGCCATAGGTGTAGGGGAAATTTTAGTGGTGGGGGGCAAGATTTTACTTCTGACCGCAACAAAAATAAATCTGAATACTATTGGAGCTAGTTTATTCAGCATTTTCTCGATACCTACTTGTCTGAAAAACAGAAATGCCCGAAATTTTGGGGAGCAAGTGCCCCCTCTGACCCCCGCCTCCTAGGTTGTTTAATATTGCAGTTTACTTATACACATTCTTAGCATTCACAAAGAAATTATTTACATGTATAAAAATCAGTGCTGATTCCAATCAACTCAAACCTACCCAATAAATTTAGATAATGGTTGAGCATCTAGACAAATGTACTAAAGAATTTAATAACCATCACAACTGAAGCCATTATTTTGATATTCTAATCAAGAAGCCTGAGACTGGCGACACATAGACCACATTTCGGTAGCACTGTGAAATTTTCACAATTTGTACGTCGCTAACCCCTAATCGCACTCAGCAACTTGGTACACTTAAGGAAATATTTGAGAAAAATAATGTCGCATTTAAAATTCACCGAATTCTTCCATTGTCTTGACCTTTACTTTTCCGTGAGCAGACGATTGAAGAGTGTCTTCGCTGGGATCGTCATTGACACTGGCGCTGCCTAATCCCGTGTCATTTCCATCAGTTGGCTTATCCAACGAGCTCGACTTTAAGCTCGCTAGCCTCGCTAGATCTTCTGCAAACAGTAAATATTGGCAAATGACTCAAAATAAAGATTTATCCGAATTATTCCACGGGTTAGTAGCCTGCTTCGTATGTTCTTGTATCAAATGTAGTCGGGTTCACAAATTCAGTGGCGGAGCTATAGCCTATTTGCGCACGGGGACGAACTATGAAATTGTGCCCCCCTCAATGGAGCGCCAAAATCATACATGACAACTGGTTTGTAAGTAATGAGGATATTTATAACTGGATGTTTTTTGACGCCAAAATTAAATCTTATGAATTTCTTTGGGATAAATGAGAAGAAAAAAAATTGTATCAAAATTAAGAGTAAAATTACTAATTTTAACCCTCATTTTCGCGCCCCCTTCCTTTGGCGCCCGGAAACACATGTCCCTCTAGGGCCTACACCCCCTAGCTAACCTTCTGCACATATTCCCATAATCGTACCCCGTACGGAAAGACTCACTCTTTCTGCTTAAAGTCAATGTTTCGGTTCAGTTAAAAGGCATTTCCGAAAAATTTGTACACAAACATTGATGTCTGTTGACAGTCACAGAGATGTAGAGATCAATGGTACCAAAGATTACATAAGAAATTGCAGAGGGAAGGAATTAATGCATATATATATATATATATATATATATATATATATATATATATATATATATATATATATATATATATATATATATATATATATATATATATATATATATATATATATATATATATATATATATATATATATATATATGACTGTGAAAATTATATATATATATATATATATACGTTTTTCAAAGATAAACTACTCGTACTTTGGTAGTGCCAATTCCAAGCCTGGAGAAAGGAGGAGGTCGATCCTATCTTTGTTATGACACAGTGTCGTTAAACAGCAGCTAACCATCTGCGAAGATTCATCATCCCAGGAATGCATTCTCCTTGTCTAAGGTAGTTTTCCACACCTCTGGCTTTCATCCTTTGGGTTACCAATAATTTGGGTTACCAATAATTTCCACACCCCTGGCTTTCATATATATATATATATATATATATATATATATATATTATTTATTTATTCCGGATATTTCTATAGCGCGCGTCTCGAAGTCAACTACTACTCAGAGGCGCTCCCGACTACAGCATTTGATACTGTGCCGGAATTTTCACGCCGAAGCGCCACGAGCAATTGCGAGTGAAGGACTTGCCCAAGGTCCGTACGCAGCGGCTAGAGTGGGATTCGAACCTGCAACCCTCCGGTCACAAGGCGCCGAACTTACCACTGAGCCACCACGCCCCACGTATATATAGGCCTATGGGACGATTGGACGAAATAATGAGGGAAGGCTCAAACGAATCATCAGCATCAGATTGAAAAGACATCAATGGAAGCAGGTCTCACTCTCCATTCGAGATTGTCGTCTTGGTGAACTCGGTTTGAGACGATTGTTATCGCTCGCTTCTTTCTTCAGCGTATTTCACCTCAGCCGCGGGCACTTAGGAACTTCAGTCTGCTAAATATCGACCTAATGCACCACTGTTCCAGACACCTACTTTGAGGACATGATTCCGGCACGCCATGACTCTTTTCCCGTTGTCCAAGGTCCTCTATCGGCTCTGAACGGTTCACCAGACTAGAGGCGCTTTATAAATGTTTTTAAAAAAACAGGGTGCATGAGACAGCCTTCGGTAGTGAAGGATGAATTGTCAAATTTGGCCGCCATGAGCAGCGCAACGCGGCGGCGGATGGCGGCGCCAGGAACTACTTGAGCCCCTTCAATAAATGTGATTCTAGTCTACGCCTAGATATGGACGGAGTGCGCTAATGATATTATTAACGTGCTTCATTGTATTTATTTCGCTGCTTGAAACTATGGCATTGTTTGATGCATCGCAGGGACTGGCGAATAGCCCTCTTGAAACACAGATAACATACTTGCAGTCTATAGACTTAACGTGTGAAGTAGAAAATGTATAAGAATATAAAATAATAAATAACACCGAACAGTGGACTGTATAAGCGACTAACACAGTAGGCCTGTCATTTGCATAAGCATTTTATGTTTGCCTATATGTAGGATCATCGTCTTATGTAGCCCCATTAACTATGTCTTATTAGTTAACGCGCGCAAATTGACCTTAAGAAGAGAGATACAACTTGAAACTGTAGTCTTATAAACTGTAAGCATACAGTCTATAGGCTTATATATGTGTGTGTCTTGTATGGAATGCCTTATAAGTCCGCAACGGACAGGCATAGACTTGCACAGACATCTCAAATAGGGCCTACGTATACATGGCTATAGTGAGCCAGTCCACCTATAGGCCTACGCTACGGCTTTAGGCCTGTACCGAATATTGACCAGTGCTAAGTTACGGAACAAAATTAATCAGATTAAAATTAAAGCCGCTGTTGAATATGGTTGAATATTTTACCAACATCTCTTTTAAAAATGCATACGCTGATACAAACCGTCGTTTAGGAATCGCTCTTGCGAAAGTCCCGTATACTAGTACTACCACAATCAAATGAAATAGATGGACTTTATAAGCAGTTAATCTATATCTATACCAGATGTATTGCTGTTTTATATCTAGATAAAACTGGCTCACTAGCAGATTGGCTGTTAGACTTAGTCTACTACACGACGTGTAGGACTACAGGATGACTGGTTATGATTTCAGATCGTATAGGTCTAGGTAGGGTAGAAATTCCTTCATTCGATTTATCAAGCGCTCAAGCTCACGAGTTCACATTAACATTAATTTTCACAGTCATCGGTCTGTCTCCTGTCAGCATGCCCATATGAAGCGGAGCCCATATTCCCATATTGGACCTGTATAGAGACAACATAGGGTCCCATCTAATGCCCACGGAAATGATGGCACGGTCAGTACAGTATTCGGTAAACTGCATTATATTGTTAGGCAATGAGATTATGTCCAATAAACAAACCTGATTACCTGAGAAGTCGATAGCAAGTCGCTAAGTCAGTCGATAAGTCTAAGCGACTTAGTCAGTCGATAAAGCGGCTATATATATAGCTATCCTCCGGTCTGGATGTTAGACTTATCCTGATCATTTGGAACTAGACTTTTAAATAAGAGCGACCCGTGTGGCTAAATTTAGAAAACGTAGTGATGATCTGGAAAGTGGTGTCTAGAGAAGGTGATAGGCCTATATCTGAACACGGTCAAGCAACGTCTTTGTTTTGGTATGTCATCGGGGGACCCGTCTGTGTAGCGGTATGTTCCGTGCCTTGTAACAGCGGAGAGTCGCAGTTTCGAATCTAGGCCTACCTCAAGCCACTGCGTAGCGGCCCAGCGCCATCGATGCTCTGTCGTATGGTCGTGTGCACATCTGAATAAGGAGGGCAGTATCAAAATACAGTTGTATTGTATTGTATTGTATTGTATCTCCTCTAGACGCCGTGAATAAGTGAAGCAGGCTTCAGTAATGAAATTTGACGGCGCATCTAAAAATATCGAGCCAGCATATGATGTATATCACACAATTTGTAGAGGTTCCAAATCCAAATGCTTGTGATGCTACGCATGTAGTATTACACATAGGCCTATTGCTCAGAAAACATTTCCGGCTTATCTTAAGACGCACACTACTGATTAACATCACAGATTTAGGCCTACACCGCAGATTTACACCACAGAATAACACCATAGATTTACATCGCAAAATGACACCACAGATTTATATCGCAGAATGACACCACAGATTTACATCGCAGATTAACACCGTAGATTTACACCACAGATTTACACCACAGATTTACACCACAGATTAACACCATAGATTAATACCATAGATTTACAGCATAGATGACACGTGGACCAAATCAGATATGAGATAGATCTGTCCTTGCCTAGAGTGATCTTCATTTCCGAATTGGTTTCGTCTCCTGTGTCGAAGACAACGCCTTGTTCGCTCAACATTGCACGCTCCATCTTGTTAGGCTTCCTCTTGTATTTCGAATCCGTTGTCATCTGTTTTCACACACACACAAACACACACAAACACACACATTATATAGGCTACACACATCGCATTGTCATCTCGGAGAATAAGTCTACCAAAACAATCATGGCTTTACATGCTTACTAGGCTAGACGAACAGCTTCAGGGAATGATTTCAGACCAAACATACATAGGCCTATAAGTAGGCTATGTTAGGGGCCTAAGTTTTTGCAGATTCTCGGTACATAGACTTTGGGTCACAACTAACAGACTTATTTATATTCTTAAGTCTATAAATATAATTTACAGCTGGTCGCTTCGACTCTCTTGTCTTGCACGAGCAAGTCAGAGCTGCTCATCATGCATCAATATTTATAGCAGGTGCAGACGAACTGCAGTATAGTTAAACCGAAACCCCAGTTGTTAGGGCGGAGCATAGTGAGGCCGCAAGCCCTAACAAATTCAACTGCAAACAACCACTGGCTTGTTTGACAGTTCACTTTAGAACTGAACTGGTCAAAAAAGAGTTTTGAACTGATCTGATCAAAAAGAGGTCAATATTTTGTTCGCGCTCAAGCGCCAGAAAAAACTGTTGACTTTCTTGGCGCTTCTTCAAAATTTGGGGGTCAGATGTATGGTGTGTCCCCACTCTTAAAGGTGGGGAGTCTTGTCCCCTCTCCCCCCCGGATCGCCGCCCATACAAACAACGCAAATGCATCAGAGGCATATAGATCGGTTTGAGTGCGAGCTGCATGTTGCGCCGTTCAGCATCCAACTCATTTGGGAAAAGGTATTCGATAAACACTCGATCGTCGCTGGTCATAATATATATGTAAATTCCTGATCCAGTTGAACTTTTAATATACATACTTTGACAAAGTAGGGAAGAACTATGCTCAGGAGATCGTCTCTGCTATATAGGGAATGCTTCCTTCGGTCTGCAATTCTGAAATTACTCCCCGAGTTCCTATGATTCATTTCTTTGTCGGCTGTCCAATTTGAACTTCCATAATCTATCAAGCAGCTATAGTTTCTTTTTAACGAAGCTTTGTCATAACAAAGGCAACTACAACGTCGCCCTCCCTCCTTCATCCAGGATTGTGACTGGCACCACCCGAATATTGCAGTCGTAAAGTTCAATCGGGCAGTTCTTCCACCTTTCACATGTCAGTGACCCCGAAATGTGATCCCTTTCAACATGATGCAGTAGGAGAGCAGCTTTAAAAACTCGTTGTGACTGTCACCATAACTTTAAAAAGTGGTTGTGACTGTCACCATACCTTTAAAAAGTGGTTGTGACTGTCACCATCCCTATAAAAAGTGGTTGTGATCGGACTCCATCACCACAATATAATGTTACGCCTGTGTCTTCTGTTTTTTTCCAGTCAAACTTTGGTAGATTATGCTAATCGATAAATTAATTCTGTCCAACGAGAATGGGTCTTTTCAGTTGACTCAGGAATGCAGCAGCTAGGGATAATTAATCTATTAGCCTATCTGACGAGCTATGTTTTGTCTGAGATACCTGATGCATTTGGGATGCGGCTTCTGCCTCTGAAGTGGGCGCTGTTTAGAAGTGGACAGCTGAGGCATGCATGCAGTAAGTGCCAGTAACTCATCTCGTTTATTTCAGTTGAAAATCTGCATAGTCTTGCTAGTTATCTAGGTTCTATAATGATCTTACTTACTAAAAGAATCAGTGTGATAGAATGGTTACGGTACACACTCCAGCATATCTGCGGGTCCTTTGCCGCCCCGTGCAGGCAGTCCAGGGTAGCAGCCACCTTCGGGGAAGGGGGTGCTCATTGTAGCTTTTGCCCACACAGCCACCGCACAGATCGCGCTTTTTCAGTGGTGGGCCCGACGGCATGGAAGGGACTCCCTCCGGAGCTACTCCTGCTCCGCAGAACTCCCTCTGATACGTTCTACACTAGACTGAAAACTGTTCTATTTGACCGTGCTGGAGTCGGGAGCACCTCTGAGTACAGTGAGTAGCCCCCCTGAAGAGGTGCTATATAAATACTCGAATGAATGAATGAATGAATGAATGAACATTGTTTAACAAGATCCTGTTGCCGTTAGAGATATTAAGTCGATCTGACTTTACTTCTGAATAGAGCTGGTTACCTGTCGAATTACAAACGATACGTGCAGATGTGCTTACTCGTTTGGACTGTTGCATGTTGATGAGTTCAGCATCGATTTTACTCAAGATTGCGTCCATTTTGTCGCATGAATCTGGCGCAAATTTGGCTCCGGCGTATAAAGTATCCGTGTCACTAAAGTCAAGTACAGAACCAAGTGCCAGTCCATTTTCGTTGGATGACCCGCAGACCTGCGACAACTGCTGAGCAACCAACGTATCCATGGATCAGTAGACGGATATCAACGCTGCAGAAAATGTTTCAGACATACTTCCATGACAGTAAGTAGACTATACGATCCACGTTAGTTTTAAGCAGCGTAAACAATAATGTGATGTGAGATGGATGGATGGATGGATGAATTGATTGAGTGACTAATTGCTATAGATAGATAGGTAGGTAGGTAGATAGATAGATAGATAGATAGATAGATAGATAGATAGATAGATAGATAGATAGATAGATAGATAGATAGATAGATAGATAGATAGATAGATAGATAGATAGATAGATAGATAGATAGATAGATAGATAGATAGATAGATAGATAGATAGATAGATAGATAGATATATGGATAGATAGATAGATAGATAGATAGATAGATAGATAGATAGATAGATAGATAGATAGATAGATAGATAGATAGATAGATAGATAGATAGATAGATAGATAGATAGATAGATAGATAGATAGATAGATAGATAGATAGATAGATAGATAGATAGATAGATAGATAGATAGATAGATAGACAGACAGACTCACTGACTCACTGACTCACTGACTCAATGGCTGACTGATTGATTGATTGATGGATGGATGGATGGATGGATGGATGGATGGATGGATGGATGGATGGATGGATGGATGGATGGATGGATGGATGGATGGACGGATGCATGGCTGGATGCATGGATGGATGGATGGATGGATGGATACCTATATGCCGTGGATGGACGAATGGACAATTGTTTATTTCAATATCGCGCCAAACGTCCTGACGAACTCTTTCCGTGACAGAAGCCCATGCATGTGCTTTGCGACGATGGCGCTACAGAATCCATTTACTACACTGAGTAGGTTAATAGGTTCATATAATATTATGAATCGGTACTCACACTTTCACAATTTCAAAAGTGGTTTTCAAATGTTAGCAAAAGTTATCCGACATAAACAGAGTTCCGTCGAAGTTGCAGATGTGCAATCGTGTGCATGCGCGACTTAACTCCTCTGCTATGGCAAGTTTTGTCTCTATCCGTTATCCAGTCAGCCTTCATCAGACCGTCTCCATGGCTTCCGTTTATGGTCAGCGATACTGGTCAGCTATTCAGACCGTCAGAAGAATGACCATCCAGAGCCCTATAATCCGTATACGTCGCCAGCGAGGTATTGTTATAGGCCGACAGGCTACAGATGACCAGATACGAATACACAAGACATGTCCAAACAGAACAAAGTGTGTGTATATATATACATATATGCATATATGTATATATATATGTTAGATAGATAGATAGATATATGTATTTATATGTCGTATATATATGTATATATATCGTATATATATATATATATACATATATATATATGTCGCGAACAACGGGCCTTGTGTTTACACACGCCACACAACACGTATCCTTTTAAATATATATTTAAATAAGCGCGTGTTACTGAATTTTAATGATCGACTCACACACGCGCGCACACACCTACACACACGCACACGCACACGCACACACACACACGCACGCACACACACACACACGCACACACACACACACACACACGCGCACAGTCAGTTATAACATGCGCAGACCAACGCGCATCTCTGCATACATAATATGATACGCATGTCGTGAACTGTACTTAGTATATTATTTAGTAATCGTTGTTTCTATTGAGCGGTTTTTTGTTCCGTTGCATTCGCTGATTTCAATCTTTCTTACGATAATGGTTTAAAGCAGAAGGACTGCTTATGAATTTATTGTATAAGACAGACATCAACAGACATGCATCCTGACATGCATGAATACATACACACACATACATAATGAATACATACATATACACACATGTGCATACATACACGCATGCATACATACATACAAATATATATATATATACATACACCCATGCATGATGCATGCACTATACATACCTACATACATACATACATACATACATACATACATACATACATACATACATACATACATACATACATACATACATACATACATACATACATACAGTGAGACGGAGACAATCTTTCTGTATGGCGGTCCTTCTCTCTGTTATACAGAGACATAAAATGACAAATATAGTATAGAAACATATACAAGCACAAAAAGCGAACGCATAGAATGATCTCAGCAAGTATATAGATAAATGGACGGATAAACCCAGACAGACAGACAAACAGACGGTCGGACTCAACGGATTTGTAACTGTATTCCATTCTGTGTGCTGTTCCTCGTTTGCAATGCAGATGTAGAGCGACCCTTCTTTAACCTGTGGACCTATAGGCGTCTAAGCCTATAAATTAGGTGTAATTAATATTCTGTGGACATAAGCTTATAGAACCCGTGACCCGAACTTCCCGAAGTGCATTTAGGACCTGCATTCACGGCCACCAGTAGCTGCGTCGTGTTAGACGGGTTGTTTAGAGATCATGGGCGTCCGGAGGGGGTGAAGGAGGCATTTGCCCTCCCTGGATTTTGCAAATATTTTACACAAATAAAATCTTTTGATTATTATGATTACTGCAACAGTCCAAACACGATTTTCAATGCAAACAACGCTTTATTATTTAGGTAAGTCCTTGACATTATTTATTTTTAAAGTTGTCATATGTATGCTGTGTTCATTCTATGCAAAAACGTCACTTTGCTCCCCCTATACAAAAATTTTACCCCCTACACAATTTGCCCCTCCCCTAAAACATTCCTGCGGACGCCCATGCCAGAGATGCCCAGTGGAGATCCGAGTCGGTCGGTACTATATATACTATATATATAGATATTTATTTATTCCGGATATTTCTATAGCGCCTCTCGAAGTCTACTACTACTCAGAGGCGCTCCCGACTACAGCATTGGTACACTGTGTCGGAGTTTTCACGCCGAAGCGCCACGAGCAATCGCGAGTGAAGGACTTGTCCAAGGTCCGTACGCAGCGGCTAGAGTGGGATTCGAACCTGCAACCCTCCGGTCACAAGGCGCCGAACTTACCACTGAGCCACCACGCCCCACAATATATATATATAGTATATATATAGTATATATATAGTGTATATATATACTATATATAGTATATATATAGTATATGTATATATGGTATATATATTTATATGTGTGTGTGCGTGTGTGTATGTGTAGATGTTTGTGTTTGTTTGTATATAGGCTACCAATGACAATGGAAATGACAATTGACACTGACAATGAATGCTCATCTAATCCGCCTGGAAGTTTAAAATCAAGAATGTATTCATTGCCTTTTCTTAGCAACAATCTTGTAACACAACTTACACAAGGCAGCGCCTTCATGTGACCAATATTTTATCTGTTCCATAGCCATATCTACCAGTGCAACCACGAGATTTCATCTAAAGGGACAACGAGGGCATATAGGCACTCAGTTGGAGAGGCACTGGCCCCTTTAGCGCCCCTCTATACAGCCGCCACTGCACCTGCCTACTTAAGCTTACATATGAAGGACTGAAATACTTAATACCCAGACTTAATTTGTTCGGTCAAAAGTTAACATCAGTTGAAGTGCGATAATTAAGTGCACTTAAGAAGAAATCTTAACTAAAGGCCTCATGTACAGACGGAAGGCAGGCCTATATGCTAAGCTTTATCATCGACCCTCCACCGCCGAGTATCAGTCAAGTGGTTTGCCTCTAATTCCATTGTGTACCAATGTACAACAAAAGCAAGAGAATTAGGTGATATGACATGTGATAAGACGTCTTAAAATGCAATGCATTGAAACGTAGGCAGATCGACCTGAATACATTTGTATCTATGTTCTTAGGGTACCTCTATGTTCTTCTGACATGCAATGTAATTAATATAATTATGTCTTCTATAGTCTACAGTATTTTACAGCGTTCTTTCAGTACCTCGCAAGGCGGGCCATGAAGCTGTTATATTTGCGTGTGTTCGCGTGTGAGTGATTGTGCGTCCGCATCACAGTGCGTGTGTCTGTAACCTATATAATATTTAGCCAAAGAGGTGCGATAGAGAATTGAATTAGCACAATCCAGTATTGTATTGACTGAATAAGAGCAACAGCAACAGATGTGGCCATCTCGTCCGTAGGAAAGGTCGCATGTGTGCCTCGGGACTCTAAGATGGAGCAAGGCGGTTTTGCAGACAGCTGCATGTTGCGTGAAATTAAGAGCAGAGTCAGTTGTGACTCCGAGAGTTGTTTTTTTTCTGACAGATTAACATTTGTACCTGATCGACTACGTTAACCTGATAAATGAGAGGAAAGCCAAGTAACTGGTGACGAAGGACGAGAAGTATTGCATAAGACTAGACAGAAAACATTTTGACTGAGCGAGGAATAATTAAAAGTGAATGCAACAATGTTCAACTTTAATAACGCAAGAATTGAAGCTATCGATTGAGCGGGCCTCAATCAGAGGGTGTCATCAGCAAACTGCTGATGACACTCAACCTGCGTCATCTCTTATTTGGTGGATCACATTCACAAAAGATACAACGACACGACAGATGTCAGGTAGAGATAATAAGGATTCGTAGGTGTAATGTATTTTACTCTTGCTTCAGTGTTTTTGATCACACATGTAAACATCGGCCTATATGTTGTGAAGTGCCAAGAATGCTTAGAGGACGATTGGCTTGGAAAACGTAGGTTGAACGAAAGCACTATTAATGAAATAGAATAGGATTCTTCTCTGTGACCGTGGACTTAGTGTGGTACGGTGGCCGATTGTTAGAATGCTCGGCTTGTAATGCGGAGAGTACGTGTTCGAGCCTCCCCCGAGGCAGGTATACTGTGTAGGGGCCTTCACTGACCCTACAGCAAGTCCTTCGCTCACAATTGCTCTGCAGCGTCATCGATGGGCGTGCACACTTCTGAACTTTGGAAAGAGGGCATTATCAACTGCAATTGTATTGCATTGATATTCTGAATGCTGGACTGAATAGGGAATGGTTTTCGGAACTGTATCTCCTTTTTGCCTCACTTGAGAGTTGTAGATTCAGAACGTGGAAGACGAAAATGTTACGAGCAGAGCATGCCTGTTATGTGCTTGCCATTTGCTACGTCTTCTTGCAACCACCCATTCTGTTAAATCTGTGCTTTTATAGGAATTATACAGAAACGAAATAAGGTTACAGATAAATATTGATAATCCGGTTATAAATATCGAGAGAAACTATAAAAGAGTGTTATTCTTTTCTGATTCACTGCAAAAACGACGTGAGCGGCGATCTTGTTTGACAGGTGAGGAGGACATTTTTTAAAACTGATCTGATCAAAAAAGAGTTTTGAACTGATCTGGTCAAAAAAAGGTAAAAAAATGTGATGAACCTTTTGGTGTTTCTTCAAAATGTGGGGGGTCCGACGCATGGCGTGTCCCTCCACTTTTAAAGGTGGGGAGGGTCTTGTCCCGCTCGACCCCCCATGGTCGCCGCTCATGATAACATAGAAGTCCCATATACAAAAGTTGATAGCCTAACGTATAAAAACAAACTTCAGAACCCTTCGAGTAGAGCCTATCGATTAGTGCAGTTATACGCATAACAGAACGCCTTTATTGTAAATTTAGGCATTTGCTGTCAATAACAATCCTTGTGAAAACTTGCATTTTGCCACACAAAACCTGCAAGATATAGGCCTATGTCCTTATCCGAGAAATGTAGACCTACTCAAGGAAATATAGGCCTATAATTTCTCGAATCAATCATTGAAACTAGGAGCAGCTTTAAAGTTAAGAAACTATGTCAAAAGTATCCAAATTATTTAAATGAGAACTTATTAATTTAAGTTGAAAACGATCTAAAATCCATTGATCAAACACGACACGGAAAACAAACAACTTAAACACTGGAAATCACACTTTTAAAAACATGATCATTTAAAACACTGGAAATCACACTTTTAAAAACATGATCATTTAAAACACTGGAAATCACACTTTTAAAAACATGATCATTTAAAACACTGGAAATCACACTTTTAAAAACATGATCATTTAAAACACTGGAAATCACACTTTTAAAAACATGATCATTTAAAACAGATCTTTCGATCTTATTCTGAAGCAGTAAGAATCGAACATTTCTATCAACTTCAGTCTTAAACTACTTAAAACACCCCTGAAATCGCTTTAAGCAAACTAGGGGTCGTCCATAAAGGACGTCCGCAAAAAATGACATAGGCTACTTTGGGCCCCTCCCTCCCCCTTGTCCGCATTTGTCTGCAGTTGACCTTACCCCTCCCTCCCCCTTTGCGGACGTCCGCACGTCTAAGCCAATTTTTAATATCATCATTGTTTTTAAATTATTCCACAGTACCTGTTCATGTTTAAGTACAGTTCGGGTTTCTTATAGCAGGATGTGCAATATTAAAAGACTCTTTATATTCGCAGTAAAGATTATACCATTCATGAGGTTTTAGGCAATCACTTCACTGACATTTTCGTCTTTTGGGAAGGGTGAATCAAGTTTGTGTATAAAAAACGATCAAATTTAAAAGTTTATATGCGGACGTCCGCACTGGTCTTAACCCCCTTCCCCCTTGTCCGCATTTGTCCGCATTTTGATGACCCCTCCCCATCATTGTGGACGTCCTTTATGGATGACCCCTAGTTTATGAAATAAAACTGCGTCCTTTGTTACACCGAACAACGTAAATTACAGGAGACGACAACGTAAACTCCCTCTATTCATAGATCACTGCATCTCGTGCAGTTCTCCATTACCGACCTCTGGCGAATGTCTCAACCCATCTAGTGATTGGCGCCTTCGACGCGCGCAAAATGCCTCGTAGTCTTCGACGTCTTCTATTGTCTCCGGCAGGGGGCGGTGTCGCGTTTCCGGAAGTGGAAGTGCCATAAATCCGCCGACGACCGACAAAATGCCGAAGATGACGAGCGGAAGTTGGCGTCCGATGGTACCGAAGTTCATTTTGGACAGATAGTTGATGTAGGGATAGATAATACCCCCGAAACGGCCAGCAAATGACCCCATCCCGGCACCGGTATTCCTAAAATATCATCATCATCATCATCATCATCATCATCATCATCATCATCATCATCATCATCATCATCATCATCATCATCATCATCATCGTATCATTTTTGTAACCAACAAGGCCTACTATCACCTGCTTTATTATCGACGTCTCTGGTAAAAACGACTAATGTCTTCAATGTGGACATATTATTATGCCCGCCGTGTAATCTGTGGCGGGCGGAACTTGGTAGCTAGCCTAACATGTAGCATGAATGAATTGTGTGCAGTACGTGTAATGAAACTGAACTGAACTGAACTGGTGGGTAGATAATTATGAGCTTCGCTGCTTCTACACAAGTGTCAGCCAACCGGACAATAGTCATGCCATAAGAGTATAAGGCTGAAATTTTAGCATAGAAATGTCCCATCGTGAGCAGGAGGTGATATCATGCCCTCGTTTTGCGTGATGCTTACCTGAGGACCGTTGGGTATATTTCTGGTCCGTAGATATAGATGACAGTGAACGAGGCGTTTATGGCGAATTTTCCAAGCATTGCCAAAGTCACTGAGACCCAGGTTAGGTCAAGGCCAGAAGCTAAAATCAAAGCAAATAAATCAAGGTACGAATTCGCTCATCCTGCAAAGGTAGAAAAAGGTCATTAGGCCCCCTACTACAGCAAAATAATTATCATCCGTGGACCTAAATGCAATACATTTTGAATTGAGTTATCTATACGCGTACAAACACATCTAGAAATAAATTAGCCAGTCTTGTTGTCAAGACCTTAAACCTCAAGACCAAGACCTTGAACCTCAAGACCAAGACCAAGACCAAGACCTTGAATCTCAAGACCAAGACCTTGAACCTCAAGACCAAGACCAAGACCAAGACCTTGAACCTCAAGACCAAGACCGAGACCAAGACCCAAAAAATCACAGTCGTATCCAGACTTCTATTCCCTACTAAAAATTGTCCAGTCGGACACCTCGTTCTTTTTCATGAAAACATGAGTTCTTTCTTTTATTCAAGCAAAACAACTCTAAATGGAGACTGCAGAGAATTCCGAATTCGTATTTACAAAAGTCCTTCATGCGAAATGTTATTCCAAATGCCTGTTGAATTTTATAAAAACCAATTTGCTCAGAATTTTCTCACATAGCAGAATTTTTATGAGGCCCCACAGGTCACCTGTGGGGCCTCATAAAAATTCTGCCATGTGGAAAAAACACGGTCTACAAGTGCTGAAATCGCTAGCACACAAAGCAGCTTTTCAAGAACCGGATGTAAATGTACAAATTAATCATGAGTCTGTTTTGAAATCATTCCATGGTAAATAACCGGAAGTCAAAATAATTGTCCAAAACAACAGTGAAGCCTCATTCACACCGTGTAAATACTAAAGCAATAACTGTATGAGTAATTATTGGATAAATTTTTAAAATTCTTGCCGTTTGTTAAAATTAATGACTGTTCATATTGACAAAAGTCTTGGTCTTGGTCTTGCAAAACCAAGACCAAGACTTTGAACCTCAAAACCAAGACCAAGACCTTGAACCTCAAAACCAAGACCAAGACCTTTGGTCTCAAGACCAAGACCAAGACTTTTAAAAACGAACTCGAGTGCACTCGAGACCAAGACCTTGGTCTCGAGGACAACAAGACTGGAATTAGCATGTGAAGAAAAGGTAGCAGAGGCCTATTATTTATTGATTTAGTTAGTTAATCGATGCCCTAATTATTTTCAAATGATCTACTGATGCTATCTGGACCATGTATGTATAATTATGTAATTGAGACAATTGTAACCATTTATCTATACGTAAGCCTATTCTTCTGTTTGAAGACAATGGTAACCATGTATATGTATTCTCTTTGTTTTAAGAAAATCGTAACCACAGGCCCTATAGCTAGCCTACGTAATCTCTTTGTTTGAAAACAATTGTAACCATATCTAAGTCTTATTCTGTTTGAAGACTTCAAGACAATCGTAACCATATCTACGTATTCTCTTTGCTTGAGAACAATCGTAACCATATCTACGTATTGTCTTTATTTTAAGACAATCGTAACCATAGATACGTATTCTTATTTGCTCGAAAACAATCGAAACCATATTTTAGGCTATTATTATGAAAATTTTTAACGCCCGCAAAGTCGCACAGACATGCGAATCTGTATAGACCTATCAAATATTTACGCATTCTCTTTGTTTGAAGATAATCGATCTTAACCCCACATCAACGTATTCTCTTTGTTTGAAAACAATCGTTACTATATCTACCTATTCTCTGTTTGAAAACAATCGTAACCATATAGGCCTATATCTACGTATTCTCTTTTGTTAAAACAATCGTTACCATATCTACATATTTTCTTTGTTTTAAGACAATCGTAACCATAGGGCTATCTACGTATTCTTCTGTATAAAGACAATCGTGAACATATCTCCTTATTCTTTTCGTTTGAAAGCAAAATTAACCATATCTAAGTATTCTCTTTGTTTGAAGACTATCGTAACCATATCTATGTAGGCCTACTCTCTTTGCTTGAAAACAATCGTAACCATAAATAAGTAGGCCTATTCTCTTTGTTTGAAAGCAAAATTAACAATATCGATGTAATCTCTTTGTTTGAAGACTATCCTAGCCATATTTATGTACTCTGTTTGAAAACAATCGTAACCATAGATACGTATTCTTATATGTTTGAAAACAATAATTATTGAAACCATATATCTACGCATGCTCTTGTTTGAAGACAACCTTAACCACATTTTAACGTATTCTATGCTTGAAGGCAATGCTAACCAAATCTACGTAATCTTCTGTTTGAAGATAATCGTAACCATGTCTACGTATTCTTCTCTTTCAAGACTATCATAACAATATATCTACTTATTCTCCTTGCTGGAAAAGAATCGTAACCATAGCTACGTATTCTCTGTCTGAAAACAAATTGTTACCACATAAAATTATGACCTACGTAGGCCTTTTATTTTTGTTTAAAATCAATCGTAACCATATATCTATGTAGTCTACTGTTTGTAGCACAGCCAGAACCAGCTATTTATTTAACATAAATCATTAACTATATAATTACTTGAAAATTAGTTAACTAATTAAGTACTCTAATTAATTATTATTCTGGTGCTGACCGGTCTTGGCTGGTACGAATGGAGAGGCGATGCAGACGAGGCCACCGAAGACGTGGAACAGACAAAGAGGCCATCTTCTGCCAACCCTGATACAGGAATTATCACAAGAAACACAGTTGGACACGTATAGCCTACAATCACCACACATTAATCTTTCGGACAAAACCTTAAAGGACATTGAGAACTAGGTTTCTTGAAGACGCGCTATATTAAATTTCTGAATGAATGAGAAATGGATTGATTCGATAGGGCCTACGGTAAAAGCACTGGCTACGGGGGTTATATGATAATGTGATGATGACACCATCGTGATGGGTTCCTCTTATTGTTGTTTATTATTGTTATCACTATTTTGTTACTTAATGAACATATGTAGGCCTATTACTTTCAGTGATCAGATACTCATATGGCGATAATTTATGAATTCAACTCAGAAGAGTGGATGGCTGATAAAGGATAGGTCTTAAAAGAAATGAAATAAGAGAAAGAGAAAGGCCCCTGAGAGCTGATAGTAG
>OY744606.1:49627658-49630158 GCA_963556255.1 Allolobophora icterica | reverse complement strand
ACCAGACCAGATGGTGCTGTCGATTTTCCTCCTGCTGCTGCTGCTGTTGATGATGATGATACTGGTGATGACGACGAAGAAGCAGATGATGTGTTGATTATATATGAGGAGGAGGTGGGGAAGTGTGGGGTGATGTTGGCTTCGGGCAACATCAAGTGACATTTGTCCGTCGTCCATTCGCCATCGACAAGGATTCTTGGAATGGTCAGGTTCGAATTGGCGTCACCTAGCGGGAGCTAAACATATCGCGCGCCCATCATTCTTAAATAGCACTATTTATGAAAACTCTTATGACGCTAATTCAATGAAAAAGTACCGATAACGAAGATGAGGAGGAGGAGGAGGAGGAGGAGGAGGAGCAGGAAGTGAAGGAAGAGGCAGAGATGAGGAAGAAGGAAGAGGAGAAGGAAGTGGAACAGGTGGATTTCGATTTTAGAATATCTATAATAATACTTGTGTTATCCTCTCTTATTATTGTTACTAGATTTTTGCCCGTCCTAAGACGGTTTAAAAGCAATTTGAAAATGTGTTCTCCAATGTGCGGGAAATTTACTATGACCTTCACAGTTTAAAAATTTGTTAAAATCTCATTGTAAATAGTGCGCATCAGAGGCCGGCCAGCGGCCAGAGGTTTCATGAGCATTCAGTAACAGTGCGTAGCTGCGTATCAGAGGCTAGCGTACCGGGTAACAGAAAAGTGGGGCCGTGGGCTTCGCCAGCGAGTGACATTTCTTTTCGTTTATAATTATTATTGACTGCTTCAATTTTTTTTTCATTTTCATTTTTCATTTAGGACCATACTTAAATTGTCCACTTTAGCCTGCACGGCTGTCAGGACTTCCGTAGGCCTACCACTGCTTTGTTTTTGTAATTTCCTCTCACATCTTCAGTCTACTAATGTGTCGCCCACAAAGGAAGCCGTTGCTTAGTCCAGGCATGCCTATAGGCTTACGCAACCTGACAACCTATCAATCGACATCGACCTATTGGCTGTGCAGTACACAATTACACATGAAACAAACCTACGAGAACATAGAACTGTTGTTGAAACACATGCAGTACAACCACTACAACTGGAACAACTGTGGTGAACTGGTGACTAAAGTAGTGGCACTGTCACTAGGAAGCAGCTCGGATATATATATATATATATATATATATATATATATATATATATATATATATATATATATATATATATATATATATATATCAAGTACCAGGTTTCATTTGCGATCGGGACAACTGTAGGCCTACTAAAGAATCTAATTACATTGTAAAGAACTGGTTGCTCCGTAAGCGTTTGGTTTATGGACAAATTAATATGACAAATTAACCACTGGTCGATTCAAGAAAGATAATTTTGTCTCCTATTCAAATTAAAGTCGGACTGGAGATATTAAGGCAGACATTTTGGTTGATCCACGAATCATACACGTAATCAATGACAAGCGGTTCGAAGATCTGCTATTGGGGAATTTGGGGCCCGAGAAAATCGCAGGGAAAACATTCAAGTATATTGTTGAGAATTATCTTGGCAACTACAAAGCATCAAACTGCGTCCAGCTGTTTCACAACATGCTTCAAGCATACAAAACCATGGCGTGCAACATGTCACTGAAGATTCATTTTTTGCATTCACAATTGAACTTCTTCCCTGATAATCTTGTTGCAGTTGTTGACTAATATGGTTAAATGTTTGGCCAGGACATACGACCATAGAAAAGCGATGTCAGGGCAACTGGACTTACAGGAGTCTAACAATGCTGGCCGACTATTGTATGACACAGAAATGAGAAGCGCCAAATTCCAACTACAAATGAAGCACTTATAGCTAAGTTGAGCAATTGCGATACCAGGTATGTCATTGGCATTGTGCAATTAAACACGCTAGAATCAATAAAAAGTTATTTTTCATGTTTCTCCAAATGCCTACGTGACATAGTCCATCTGAAATTATAGTTAGAATAGTCTTCAGCTTGAAGCTGTCCATCACAACTACCAAAAATATGTGAATTCAGAAGTATGTTCACGTTCAAGAAGTATTCGTATTCTGGACTAGTCTTAACGTATGGGCAAAGTGGGCAGTCGCCAGGGGCTCCGCGATTCTCCATGGGGGCCCCAAAAGACCAAAAAATTAATGTGTACGTGACCTCCACGCGCAACAATTTTTATCTCTGTGGGTGGACAGGGGCCCAGTACATTGCTTTGCCAGAGGCCCACAGTGCTGTTAAGACAGCACTGATTCTGGAATTGCAATAATAAGCGTCGCAGTACAAAACCTATCGCATAGGCCTAAATGGTGGAGAAGTCCACACGACACTTCTACTTAAACTTTTTCTGGTTGTTGCAAATGTGACAACTGCATTCAATTACAATAAAAATTAGAGCTGTATAGTGTTTAAGTCATGATAAGAGTAAAATTCCATTAGGATGCGAGGTTGAGGCACGAACGGACATGGGCGGAGGGAAGGTGAGTAATTAAACAGATCGATGATGG
>OY744606.1:49502399-49627458 GCA_963556255.1 Allolobophora icterica | reverse complement strand
TATCCCGATTTCTCCTCTTCCCCTTACCTCCCTCGCCGTTTCAACCCTAAACACCTCCCACCCAACACATACGTGCATGCAGATAGCTTCAGTAATGTTATCCGTATGTCTTCCATGTCTGCTGACCTTATTTAGACAATATTTTGGCCATATAGATTACAGGTAGACGGCGCATCCCTAAATCATCTGGATACTGTATCGTATCCATATGTCTTCCATGTCTGCTGACCTTATTTAGACAATATTTTGCTCAAATAGATTCCACTCCAGATGGACGGCGCATCCCTAAACTATCTGTCTGTCTGATTGACCCCGTTCCCCTCTTGACCTGGAGCCGATGTCACCCTCCTCGCCTATGAATTATGATTTGACTGAGCGCCTCTGAATAAGGTGGTTCCCGCGACTTTCTATTTTGGGTGCTGTTGAAATCTCGAGATAACAATAACGATTACACCCAAAGTATGGATCTGATATGGCCAAAATATGGTCTAAATAAGGTCAGCAGACATGGAAGACATATGGAAAAGATACAGTAGCCAGATTTTTAGGGATGCGCCGTCTATCTGGAAGCTATATGGCCAAAATATGGTCTAAATAAGGTCAGCAGACATAGAAGACATATGGATACGATACAGTATCCAGATTTGTAGGGATGCGCCGTCCATCTGGAAGCTATATGGCCAAAATAAGGTCAGCAGACATGGAAGACATATGGATACGAAACAGTATCCAGATTTTTAGGGATGCGCCGTCTATCTGGAAGCTATATGGCCAAAATATAGTCTAAATATGGTCAGCAGACATAGAAGACATATGGATACGACACAGTATCCAGATTTTTAGGGATGCTCCGTATATATCTGGAAGCTATATGGCTAAAATAAGGTCAGCAGACCTGGAAGACATATGGATACGAAACAGTATCCAGATTTTTAGGAATGCGCCGTCTATCTGGAAGCTATATGGCCAAAATATTGTCTCAATAAGGTCAGCAGACATGGAAGACATATGGATACGATACAGTATCCAGATTTTTAGGGATGCGCCGTCTATCTGGAAGCTATATGGCCAAAATATGGTCTAAATAAGGTCAGCAGACATAGAAGACATATGGATACGATACAGTATCCAGATTTTTAGGGATGCTCCGTCTAACTGGAAGATATATGGCCAAATATGGTCTAAATAAGGTCAGCAGACATAGAAGACATATGGATACGAAACAGTATCCAGATTTTTAGGATGCGCTGTCTATCTGGAAGCTATATGGCCAAAATATGGTCTCAATAAGGTCAGCAGACATACAAGACATATGGATACGACGCAATATCCAGATTTTTAGGGATGCGCCGTCTATCTGGAAGCTATATGGCCAAAATAAGGTCAGCAGACATGGAAGACATATGGATACGAAACAGTATCAGATTTTTAGGGATGCGCCGTCTATCTGGAAGCTATATGGCCAAAATAAGGTCAGCAGACATGGAAGACATATGGATACGAAACAGTATCCAGATTTTTAGGGATGCGCCGTCCATCTGGAAGCTATATGGCCAAAATATGGTCTAAATAAGGTCAGCAGACATAGAAGACATATGGATACGAAACAGTATCCAGATTTTTAGGGATGCGCCGTCCGTCTGGAAGCTATATGGCCAAAATATGGTCTAAATAAGGTCAGCAGACATGGAAGACATATGGATACGAAACAGTATCCAGATTTTAGGGATGCGCCGTCCGTCTGGAAGCTATACGGCCAAAATATGGTCTAAATAAGGTCAGCAGACATAGAAGACATATGATACGAAACAGTATCCAAATTTTTAGGATGCGCCGTCTATCTGGAAGCTATATGGCCAAAATACGGTCTCAATAAGGTCAGCAGACATGGAAGACATATGGATACGATACAGTATCCAGATTTTTAGGGATGCGCCGTCAATCTGGAAGCTATATGGCCAAAATATGGTCTAAATAAGGTCAGCAGACATAGAAGACATATGGATACGAAACAGTATCCAGATTTTTAGGGATGCGCCGTCTATCTGGAAGCTATATGGCCAAAATATGGTCTAAATAAGGTCAGCAGACATGGAAGACATATGGATACGAACAGTATCCAGATTTTTAGGGATGCGCTGTCTATCTGGAAGCTATATGGCCAAAATATGGTCTCAATAAGGTCAGCAGACATAGAAGACATATGGATACGACACAGTATCCAGATTTTTAGGGATGCTCCGTCTATCTGGAAGCTATATGGCCAAAATAAGGTCAGCAGACATGGAAGACATATGGATACGAAACAGTATCCAGATTTTTAGGGATGCGCCGTCTATCTGGAAGCTATATGTCCAAAATATAGTCTCAATAAGGTCAGCAGACATAGAAGACATATGGATACGACACAGTATCCAGATTTTTAGGGATGCTCCGTCTATCTGGAAGCTATATGGCCAAAATAAGGTCAGCAGACATGGAAGACATATGGATACGAAACAGTATCCAGATTTTTAGGGATGCGCCGTCTATCTGGAAGCTATATGGCCAAAATATAGTCTAAATAAGGTCAGCAGACATAGAAGACATATGGATACGAAACAGTATCCAGATTTTTAGGATGCGCCGTCTATATATATATATATATATATATATATATATATATATATATATATATATATATATATATATATATATATATATATATATATATATATATATATATATATATATATATATATATATATATATATATAGAGAGAGAGAGAGAGAGAGAGAGAGAGAGAGAGAGAGAGAGAGAGAGAGAGAGAGAGAGAGAGAGAGAGAGAGAGAGAGAGAGAGAGAGAGAGAGAGAGAGAGAGAGAGACAAAGAGTACTACAAAGAGCGGCACACAAATAATTCATAAAACGGTGCAGGCCCAGATAACAACATTGGTTAGACCGTTAAGACTAGACTGCCTCTCATGCGCCTCTGCGTTAGAGAGCGTGCGAATCGCGGTTCGCCTCCGGATTTTGGCTTATTGCAGAGATTTAAATCTCGGGCTAGCAGGGTTTACGGTCCGCACACAGGGTCCTTAAATGGCGTGGCGCCCATTCAAACGGACAGCGGTGGTGAAAGATCTCACCCGATCAATTGATTGAAAAATGAGAAGGGTCGAGGCCATACGATCGCTATAAGAACGTGTAGGCCTACATTTACATGATCTAGACTAGAGGGCCAAACAGAAACCTGGCCCGCGAAATTTTGTGGCCAGAGATAGTCTTCAGAATTTCTTAAATATTTGACATTGAAAATTGGTAATGTAATGTAATGTAATTTATAAATTTCAAAGCGCCAACAAAGCGACAACAAAGCCACGTCAAGGAGACCACGCAGCTTATTCATCGATGCTACTCACTTCGTCTCTCCAATTCAAATCGTCCCTTGGGAAGTTGGGTCGCTGGTGGAACTAGCACGGACCGGTTGGCTGGCCTGGGTGGGGGTGCATGCTCTCATTTCGGGCTACATACACGCACGCACTCACGCACTCTTACACAAGCACACCTTATACCCAAGGTTTCTGGTATGATCTTGCCTTACACCGGTAGGCCTACAGTCAATAGACAAAGAGTATTACAAAATAGGCCGTGTTGCACCTGAAGCGCGTATTTATAGTTTCCCAGAATGCGCTTTATTAAAGTCCAAAATCATACATACTGTGCATGCAAACATACAAACATTCATACACGCTTACATACATATATACATATATATACATACATACATACATACATACATGCATTAATGCATATACACATACATTCACACATGCATACATACAGACATACGTAGGCCCTACATACATACATACATACATACATACATACATACATACATACATACATACATACATACATACATACATACATACATACATACATACATACATACATACATACATACATACATACATACATACATGCATCCTGTACACACACGCATTTGAACTCAAGTAGGGCCTACTGGCAGGAGTTTGTTTCAGAGAGGCTTTGGAGCGATTCGCAAATTTTAGTGATGAGGTGACCCCGGAAACAGAAAAGACTAAACGACGAACTGTTGTTCATCGTGGTTTAGAGTCTTTTCTGTTACCGCGAGGGAAACATAGCAGAGAGAGACAGACAGACAGACAGACAGACAGACAGACAGACAGACAGACAGACAGACAGACAGACAGACAGACAGACAGACAGACAGACAGACAGACAGACTGACAGACTGACAGACTGACAGACAGACAGACAGACACACACACACACACAGACAGACACACAGACAGAGACAGACAGACAGACAGACAGACAGTCGACAGACAGACAGAACCGAACAAGTAGGTCCCACGTAGTACCAAGGGAAGAGTTCCATAGGGATAATGGATAATGGTAATGAAAACTCCAGGAGAGGCGCGGATAGCTCGCAGTCTCCTCAAGTGGTAGTAGCAAGTGCGAGAAAGTAAGGAGAGATATGAGAAGCAAAGGCCTGTCTAAGCAAAAGAACAGTCTAAGTTGATTCCGAGGTCGCGGACATTCGTAGGGTTTGAGAAGTTCGGAAAGTGAGCTGAGAGAAGTGAGAAGTCAAGTTTCAATAATTGCTGCTTTGTACCAAACCAGAGGGGTATTGTAGGTGAGTGATATCAGTTTATACTCTATTCGTTCGGGTATTTTAAGCAATTGGAGAGATTTCAGGACAGAAGTGATTTGGTTATGTTTCGGGATTTTACTGACAGCACGGGGCTGAATAGCTTGGGACGGTTTATTTGGGTATGTCTTTGTTTAGAAAGGGCGAGTTGCCGTAGTCTAATAATGCTTGGCCATTGCCGAGAGCAGCTGGGTTAAGAAATAAACTGGATATTGTAACAGGGTATTTAGATATTTAGACTTTGACATGAAGTGTTACAGATTTGCGTGCTTACTTACTTATCTAAAAAATAGTTCCACCACTGACCTAAGGCATTTGCTGCCCATTATAAAATTCGCAAAGTTAAAATTAATTTATTTTAAAATAAAGTAAATATGTCTTGAAACATAACCCGTTGCCATTAATTGGGGATCAACTATTATAACCAATTATTTCTGTGATGTTTGTTTAGGCATAATTCTGTCACAACTGGCCACGCCTGAAAATTCTTTAAAATGGAAATTAGTTATAGGTTACTAAGTAAATTTGTTGTGCAATGTTATCAGTGTAAATAAGTGAAGGCCAATTGTTACAAAAGTTTATTCTTTCACCTTATCAGTTGTGCAATGCCAGGGACTCTATTATTTTCAACACTTTCCCGCGTGGCGTATGAATCCTAACTTACGCCCTTGGTTCGTGCATGGTCACGAGGTCACGAGGCCATGACATTATGGCTCCTTTAGAAAAAATGGCGGACGTTTAGATCTATTACAAATGTCGCGAACTTCTGATGATTCAAGTAAGTAATCTTAAATCCCAAATTCGTATAACTTATTACCATATTTGTGTAATGAAAACACAGCTTTGACCGAGATATTGCCATTAATATAAGCATATAGCGCTTAACAGACTTGCTCGTGGTAGTTATTCGAATTAATTATCAACCAGTGGTCGCACCTCAGACTTTACTTGGCGATTATACTTGGATTTTCTGGTAGAAGTCGAGCAGTCATTAAAAATTTATGTGCTTTTTAATGTGCTCTCAGTGACTTTCTGTATTGCATTTGCAGAATCTGCAATCAACGTCTACATAGCCATGTAGCTATCAAAGTCGGTAGCCATGTGACTGGAATTGATTTTCTGTTTGAGCTTAGTGTGGCATATCCGTGAAACACTGTGAATACCTTCAACGTTTTTCAGTTGTAAGTAGAATTTCCAGTCTGTTGCTATGTCAAATTTCACTTAATATTTGTTTATAAATTGAATATTATTATTACCATATTGCTTTTGTGAGGTACTTAAAGGTTGATATATTAAGTGTTTTGATACATACATACATACATACATACAATTATTATTATTATTATTTTTATTACTACTACTATTGGTGGTTCGGTAAACTTGTGCTATAGGGGCCCTAGTTGTGCAACCTGGAAAGGTGACTACATGTATACCAGGAGGACTCACCGTAACACTAACAGGCGTAGTTTAATTAAACAAGTTAACAACAAATATCTATACACAAATGTTTCCTGCATCAATGACGCTAATAACACTCGTTAAAAATTTTAAGGTAACTTTAAAGCTGAAATGTTCAAGTTGAATATTCAAATCTCACTATGCTGAATTTTTTGTATTTCAAATATTGCAAAACACTCAACTCATCCTTGCAAATCTTGTTAATCTCCAACAGTTTCATGTTATAGTAAGGTGTAAAACAAAGAGCTGGACTATTTTAAAACTTGACTGTTTTAAAACTGTGCATGTTTAGATGGTTTGTAAGGTTTATTTAACGACGCCGTCATATCAAAGATGATTGACGTCAGACAGAGCATATATACAAGTGTATAATCGGTCACGTTTGGGGTCGCATGTTTAGAGTTTACACAGCTGTTTTAATAGTTGGAACCGTTGTGGCAAAAACTAGCCTTATTAGTGTCTTTGGCGCTAACTAGTTAGTTTCGTTAGATTAGTGTTATTAGTTTCAGTGATGCACGAGCAAACCCTTCTTTCATTTAAGTAGGATTATTAGTGTCAAGGTGTGACCTCTTGTAATACATAGTCCCATTGAAATTGGTTAGTCAATAACTTTTGATAGGGACCCCGATATCGCAAGTTTGCCAGGGGGCTCTTGATAATATAGTGGTTAGCATGCTGTACTGCTGACCGAACAAAACGTTTCTTAACCTGGGTTCATGCAGAAACGCCCCTCTAAAAGTCCTTGACTACGAGATATTTTATAGACAATATTCCTGAGCATTGCCCTTTGTTGATCCGATTGAATGTTCATTTCCCTTTCTTTTCTTAACTTTTTTGTTCCTGGTTGTGGTATGACAACCAGTTTACTCAATAAATGAATATACATACATACATATCAGTTAAATGTAAGGTTTCCATGTGATTTTTTAGTGTTCTGTGTGGGTAATCATGCAGACTGAGAGCGTGTTTATATAAACAATATGGTTGCCACAGACTTCGTTCCAATAGAGCACTGCTATCTACCTGCCACATCCCATAATGCAACTTGTTAAGTAACGAACACAAACTTTTATCACAGTCGTTTAGCGCCATGAAACGGTGGGACATGTTGCGCAAAAACAACCACAAGTGCCAAATTACACTTCCTCTTCCCAAGAAACACTCAGTAACCATTTTCAGGCACTCGTTACTTTATTTGGTTCTGTTTCTTAAGAAGTCAATTAAAGTTTGTGTTCATTACTTACTTACTTACATTATGAGATGTGGCAGGTAGGTAGCAGCGCTCTGTTGGAGCAGTTAGTGGTAACCATATTGTTTATATACACAGGCACTCAGTATGCCTGATTACCCATGTATGTATGTATATGTGTATGTGTGTGTACCGACTTCAACTTTCAACATTCCTCTGCTGTTTTTGACTGTGTGGATAACTGTATACTACTTGAAGTCTTGCAACAGTCCTTTGGCATCCCTCATGTACAGAGCACATGCAGATCATCTGTCACCTTACTTATCTTTCATGGTCACACCTTGCAAGCAACTCTGTTTAAGGTCGATCCTTTTTTCGATCAGCATCTGCTGGAAAGCCTGTTATTCCTCGTACATGTCTTGTCTTTGCCCGGCACATTCATTCTCAGTTGCCATTCCCTCCATCGAGAACTCTCTACCTATTCATGCTCGCAATTTTCGTAGCGAGACTGTCTTTCACTATAAACTGAAAACTTGGCCCTTCCGGTGTTTTAATGGTCACCCGGCTTCAATGTGCACTTCAGAATTTCGTAAGGAGAGCATTATCAAACTATAGCTGTATTGTATGTATGTGTGCATGTATGCACGTTTGAATGTAACTATGTCTGTGTGTCTTCATGTATGTATGTATGTATGTATGTATGTATGTATGTTGTGTTGTTTTAATGTATATTTATTTCAATGTATATTGTTTCCATGTAAATATGTGTATGAATGAAATTTTTATCTTAATAGGTTTTTATTATCTTTTATGTGGGATCACATTACTAGAGTAAAATTTCTTTGATTAAAAATGTATGGTAGCATGGCAGGTATATATGAAGACAATGCAGAAGGCAGTTGGGTGCTGAATTGGCCTGCAATGTGCCATGTTTGGCAACTGACATGGGCCCATGTTTGTTAACTGCTGCAGTGTTTTTGGTTTTCCCAGTCCTGGACCAAGGATAAAGGTAATGCTAAGACACAACATGGTTAAACTACACACACGAGGCTGTTTCAGAATATAGAGCATAGCTCATATTCAGGAATTATTATTATTATTACTATCCATTTATTAAGTGCCGTATCTAGTGATCAAGCACCAGTCGATGGCGCTGAGCAATGTGATTGAAGGACTTGCTGAAGGTCCATACACAGTCACCATCTCTGTAGCCTTGGACGCATACTCTTCGTGTTGCTTGGCAAGCGCTCTAACAAAATGGCTTCTATTTTCCCACAACTTTCACAGGCACTGCAAATATATAATACACACATGGTTGTGACAGAGTATAGCTACTATTGGGCAATTATTATTATTATTATTATTATTATGCATTTACTAAGTGCCATATCTAATATCTAATTGTGGTCGAAGGTCTTGCTGAAGGTCCCAACACAGTAACCATCTCACGAGGCAAGCAGATGTTTATTATTTAACAACTGAGGCTAAATCTTCAATGTCGTAAGTCACATGCACTTATTTAGAATTGCTCTACAGAAATATTGACGATGTGGCTTCTTGGCTTCTTGTCACTCATATTTGATCTATAACTAAAAACGTGTTCAACAGGTGTGTTAGATGCAGGCGCAATCAATGCGCTAAACACTGGCTCACATAGTTTTCTCGAGAAAAGCGTTGCTGCTATTTAGCAGAAGAAACAATCACTTTCACCAAAGTCACCGTGCAGTTTTTTGACAAAACTTATTGTAAGCAGTAAAGTTTTGAATATTGTTGGCTCAATTTTAACAATTATCCATCTAATTCTGGTCACCACAGGAGAAATGCCAAAATGTCCAAACCATATGAGCTAATGACTAAAAGTTGACTGGTAACCTATCTGAGTATCCTTAAAATCCTGTCAGTTCATATGCTGTATGTTTGCATTTAAAAAAACTTTTTTCATATAAAGTTTTGAGAACAAGTACTTCATGGACTGAACTGATCAAGCCTGGCCAACAGTAATTGATGGTATTGACTGCCTCTTCAAACTATGTTGGACTTTTAATATTTGAAAGTTTCAAGTACAGGATTTATTAAATTAAATACAGAAAATTCCCCAACTGTTTCAGAAGTCTGTAGGCTGCCATAGTATTAAACCTGATGACATTTTTCTGTGACTTGGGTGAATAACTACATATTTCTGCTTATCTATGTGTATATAATTTTTTTTATGTTTCTGCTTTTGTTAAAATAATAAATGTTGGTGGATTTTTTAAATTCTGATGTCAGAAATAGATGTTGATATGTATGTATTTATTATGTATATATATATATATATATATATATACATTTATTTTTATTTGTGTATGCATATACAATTATATACGTATCATCATCATCAATAACCATGGGCTCAGCGCCCATAGGTGTCTGATGCCCTCCTGACGATATCTCTCCACTCCTGTCCAGTGCCAAGTGACCCAGCTCATGGAGACTTGCTCCACACCATTCTTCAATGTCATCTGTCCATTCTCTGTTAGGTCTTCCTCTTGTGTTTGTGCGTTCCATTATTCCATAAACCAAAGTTTTAATTTTTCTGCCCCTTCATTCTGCAGATATGTCCAAACAGCATGAGCTTTATCCAAAAAACTCTTTGCTTGAGATTTTAGGTCAGACTGATTTTTCTGTATAATTCCTCATTTCTGATATTCTGCATTCATGCTATTGTAAGGATCTTATGATGGATTTTCATTCAAATGCTGACACACTTATACACATAAAAACTGGCATATATATACACACATATTTATATATAGTGTGCTCAATAGTGTAGTGATTAGCGTCCTAGACTGCCAATCGAGAGGTTGAGGTTTCAAATCCCCGTCAGGGCAGACATTTAGTTCAAGATTTCTGTTCAACCTGTGCCCCTAGCCAACTCGGCTATAATGAGAACACTGATCACACATGGTCAGTGGGAAAATGAGACGGTGAGGGAGAGGATTGGTTGAGGCTAAAAAAATGAAGTTGCCAACAGTTCATAGCTATGGTTGCCTCAGGGCTAGCTTAAAGGACTGCTCTTCTTATATGGGTAAAATAATCATGTGGATTTAATTTCTTGACATACGTATGTGTAAACAACTAAACATGTATCCATATTATATATATATATATATATATATATATATATATATATATATATATAGCAGTTAAATGCATAAACATGTATAAGGTTTTATAATACATGTAATATATATGTATAGGAATATGTAAATTCTTGACCTGTTTTCAGACAAAATGGTCAGTTTCTTTTCATTGACAAATTCTTCCATCCAAATTCTACACCTTCTATCATGGACTACTTTCTGCCAACTGCCTAGCAAAACCGGTCTTGACACCATTCCTACTTGGTTTCTAAAGAGTGCTCTGATGTCCTGGGTCTGTAATATATGTCCTGTAACATATATTACACTGATTATCAATTTGCACGAGGGATGCCTTCCATCTGCATTTGCTCAGCCATAGTTCATCCTCTGCTTAAGAAACCTTCTCTTGCCTCTCAAATTACCGGCCAATCTCAACCTTGAATTTTACATTTAAAATCCTTGAATGCATGCAAACTCATCTATCATCAAACTCATCTCCCGTTTTCAGACTGCATATCCTAAGTTTCAGTCAACGAATCTGCACTGCTTACTTTTCATAATGACATCGTATGTTCAGTGGACGGGGTAAGGTAACAGCACTTGTTCTACATGACTTGTCGGTTACATTTGCTACGTCTTCATCGTCTCAAGCACTGCTTTGGGATATCTGGTCCTGCACTAAATTGGTTTATTACTTACCTTAGTCCATGGACTCAGTGTATTTAAATGGTAATTATTCATCTAGGACTTTGTTGGCATGTGGTGTTCCACCGGGTTTTGTGCTTGGTCCTCTTTTGTTTACATTTCATACCACTTGGCACAGTGCTGGAAAATCATTCGCTGGGCTATCATTTCTATGCCGGTGATACTAAAATCTACATTTTCATTTGACTGTCTGTCATGGTCCTTAAAGTCTTGCAACTTAAAGTCTTGGGTGGTGGCCTCTAAACTCTAACTGATCAAACAATGAACTTCTGTTACTGGGCACTCCACAGCAGCTTTAAAAATATGATCAGCTTTAGTCATTGAAACTGGGTGACTCAATTTGTTAAGCTGGCAGACGCTTCTTGTAACTTAGGCATTGTTTTCATTTCTACCATGCCTTTCACTGGTCGTGTAAACAGTATTTGTAAGTCGTCATATACGTTCATTCGTGACATATCTGCAAGGATATCTCTGGTTGCCAGTTGCCTAGATTACTGTAGCTCTCTTCTTACTAGTATCAATAGGTGAAACATGCCTAAGCTGCTGAGATTTAAGAACTCTTTGGCTAGAGTCATAACTAATACATCCAATTTTGAACATATAACCCATGTGCTGAAATCTTTGCATTGGCTTCCTGTTCAGCAAAGAATTATTTTCAAATTGGGTCTCATGGTTTACAAATTCTGGTCAGCAACAATACTTAGAACCAGTTCTTATTCTCCAGACTTTTCATTATTCAGCGAGGTCATTATCTTTGTGGGGTCATACCAAAATGAAGAACTGTTTTTGGTGAATGAGTTTTTTGGTTGCTGGACCTATTTTTTAGAATTCTGCCCCTGTGTCTTTTTACTCTGTCCAGCCAGCCCCTTGTGTCATTTCGTTCTCAACTTAAAACTTACCTCTTTCAAATTGCTTATCCATCATAGGCTGTATCTCTGTCTTATGGACTGAACTTCTGGATATTGACCTGATAATATTAGGCTTGGTTTGATGTGCCATCGGTTGATGCTTTGTGCTTAAGACACCGGCACAGTAGAAGTTACTAATTACAATTATATGTATATATATATTTAGTTATGTCTGATACATACTTATTTAATTATACGTGTGTAATGTAATTGAATTAATTAATAAACATCAGAAAAAGTTAAATTCATACTCTGCTGTGTATTCATTTCTTAATGAACTCATCTTTTCTTCACCTATGAAACCTGTTTCCTTTACATTATTCTTACAACTCTTCTGAAAAAGTGCTCTGTGCTCAATCATTGTCAATAATTAACTTCTTTTTTGGGGTGAAGCATCTGGTTTTTAATTTTGTGTTAACTTTTTGTTGCATTGTAGGAGCCGTAAAACATGAAGTTTGCCAGTAACGGACAATGAAGTCTGACTTAAATGTGCTGCAGTCTTTACAAACTCTGATGACAGAGAAAGAGAAATCAACCTAGTCTGACGACAGCATGATCGATTGCAGCTAGGATATCACTGTAACTCTGAGGAACATGCCCCAGAATAAACTCTTATGTTGGACACAGGATTGCATTCAATCTTGAGGGAACATGTGTTCTTTTCTTGTCTGTGTCATTTCTTGTCACGAGGCGGTTAGTCGGACTTCTTTTCGGTTGACGTTAATGACCTCTTCATCAACTTATGTTTTTGATAGCTGTAAAACTGTATTGATATGATATTAACCGATCAACAATTCGATGGGCACTGTTAAGTTGGTGATCATTAATTGGAATGTCTTGGTTACTTATTTTATTGTTTGGTATTTTAATTTGTTTGCATTAAGGGGTGTAATACTTCTCTGCATATTGTGTTCTTATAACCTCAATTTTTATATTTTACAATTAAGAAATTGAGTGATGAATTTGTGGGGTGCATACTTGAGTATATAAATTTATAAAATATTAGGCTGATCAAGAAGACATCAGAGCTATAGATCTCAACCTTATCAAATGTTTATGTGAACTGAAATGCGGTAAAGCTGCAGGTTTGATGGCATGCCAGAGAACCTGAACAACTGTTCTGTACTCACCCAATACAGTTAGGTCTTTGCTAACATTACTATTTGCAGCAGAGTGCATTATGGATATGTACCAATGATTTTGGTTGAGGCGTAATAATTCCTCCTGTGAAAACTAAAGATGTGATCTGTCTTGTAGCTCAGCTACTGTGATATAACACTTAGTGGAAATATTGCGAAGTTTGAGGTGTGTCTTTTTGAGCTGTATAGCTGTTATCTGTGTTCTTCTGGCCTTCAGTCTGGATTCATGAAGAAAACTGGTTGCGATAGAGCAATTTATACAGAACTTGAGGTCTACTGTTGAGTAAATCAAAATGTTTGTGTTTGAAAGTAATGATGAAGAATATTCCACACAGATTTTTGATAAGTTTGATACACTGGTGTAGTAGATGGTTGCAGCTGTAGGATGGAATTGTGTATTTTCTAGAATATTCAAATTAGTTTGCAGTGTCAGACAAAGTTAATCTGATAGATAGAATGACTTCTATGTAGAAAATAATTGTTACTTGTGAATTAGAGTATCCTATATGGATATGAAGTTCGGTATAACAAAATCTGTGGTGCTCAGGATAGTTGGTGCCCCTAAATATTTGTGTATGCGTTTGCCATTAGTGTTTGAGTTTGCCATGTGTTGAAAAGCAAAATACTTAGCAATTATACTGTGACAGTTGATGTGCAAATGTCATTTTGACTGCAGGAGACAGTTTAAACCATAGGCGTAGACTCTGGGAGGGCAGCCGTGGCGCGTGCCCCAAATAATTGAGATGGACTGTACATTTAATGCAAAAAGTGTAGAATGAAAAACGAAATGCCCCCAATATTTTGGACAAGTTTACGCCAGTGGTTTAAACTGAGCCTAAGTGAAATAATTTGAAAATTTTACAAGTCTGATAATAATAGCTTTTTAAACGACACATGGATGAAATTGTTCTGTTGCATTTATTCAAAACACATTGTGAGACACTACTTGTATTTACATGTGAATGTATTTCATTTACTATCAGTAAGTATGCAAGGTTGACAACTGCATGGAACAGAATATTTTGGAGGTTTTTGAAAGTAAATAACACAATGATTGATGGGTGCTTTCATATATGTTGGTTGTTTACTGCTTCAGGCTGACTTTGATGTTAGGCAGTACTGTCCAAGTTAATGGTGTCATGAGAAATGGTTCCAGACAAATGGTTCACGATCATCCAGCTTCTAGTTTGAGCTATATTTTCATCGAGAATCAGGCTTCTAGTTTGAGCTCTATTTTCATCGATCTTCCGGCTTCTAGTTTGAGCTATATTTTCATCATCGCTGATCCAGCTTCTAGTTTGAGCTATATTTTCATCGCTCATCCAGCTTCTAGTTTGATGAAAATAGAGCTCAAATGCTTTTTCGTAGTCCAGTGTAAACAAAACACAACCTAGAAGCTGGAAGATTGTGAACCATTTGTCCATGAACCATTTGTCCATGAACCATTTGTTGTGGAACCGTTAATCTACAGTACTAAAACTACTAAATGAACTACAAGCATTATTTGTACAACAACAAAAAGATACTTTGTGAAATCTATGATATATTGAAAAATTTTAACATTGGTGACTTAAGGATAAATGTTTATGAAAGGCATTTGCTTATCAGGTAGTTGAGCTGCTTATTTTTTATCACTGATGTGTATATTTTTCTGTTATTTCTCCTTTGTATAGAGGGTGTTATTTTGTGTTGCTCATATGTGGTGAAATAAAGTTTATTCAAAATGGAAACTACATAAGCAGACTACATGTGTTTTATATGTTGTGCATATGTTGTAGATGTCCTGATTACTTACAGAAGATACATGCATATGGATGCTATATAGACCACAGATGGTTTACTGTTTAGCATGCAGATTGCTAAACCATTTGGTATCTGTATAGTATACATGTGGTGTAGATAAGCTAGTTATATATAGGAACTATATATATATTGCATATGGCATGCAGATTGGTACATCATCTGGTATCTATATAGCAAACATATGGTAAACCACCTAGTTACATATAGAAACTTTATAGATTCTATATAGTATGCAGATTGGTAAAGGATCTGGTATCTATATTGAATACATATGGCATAGATCAGCTAGTTACATATAGAAACGATATAGATTCTATATAGTATGCAGATTGGTAAAGGATCTGGTATCTATATTGAATACATATGGCATAGATCAGCTAGTTACATATAGAAACAATATAGATTCTATATAGTATGCAGATTGGTAAAGGATCTGGTATCTATATGGTAAACATATGGCATAGATCACCTGGTGCCATATGCATGACATATGGATACCATTTGAAGCCCAGATGGCTTGGACATATGCATTCAATATGGGCTGTCGGGTGCAAACCAGATGAATCTAGGGATCCCTGCCATATTGGATCGCATATGGCATATATACGTTGTAGATCAGCTAGTTACATATAGAAACAATATAGATTATATATAGTATGCAGATTGGTAAAGGATCTGGTATCTACATTGTATACATATGGCATAGACCAGGTAGCTACATATAGAAACAATATGGATTCTATATAGAATGCAGATTGGCAAAGGATCTTGTATCTATGTGGTAAACATATGGCATAGATCATCTTGTGCCATATGTATGACGTATGGATACCATTTGAAGGCCAGATGGCTTGCACATATGCATTCAATATGGGCTGTCGGGTGCAAACCAGATGAATCTAGGGATCCCTGCCATATTGGATCGCATATGGCATACATACTTTGTAGATCAGATAGTTACATGTAGAAACAATATGGATTCTATATAGAATGCAGATTGGTAAGGATCTTGTATCTATATGGTAAACATATGGCATAGATCAGCTGGTTACATATAGAAACAATATAGATTCTATATAGAATGCAGATTGGTAAAGATCTGGTATCTATATTGCATACATATGGTTTAGATGACGTGGTGCCATATAGATACCATATGCATACCATTTAAAGCCCAGATGGCTTGCACATATGCATTCAATATGGGCTGTCGGGTGCAAACCAGATGAATCTAGAGATCCCTGACATATGGCATCCCATATGAAGCCCATATGGTTTCCATATTACATTGCTGTTGGGGAACTATGAAAATCTTGGAGCTTACCCTCCAGAGCAACCTGCGCGCCTCGCGGCATGTAGACGAGGTCCTGCAAGCGTGTTCCGGCTCCATGTACGCGCTGCGCGTTCTGAGGACTCGCGGTTTGCCCAACACAGCCATGCATATGGTCACCGAGGCCACCATGGTGGCCCGACTCATGTATGCCGCACCGGTATGGTGGAGCTACGCCACTGCCGAGGACAAGCCAAGGATGGAGCGACTGGTGCGTCGGACGCGCCGAATGGCTACCTGTCCGTAAGAAAAAGGGGCAGTCTATGGTGGATAAGCAAGATTAAAGAGGTAAGTATTAAGTTGAGAGCAAAATGACACAAGCGACTGAGCAGAGCGAACAGACACAGGGAGAGAGTTCCAGAAAAGTAGGTCCAGCAACCGAAGACTCGTTCACCAAGAACAGGTCTTGATTTAGGCATCACGAGACAAAGATGATCTCGTTGAATAATGATAAGTCTGAGAACAAGAATTGATTTTAATTATGGTTAAATAAGTATATTCATTATTTTAACTGGCTGCCAAACTGCACTCTGGTGTACCTGACATTCTGGTGGCTGGCCAGAGTTCAAAGTTTTATAAACTATGAGCCCAAATTGAAACTAATTCTTTACTGAAGAACATGAAGCCAATGTAAAGATTTAAGCACATGGGTTATATGTTCATATAAAAATGTTGATGTATTAGTAATGGCTCTAGAAAAAGAGTTCTGAACTTTCTGCAGCTTCACTGCTTCAGCATGTTTCACAAATTGACAACAGTAAGAAGCGAGTTACAGTAATCTAAGCGATTGGAAACCAATGCATTTACCAGAGATGTCCTTGCAAATATGGGCACATAACGCGTAATTCTGCGTATGTCACGAATTAACATGTATGACGACTTTCAAATACTATTTACAAGGCCAGTGAGAGACATGGTAGAATTGAAAACAACGCCTATGCTACGAGCAGCGTCTGCAAGGTCAACAATTATGCCCTACCTTCTTGCTTGGCCTTCCAGAGGTGTCCGTCAGCTGATGCGAAAGACCGAATGGAGAATACCCCAGACGTTATCGTACATCAACTTGATATTTATGATTGTGACAGAGCATCACCTGACAAAAATTAATGCAGGATGTTGAAGTTAGACAAAGAAGAAGGAATAGAAGGAGATGGAGAAAGAGAAGGAAGGAGAAAGAGGAGACAATCAAGGAAACAAACAAACATACGTATATGGGGCGGGGAGATGGTTGAATGGCAACATGCTTGCATGAAGATCAGAAGGACGCGGGTTCGCTAATTTTAGCCCCACAATGTAGACTCAGCCTTCCATTCCCTAGATGGCGACGGTAAAATGAGCAGTAGGACAGGCAGGCTGCCTTACAGTTAAATTCGCACCTGATAAACTTGGTATCGTCTGTTACTGCTATATCATGTAATCTTACTGCGTACTGGTCAGTTTGAATCCATAAACGAATATTATTATTATATACATACATACATATACATACATACATACAAACATACATACATACATACAAACATACATACATACATACAAACATACATACATACATCAATCAATCAATCAATCAATATCTTTTTATTGCAACCAATCAGTAAATAACAATTACATAAGAATAACAATTCAGGTACATTTAATACTGTTTCATTAAATAAGGTGAGAGAGAACAGTCGATGATGGAAGCAATGGGTGGCCCCAAAGGGATAATTATCCCGCTATGCGGGGACACCCGACAGATCAAGTAACATCATTCAGTGTATGGCATATATAAGTAATCCTTCCCGACGCGAGTAGAAAAAGACAAGAATAGTCTGGGCGTTAAACGGGATAGGGATGCTCAGTGCAGTACATAGCGTTTTTTATTGTTCCAAAACAACAATTGTACATATCGATTATTTTGTTTACATCTGACCTCAGTCATGTTTTAAACCAAAGTAGAACAAAAATAAGCAGAACAGAACCATACTGATCAAACAATCATCACTTCAGTTCGCATGTGACATAGTAAGCCACTTGTCTATAGTCATGTCCCATACTAAAGCTTTTGGCTTTTCTTAGTTGTACATAGGAGATATACAGTGACTTATGGTCCAATGGTGGGATTCATTTAACGGAGGGATTCATTTGGACGCAAAAGGGAACCCAGAAGGGATAAGATCCCGCTAGGAAGGGTCCCCCATTTTGCTATTAGTACATTACATGGCGGCAGTACAGGGTAGTAAAGGTAAATTCCACTGCAATCCCAATTAGGACAGGTGGTGATCAAGCAAAAGTAAAAGATATTAAGTAACGTTAGCATATATTAATCTATAGTAATCTATGTTCTAGCTTATGTACTATCTGTGACATCTTTAGAGTTCTTATCACTGTTCATTCTTGTCAGCCAACAACCAGTTTTTTAGCAGGCGCTTGAAAATATGAAATAGTAGTAGAAAGAAATGAAACAAAGCTTAACTAATCTTATCTAAACCTTAACTAAGGAACTCAACATACATACATACATACAAACATACATACATACATAGATGCATACATACATAAAGCACTTCCTGGCCAACTATACAATCATGTCCTACCTTCTTGCTGGGCCTTTCCAGAGATATCAGTCAGTTGATGCGACAGACCGAATGGAGAATAATACTCCAACGTTATCGTCCATCAACTGGATATTTCTTAGATGGCAGCCATCACCTGACAAAATATGAATGCAGAATGTTTAAGTTAGAAAAAGAAGAGAGATAAAGAAGAAAAAAAGGAGGAGAAGGATAGGAAGGAACAAGAGGAGGACCAGAAGAAGGAGGAGGAAGAAATAGGAGAACGTAGAGTAATAAAACATTTCTACAGCGCCCCTTAGAGCCTCACAGAGGCGCTAAACACGCGCCATCAATCTGCCATAATGCATTTTTAACAAGCGAGTAAATGAGACAAAGTCTTCAGCGGTAATAGTGTCACGAAGCTAGAGTGGAAGGCTATTCCAGAGCAACGGTGCTGCCACAAGCCAGCCCCGTTGTGTGCACATAACAGTACGAGACCGTGGAACCATCAGGTCCCTCTTGGTAGCTGATAGAAGCATCCGGAGGATAAGAGGGAGCAAGAGGAAGACCAGGACTAGAAGAAGAAGGAGTAGGAAGAGAAGGAGTAGGAGAGAAGGAGGAGGAAGAGGGAAAGAAGAAGGACAATAATGGTTAAGGAGATGAGGAGCAGAGAAGAAGAAGGAGGAATAGAGAAAGGAGGAGAAGATGAGGAGAAGAGGAGGAGCAAGAGGAGGCGAGAAAGAGGAAGAACAAAAAGGACAAGAGAAGGAGGAGGAGAGGAGGAGAAGCAGGAGGAAATGAAGAAGCGCAGTTCTTTAAGCTAGCTTGAGGGGCAGCTATGGGCATGAAGTGTTAGCGACTTCATTTTCTTAGCCTCGGCATATGAGGGCGGGTTTCAGAGAAACTAACAGATCAATTCTTACCATAAGGTGCGCTGCTTTCGTTCTCAGGAGTAGTACTAGGTTTTCGTTTTCTGGTCGAGTAGTAGGCTTTGTTCTCATCACGAGTAGGATCTTTAAATTCAGAAGTACCAGTTTCCATCTCAGCGTGATTAGGACTTCTTCAGTCATCATAATGTGCACGGGTTTCGTTCTCTAGTGAAGTAGACTTCATTTCTCAGCGTTTTCTTTATCGTCGCGAGTAGAACTTTTTCATTCAGGAGGAGGAGCATTTTCCTTCTCAGTATTCGTTCATTCATCCATCCATTTATTCCTTCACTCGCTCACTCATTCACTCATTCCGTCAGTCATTAAGTCAGTCAGTCAGTCAGTCAGTCAGTCAGTCAGTCAGTCAGTCAGTCAGTCAGTCAGTCAGTTAGCCAGTCAGTGAATCCGTCAGTCATTAAGTCAGTCAGTCAGTTTATATAACGCCTCCACAAGAGAACTTCTCAGAGGCGTTCCCTGTCCATTCCCGTAAAAAATCTCCATGCAGCCCAAAGGAAGACAATTCCACGTGAATGACCAACCACATAATAGTCCATTCCCGCAAGAAAGCCAATGCAGAATCCCAAGGTAATCTCCTTGCAGACCCAACTTGAGTGTATTCCACGTGGAGGGCGTTACCTGTCCTTTTCAAGTACTCTTACCCTGACTCATCTGATACTCCACCTTCCACTTATTCTCGCCGTAAACGACACCCGCCTTGACAGCTGACCTGCCTCTCCTGATCTGGTACACTGGAAATCGGACTTGGGCCTCTTTTGGCTACTCTCTGGAAACCCCTTTTGATTTGGTTTGGCCTTCTGGAACTCGGACTTGCACCTCTTTTGGACTAATCTCTGGAACCCCCTCTGATTTGGTTTGGCCTTCTGGAAACTGGACTCGGACCACGTAGTTGGTGTTATCTGACCATTCCCGTAAAAAGCCTATATGCAGACTATTCCACGTGGATGACCAAACCTCAGACAGCTCATTCCCGTAAAAAGCCCGTGCCAAAGCCCTGAGACTGTTTCATATGGAAAGCTCAACCACAAAAAAGTTCATTCCCGTAAAAAAAGCCCATGCAGAATCCCAAGCTAATCTCCGTTTCATATGGAAGGCCTGACCACAAAAAAGTCCATTCCCGTAAAAAAAAGTCCATGCCGAATCCCAAGCCAATTTCCGTGGAGACCCAAAGGGAGACTGTTTCACGTGCAGTGAATAATCTAGACGTCTTTGGGGGGGTAAATTTCCCCCCCCCAGGATTGATGTTTCCCCCCAGAATCCAGCAATATCGTAATGTAGACACGTGTTCGGGTGGAAAATCCCCCCCCCAGGAAACTTGTTTCCCCCCCACAAGAGGGGGACTAGATTACAGCCTGTTCCACGTGGATGACCCAACCACAAAACCCACGATGGCTCATTTTGGTTGTGCGTGCAAAAAACCACCAGTTGACCCATAACATCGCCCTCAGTGTGACAAGGACCTCCACTTCCAGGAGGTGCATGGACTTCGCTCTCGTCATGCGTAGTGATTTTCTTATTCCGAAGAAGGAGCAGTTGGTTTGCAGAAGGAGTAGGGCTTCAGTTTCGTAGGGTCACTTGATGTTCGTTTTCTTCGCAGCTCCACAGGGATTTATATCCGGCTTGAGTAGAGTTCATGTTAACGTTTTTGAGTTCGACTTTCTGTGGTTTTGCTGACTCCATTCGCCTTCAGCAGGATTTCATCCTGGATTGAATCGTGTTTAATGTTTATATGGTAATCCATTCGAAAGCAATATTTCTTCTTCGCGTTATCTCCTTCGAAAGTAAATGGGGTTCGGGTGTTTGGGTTAAATCGAGATTATGGTAATCCTTTCCAGGGCAATGTTTCGTCTTCGTGGTTATTTCCTTTGCAGTGGAATGGGGTTCAGTGTCAAAGGTAAATGGACATTACGGTAGCTCTTTAAAGGGCAATATTTCTTCGTTTTGGTTTCTCCTTTGCAGTTGAATGGATACGGTGAATAGGGTAATTGGAGCTTAAGATACTCTCATCGAGGACAATGGTAAAGGTTTTCGCAGTTAAACGGGGCTCGGTGTTTGCGTGAAATTGATATATGGTACTCCTTCCGAGGGCAATCTTTCTTCTTTGTGGTAAAAGTTTTTACAATTTAATTGGACTCGGTGTTTGGGTGAATTGACATATGATACTTCTCTCGAAGGCAATCTTTCTTCTTTGTGGTAAAAGTTTTCGCAGTTAAATGGGGCGCGGTGTTTGGGTGAAATCGATATATGATACTCCTTTCGATGGCAGTATGCTTTCGTTTTGGTTATCTTTTCGAAGTTAAGTCGTTCAGTGCTCCACAAAGACCTAAAACATTTAAAAACTGATATGTTGCTTTTATTTTATAATTAAGGTAAATTTTATTATTTTCAAATCTCAACAAACTCTTCACACATCCAATCACTCTGTCGTTACCCGATCTTTCTTCTACCTCGTTTTTCCTCGCTCCCAGAAATTACGACTCTTAAGTTCTCTTACCCATCCAAATACCATACTGATCTCGACTCCCGATCTCCCTCCTTAATTCCACAAATTCTGCGTTCCTCTACCAATCTCGTTGCTCTCCCACCATGTTCTGCCAGCTTTGCAACCGACATTAAGTCGCACCTGCTTCGTTCTGTGAGATTTCGCGTTGGGCTTTTAAGATGTCTCAAATCGCGGTATACATCTAAGGCATACATCTAATTTCGTGACTTTTTCATGCATACATGTACAGCATATCGACTAGGTATGTTCATGCTAGAAATAAACTACTGATGTTATGCTTACCTTTTCCATCGGGAAGTTTCGATGATTCATTCATTTGTCTGTTTGCCCGCCTGCCTCGTTGATTGACTCGTTTGTCTGTTTGCTCTCCTGCTCCGTTGATTCATTCGTTTGTCTGTTTGCCCGCCTGCCTCGTTGATTGACTCGTTTGTCTGTTTGCCCGCCTGCTCCGTTGATTCATTCGTTTGTCTGTTTGCCTCGTTGATTCATTCGTTTGTCTGTTTGCCTCGTTGATTCATTCGTTTGTCTGTTTGCCTCGTTGATTCATTCGTTTGTCTGTTTGCCTCGTTGATTCATTCGTTTGTCTGTTTGCCCGCGTGCTTCGTTGATTCATTCGTTTGTCTGTTTGCCTCGTTGATTCATTCGTTTGTCTGTTTGCCTCGTTGATTCATTCGTTTGTCTGTTTGCCTCGTTGATTCATTCGTTTGTCTGTTTGCCTCGTTGATTCATTCGTTTGTCTGTTTGCCTCGTTGATTCATTCGTTTGTCTGTTTGCCTCGTTGATTCATTCGTTTGTCTGTTTGCCTCGTTGATTCATTCGTTTGTCTGTTTGCCTCGTTGATTCATTCGTTTGTCTGTTTGCCTCGTTGATTCATTCGTTTGTCTGTTTGCCTCGTTGATTCATTCGTTTGTCTGTTTGCCCGCCTGCTTTGTTGATTCATTCGTTTGTCTGTTTGCCTCGTTGATTCATTCGTTTGTCTGTTTGCCCGCCTGCTTCGTTGATTCATTCGTTTGTCTGTTTGCCTCGTTGATTCATTCGTTTGTCTGTTTGCCTCGTTGATTCATTCGTTTGTCTGTTTGCCTCGTTGATTCATTCGTTTGTCTGTTTGCCGCGTTGATTCATTCGTTTGTCTGTTTGCCTCGTTGATTCATTCGTTTGTCTGTTTGCCTCGTTGATTCATTCGTTTGTCTGTTTGCCCGCCTGCTTCGTTGATTCATTCGTTGGTCTGTTTGCCTCGTTGATTCATTCGTTTGTCTGTTTGCCTCGTTGATTCATTCGTTTGTCTGTTTGCCTCGTTGATTCATTCGTTTGTCTGTTTGCCTCGTTGATTCATTCGTTCGTCTGTCTGCCCCGCCTGCTTTGCTGATTCATTCGTTTGTCTGTTTCCTTCGCCGCCTCGTTGATTGATTCGTTTGTCTGTTTGCTTAGCCGCCTCGTTGATTGATTCGTTTGTCTGTTTCCTTCGCCGCCTCGTTGATTGATTCGTTTGTCTGTTTCCTTCGCCGCCTCGTTGATTGATTCCACTCACCCTCTTTGGTCCTTGAGTCGCCTAAGTGACTCGCACAGTTCGGCCATGTGTGAAACAAACTTAGCCAGAAAATTTGCCGTGTCCAAAGATCTCAGAACCGATGCTACATATTATGTAGATGATTGCATCTTCTCTATCGAATAGACCTTTACTGTTTCTTAAAGGATATTTCCCGTGTATTTCATCGACGTCATTCGTAAACATAGCTTGTTATTTTAAATTTAAATCCCTCATTTCTTGCATTTCGAAAGAGCGCTTCTAGGTTCTTGCCCTGGTCAGCAAGAGTTTCTTCATTGCTTCATCCGACTTCATAAAATACGATGTCATCCGTTATTATCTCGATTCCATTTATTCCTCGAATCGCCTCACGTGTATCTTGTAGTATAAATTATGGTCAACCACACCTATATACTGGAGATACTACGTGGGGTGTTGACAGTTGTGCATGGCCATCAGAGCTTAAGGCACTCGGATCGCTTTTGGGCAGGTTTATCTCTTGACCTGGTCATCGAGCAGTCTATGATGAGAGCCGTTATAAACCAAGGCGGTTTAACGAGAGGTCGTGGATTGTATGAAATCAGAGAAACCAAGCTAAGTACTGTGTCTTAATGTGCAACGGTGCATGCAGCAAATTGCAGCATTATCAAAAGTCGCAGGTGCTGAAAGAGCTACGCCTGAGCATGTTGAGATAGGCCTATAGGCCTAGCATGTCGCGAATGAGACGTGACAGAAAAGACCGATTTTAGGTCAAAAAATATTTTGCAGAGACTGAGTCGCTTCAGATTTTCAGACAAGAACAAGTTGTCATCGGGTGTCGTTGTTTTTAAGCAAAATGCGTAGTAACTTATGACATGGCAGATGAGATTGGATTTAAAGCTCAGAAGAAATAGGACAACAAAAGATCTGTTAATATCTCATTTCCAAAGACTGACCAGAGGAAGACAAAATTAAATGTCTCACATAACTGTCGAATCTGAAAAGGTTTCAGTAGGGCATAGACCCCTGCATGCTTTCCAAAGACTTATTCTGGTGGCAGAAAGGGACAACATTGTGCAAGAGTGTTTCAGTATGAGCTCAAACCATACACAACACAATGTCTCTTTTCAAGGGCGGTCTGATGCGTAAACCAATGCAGATTTTTATGGCGATTTCGCATCTGGCTTAACTGAAGCAAATCTGCCGCCATTTGTTCAGTATGTTGTCGATGGTAGATATCGTATACACAAAGTGAGATAGAATCCAGAAATGGATCTAGGGCCTATGCACTAGGCCTATTCTCCCTTTGTTTTTGACTTTCGTAAGCAGGATTGGCACAGTAGTGCAGCTAGTGTTTGATGGCTATGCTTCTGGACCATCCATTGAACATGTATGTCAATACGACGTGTTGGCAAGGCTTCACAGGTCGGACTTGAGAGACAAGTCGACATTCATACCAAGAATGTCGGACCACAAGAACGCATTCCTAGCTAATGTTGCCAAAAAGAAGTCTTTCATTGTCGTGTTTATTTGCAATGGAATGGCATTGCAGTTCATCAAGCTCTTGATTGTGTCAGTGGCTTTGGACTGTGTTAGGGAGGGTAACATTATACATACCTGTAGCGGTGTTGGCAGAGGATATAGGTACTATAGGTAGTCTATATATATGCATTGCGGCTTTATCATAGAAGTGCAGATATGTCTGTGGTATCGCACGACGACGTCACGAGGAAGAACTCTACGGGAGATTATATATGAAAGTGAGCGATTGGGGATGTGAAATGGCGGTCTATTAAACAAGTGGTTGAATTCGTTCTTTATTGTAGTCTAGGAGGGACACTAACGTAACGAGGAAAAATACATTTCTGTCGTGCGGAAAAGAATAAAGTTGTCGAAGAACGAACGTTATATTCGTTAAAATGGACATTCATCCTATCCCTCCGTTTGACATTGTGAGCGATGCCACAAGTGTCGGGCCACGTTGGAAAAGCTCCTTGGAGTTTTACATTGTGGCAAAAGGGATTACGACGGAAGCACGGAAGAAAGCTTTACTGTTGCACACTGCGGGTATGGTAGTACAGGACTTGTTCGAGACTTTGACAGACTCGGGTTCATCTGCAGATGCGGCCGGCGAGTACGATATTGCTAGGCCTATGCCTACACTGGACGGACATTTCTCACCAAAATTGAACACACCTTATGAGAGACATGTTTTCAGACAGATGAAACAAGAAAGTCAGGAACGGTGGACAAGTTTGTTGCTCGTTTACGACGACAGGCTGGAAATTGCGATTTTGAGGGAACAGTAGAGGAAAACGTCCGTGACCAGGTAACTTATAAATGCTCATCTTCATTATTTCGTAGACAGCTGTTAGGAAAAGGGCAGACATCTTGTCAGCAACTCAGGAATTGGGTAGAACAATGGAGATAGTGGCTATAGCCTACAAGTTAGGAAGATGGAGTAGCCGCTTAATAAATACTTTTAAAACTAAACTCAAAACTCATTTATTCTCGAAGTACTGTAATTCAGTGGTTCCCAAACTTTTCTGGGTCGTGACCCACTTGTGAATATCTTGGCAGTCTCGTTACCCACTGTGTAAAATTAAGCATTGGGTACTTAAATTTGCTTCGTAAAAATTGGTATCGAAATATGCGGATTTACGTAGAGCGTTTAGAAATTTAAAGCATTAAAAGGAAACTTAGGTCAAACAGTTCACAATATATTGCAATCCAGCTAGTTATAGACCAATCATAGCCAAAAAATAAATGTTTCTCAAAATAATTTGGCGACCCACTTGCCAGAGCTTTGCGACCCACTTTTGGGTCACTCTGCTATAATTAACCACTGCATTGTAACGCGTCCTTTGAGTAAGACTCTGTTTTATTAAGGCGCGTTATAAATATAAGGTGTGTTGTAATGTGAATTTTGCAAGGCTTCAAAACAAAGTCGACCAGAGGGGTTCGGTTGGCAAACTGAAAAGACCCAAATTGTCTTGCTAAGAAGGCTTGTTGTCACCGGTGTGGCCTTGTAGGGCATTTTGAAGTTGTTTGGAAAACAAAACTTGCACCAGAACAACCTCTACAGAAACACTTTACAGGACACTCTGCACGTGTTGAGGATGAGCCAAAGAGTGAAAGGCCAGAGTACATCTTTAGTTTGCCACAGGAAGAAAAAGGAGACGTTATGCTCGAGGTTGGAGGAGTTACGGTTGCCATGGTGATTGGCTCCGGTGCTTCGTGTAATGTCATCAAAATTCATGGAAGATGATGAAGAAACAACAGGTGAAGATCACGTGGGTATGTGCAGATAAACGTTTTTTCAGTAAAAGACGTTTGGTTATCGAAAACAAAAATAAACGCTATCGAACAGTTGCACGCGTGACTCAATCTTTGGACTATCGCGTCAACTGATAAGGCAAAGACGGCGGATAAAGGTACAAGTAAGATCACAAAGCTCTATAATCAGAACTATCAGAACTGGAAATTTAAGCTGGAACTTCTGCTAACTAAAGACGATCTATGGGAAACAATCGTTAAGGAAGCTCCTGATCCTGTAACTATGGAATGGCAGATGAAGGACGGAAAAGCCAGGGCAATAATCGGTCTACTAGTCGAAGACAACCAACTGCATCTCATCCGAAAAGAGACAACAGCGAAGGGGTCATGGCAAACATTGCAGAAATACCCCGAGAAGGCTACCCTGTTAAGTAAGGTGAACTTATTAAAGAAACTGTGTGGGTTAAAACTTACAGAACATGGTGACATGGAAAACCATCTAGCAGAAATAAAAAATCTAATTGACCAGTTGGCATCTTTAGGAGAACCACTAGCAGAACACCAGATCTGTCTTTAACAAAAGCACTGCATGTTGGAATAGCAGCAGTAATAAGACTAGGTCTAGTTAAGTTGGTAGTTACTGTGGATTAGTTTTTCCAGTTACTTAATTTTTACCCAGTAGAGCCCAGTAATTCTTGGACAACCCCTTGTGATAGTCACGTGATCTCTTGTTGCTTGATGTCTGGACAAGTCTGCCATTGTGTTTCATTGAAGTCTGTTATTAAAACTTTATTTTCTATCAGGTTATGGGCCTAGCATAGCCCAAACAATAATAACAGGCCAGTAACGCAGCATAGCGACTTTGTAACCTATTTGATAAAAATCGATAGAAGTGAGTAAACTTATATTCGAACGTCGGTTATAACGTTAACAAGTCGTGAATTAACTTGTGACGAGACAGTGAAAAATGGCAGAATCGTGTGACACAAAGTTCACAGTAGCAAAATTAAACAACTCAAACTACCAAGTTTGGAAATTTAAGGTAAAGATGTCGTTGATTCGCAACAACACGTGGACAGTAATGCGAGACGACACGCCCGATCCGGTTCCGGATGGATGGGTCAGAAAAGACGAAAAAGCACAATGTACAATATTGCTGACTGTTGAAGATAACCAGCTAGTTCATATCTGCAACTGTACCAGTACGAAAGACATGTGGAAAGAGCTGCAGAAAGTAAATGAGAGATCAAATCTCAGCAGTTAAATGTATCTGCGAAAGAAACTGTACAAGATAAAGCTGCAAAGCAACCAAAAGATGCAGGAATACGTAAGTGCTGCATTACAGCTAGTTAACAATTACGTGGTGTCGGTGAAGAAGTAACCAATCAACAGGTGGCGACTCTGTTGCTGTATGGTCTGCCAAATGATTACGAAACGTTAATAACGGCTCTAGAAGCTACAGAAGAAGATGAACTAACTCTGGAATATGTTAAAAAGAAGCTGGTTGATGCCTACAAGCATAAGAAAGATTGTGAAGCTGACTCGACTGAATAAAAAACTGAATCATCTATGTACTCGGGCAATATCAGACCTAATAATTACATGAACAATCGTCATAACAATCAGATCAAAGAATGAGAAACAAGATCTTGATTCACATGTAAGAACCAGGACATTTGAAAAGGGACTGTTGGGTGTGGAAGGCAAACGTGGAGCAAGTAAACAAACAACTGAAGTCGAAACAACAAGCGAAAAATGCTGTGGCGACAAGGTTAAATAATTCAGACGATGACGATAGTAAACATCGAAGTTTTACAATCGGCATCGGTCAAATGACGAGTGACTGGTTCATAGACTCCGGAGCCACAACACATATGACTAACAACTTGAGTTTCTTCAAAGTACTGGATCAGAAGAAAACTTACAAAATTTACATTGCAAACGGTACATCGATCAACGCTGATGGAGTAGGAGATGGTTACCTGGATTGCACGTTGGACAATGGTACAGTGCACAGAATTAAGGTCAAAGATGTCCTGTGTGTGCCAACGTTAACCGCAAGTTTGTTGTCAGTGAAGAAACTAACCAGTAAGGGGCCATCCATATATTATGTATGCAAAAATCATATTTTCATACCCCCTCCCTCTGTTGCACCTCATACATTTTGTGGACCCCCCATGCATATGTACAACTAAGCTCTAACCCCTCTTTTACAAAAGTTAATTAGCTAAAGTCATCTATAAGACACTTATTTTACCGTAGGCCACTATTTATTTTTATTAAACATCATTTGCTAGCTAAAATTTGTTAACTGTTATGAAGAAATAAATTACTAACAACACTAACATTTACATTTTAAAAACGTTTTAATACTACATAAATTGATAAAGCTGGAATATAGTCAGTGGACGTCATAATTAGAAATTTATTTTGCGTAAGTACACATTTTGTCGTGACCCCCCGCCATACACACCCGTACGCAAAATCGCCTAAATCCGATCACCCCTCACTGCATATGTAATATATGGATAGCCCCTAAAGGCAAGAAAGTTGAGTTTACTGATAAACAGTGCTTCATAAGAGACAATGAAAAGCTGTTGGCTGTTGGAAAGCTTGAAAATAACTTATACAAGCTATTGTGTAAGAATAACTCAGAGGTTGGAAATATGACCAAGTCTGAGATGAAGCATCACGATTGTATTCACATGTGGCACAGACGTTTAGAACATTGAGGCCCCAATGCTATAAAGTGCATCAGTAAAGAAGGTCTTGCCATATCAGTGAATGTAGCGTGAGGATGAAATGTGAGCACTGTACAAAAGGCAAGGCTACACAAAAACCATATCCATATCCAGAGATGAGTGTACACCGCACAAAGCTACCATTAGGCTTAATTCACAGCGATGTGTGTGGTCCTATGAAAACATTAACACATGGAAAGAATAAATACATTGTGACATTTATTGATGATTATTCACGCAACACGATGTGTTACCTGATTCAAACAAAGGATGAAGTAGCAGACAAATACCGAGAGTTTGTTGCTGAAGTAAGCAACAAGTTTCAAACTGTTAGAGGAAGTGTGTCGACTCAGATGCCTAGAATCTGTGAGAACTGTATCTTATGAGTAGTGTCGTGTATTGTTAGAAAGAGAGACAGGCTGTTGATGTACGAGATTCTCAAGATCGATTAGCAATCTATGATTGCTTAATCGAACTTGAGAAAGGTGGAGCCCTACCCCGCCCCACCCTGTGTTACACAACCATTTCAGCTGGTAACTCCAAAATAAGGGGCCATCCATATATTACGCACGCAAAAATCCGGGAAAATTGGACCCTTCCCCCTTCCACGTACTTTTTTCCACCACCCCCTACCTTCTGGGTGCCGTGCACCCACTGAAATTTCTCTCTAGGTGCATTCGCACCCAAGGCTCCCAAGGCGCATATGCATACAAGTGACCCCTCTCCCACAGTCCTACTTCTTCTGGTATTACCGGATAGCTGGAACGACTGAACTCTAGCTCACTTGAAGGCCGATCAATTTAAAGGCCCCATTTCCTTTGCATACGTACATTATCAGTAGACCCCCCTCCCCATTCGCAAGCATACGCAAGCACATGCATTTCGGTTACCCCCCTCCCCTCCATGCGTACGTAATATATGGATGGCCCCTTATTACAAAAAAATAATGTGAATATGTGGTAAGCCCTTATCTGTTCTTAATGCATACAAGTAAAATTATTGTTTGTTAGCATGCATCGAGTTGTTTTAATTATAATTATTGGTGAAATTCAAATTCTGTCTTCGACCCTCAAGGTGTTAGAAAAAGGGCAATATGGCCCTTCATCTGAAAAGGTTGGACACCTCTGCTATAGATGATCTTTTGTTCATTCATGGATTACATAAATAAGGTGATTTGGAATACCAGAGACAATAGTTACTGGCAATGCTCCGGATGAATGAGGAGGCTGCGAGCTACTAGATGCAGCCAGTTAGTGACGTCGTGATGACTCCATCTTCATGAACTGGACGAAAATGGAGTTGATGACTAGGGGGTTGAACCCCCCAACCCCCCGACAATTCTCACCCTGCGGGTGGTCAACGATGCGGCTGCTAAGTTCTCCATGACTGATCCCAGGCGTACTCTGCTGCTCAAGACAAGCAGTGTCCCGTAAATGGCCTCAATGTTCAATACACGCATGTCTTCTGGAGTCGTTTCGACGCATGACAAGGATGCATAGGCCTACGTCACTTCTCATCTTAATGTAAAGATGTTATTGATTCGTGACGACACATGGACGGTAGTGCGAGACGAAAAACCTGATCCAGTTCCGGATGGATGGGACAGAAAAGACGAAAAATCGCAGTGTACAATATTGCTGTCTGTTGAAGATAGCCAGCTAGTTCATATCTGCAACTGTACCAGTACGAAAGACATGTGGAAAGAGCTGCAGAAAGTAAATGAGAGATCAAATCTCAGCAGTTAAATGTATCTGCGAAAGAAACTGTACAAGATAAAGCCGCAAAGCAACCAAAACATGCAGGAATACATAAGTGCTGCATTACAGCTAGTTAACAATTACATGTAGAATTACGAAGAAGTAACCGATCAACAAGTGGCGACTCTGTTGCTGTGTGGTCTACCAGATGAGTACGAAATTTTAATAACAGCTCTAGAAGCTACAGAAGAAGATGAACTAACTCTGGAATACGTTAAGAACAAGCCTGTTGATGCCCATCAGCATTAGAAAATATGTATGCGCTAACGTTAGGCTAACCGGAAGTTTGTTGTCAGTTAAGAAACTAACCAGCAAAGGCAAGAAAGTTGAATTTACTGATAAACAGTGCTTCATAAGAGATAATGAAAAGCTGTTGGCTGTTGGAAAGCTTGAAAATAGCTTATACAAGCTATCTTGTAAGAATAAATCAGAGGTTGCAAGTATGACCAAGTCTGAGAAGTCTGCTCTAACTCTGATGTGGCTAATAAATTTGCCACCCAATTTACCAGTAGTGAGAACTTTCATAGGTCTGATCTGAACCCAGAGGCGGTACATGACTTTGAGAAGGCACATCTTCAGGCCCAGTGCACTCAGCCTATTTCGAACGCTGCCCCTCCTGTGGAGGCAATAGGCAGTTGTGTAAAAGCCTTGCATACTGGGAAGGCTTTTAAAAATAAATAAGTGATTCATCCACCAAGAGCAGTTCCATTAGCACTTCAGCCAAAATTGAAAAACAAATTAGAAAGTTTGGTTAAAAGTGGAATTATTGAAAAAAGAGATCAGCCAATTGACTGGGTAAACAGTTTGCTAATATTTGAAAAGAATGGATATGGTAATCAACATGAAAAGGGTCATCCATAAAGGACGTCCGTAAAATATGACCTATTCTGGACCCCTTCCTCCCCCTTGTCCGCTTTTAGCAATTGTATTTGCTTGTGAAAAATTCTCCCACTACATCTATGGTTGAAAAACGATCACAAGCCACTGGGCAGTGTCTTGTCAAAAATCCCTTTACAAGTCTCCAACATTACAGAGAATGTTGTTGAGGTTATTGAAATTTGAAATTGAAATGAAATACAGACGTGGAAGCCATATGCATGTTGCAGATGCACTCTCCAGAGCTTCCACTAATCACATTGATGTCTGCAAAGAGCAGGAATTGCAAGACGACATTGAAGTGATGGTCCACACTATATTAAATGACTTCCCAGCCAGCAACAAAAGACTGGATCAATTTAGACTTGAAACTAACAGAGACCCTGAGCTTCATCAACTGAAGACCTGGATCCGAGATGGATTTCCTGTGAATATGAAAGAGTTTACAACAGAGCTGAAGAGGTTCCAGACAATAGCATGTGAACTTTATGAATTGGACGAATTGTTGTTTCACAAAGGCAAACTCACTGTGCCCAAAGCCTTAAGAAAAGAAATGTGTTTGTTGCATGAAGGACATTTGGGTATTGAGAAAACAAAGGCTATTCATTCACTCATCCTGGAAATGTATATAGTGCCTCTTCAAGAGACCTACTCAGAGGTGCTCCCAGCCCAGCCACAGCTAAAGAGATAAGACTTGAGGTGTCGTAAGAAAGCAGTTGAGTTAAAGCACATTCCTGCCTGTACTGGCCTGGGATACCTCGTGAAATTGAAGAAATGGTTAGTAGATGTTCGGTGTGTAATTCATATAGGAGAAAGCAACAATGTGAGCCAGTGATGCCACATGAAGCTCCTCAGAGACCTTGGGCCAAAGTTGGAGTTGATCTGCTTCAATTTGCAGCTCAAGGTTATCTCCTAGTAGTGGATTATTTTTCTAAATATCTGGAAATTGCATTATTGGAAGATAAAACATCAAGGTCAGTAATCCTGCAACTGAAAGCAGTATTTGCAAGGCATGGAATACCTGAATAAATACAGGCCGATAATATGCCATTCTTTAGTAGTCAGCTACAGTTGTTTGCATAGGACTGGGGTTTCAAAATTACAACCTCCAGCCCAAGATACCCAAAATCCAACGGTCAAGCGGAACGTATGATTCAGACCGTGAAGCTACTGCTCCGAAAAGCTCGTGACAGCAACACAGATTCATATATTGGGTTGCTTCAGTAGCGTAATGCTCCTTTGGCTGATTTAGACGTCAGTCCTGCTGATGAGCCGGTCTTTAAGAACAAAACTTCCTGTGCTCAACCAGAATCTGCAACCAAAAGTTATGAGTGCTAGAAACGGATTGGTATCTAGACAGCAGAAACAGAAGATGCACCATGACAGAACATCCAAGCCGCTTCCACGCTTGAAGGAAGGAGATGTTCGTCTCCAACATAATGGAACTTGGACACGTGGAGAAGTCAGTCAGGCATACCCTCCCCTCGTTCATATGTTGTCAACACAGAGAAAGGGTCGGCCCTTAGACGAAATAGAAGGGATCTCGTACACACTGCGGAAAATCCACCCCTTGGTAGACTACCAATGGAGGACGTCGCAGCGCAGGTTCAAGACCTAGGCGAGGTGGAGATGGCAGCTTCAGCGCCGGATTCCCCAACAATCATCAGATCATCTGATAATCAGCCGATGGAGGAATTGTCTGAACCAACTGGACTTCATTCGAGCATGAAAACTCGGAGTGGCAGAACGTCCAAGCTCCCTGTTCGATTCAGTGATTACCTTTTGAACTAATAAGACTCTTAAAAGAATATTGAATTAATCGGACTTTTAAAAGAGGAGATGTCAGATATGAAGGACTCGTGACATCGGTAGTCTTTGGTCAGTTTGGTTTCCGGTGACTCTAGAAGGGCACCTAGTCCACCCTATATTGTCATAATTAAGCAATCATTTCACAGTATTTTTGCGCTAATGAAGTTGTTGACGGCGATAAACGAAGAGCCATTCTTCTCAGTGTGTGTGTGGCGGTAAATCAACAGAAAAAAGTTTTGAAGAAGTGAAACAGTGTGTACAACAACATCTGTTGCCAAAGCCATCTGTTGTAGTGCAGAGGTTGAATTCAAGGGACAGACAACCGCCTGAGTCCATTTTGGCCTACATGCCAGAATTGCCAAGACTGTCAGAATTCAGTGAGTTTGGGACCACTCTTGACGAAATATTACGGGATCGGTTAGTGTGTGGAGTCCGAGACAAAGCGACCCAGAAACGATTACTGGGGGAATCGGAATTAACATTCAAACGAGCTTTTGAGTTGGCACAGTCTTTGGAACTTGCTACGAAATATGTTGCGGTATTGCAACATGATGAAACAAAGGCAACCAGCCCAAGAATGAACAAATTCATCGTCTACGACCCACATAGGCCCACATTAAGGGGGATGCTAAGGGTGCTGCAGCATCTGGGCCTGCAGTTTTGGGGGCTTGCATTTTCGGAAGTGAATAAAACTACTTGTAATTGAAATCTGGCGAAAATGCTACAACGTAAATAAATACGAAGTCATAATTAGGGGCCCCAACGCTGATGGCTATATTTTTAAAAATTTAATTATTTCTGTTTGTTGAACTGAAACAGTGCGGCGAACATGAGTCGAAAGTACAGTGGTATGACCTATCTAGCTGCAAAATAACTTTAAGGTTTACATACCTCTATAAAGTCTAAAGGGTTTGTAGCAGTAACGCTCCCACTTTTTCAGTATTTCTATTTCCTGTTCAATTTATGTTAGGATGCCGCCGTGGGATTTCGGAAGTTTACAAGTTAATAGTGTGTGCTCTTTTGACTTGGCAAGTAAGAAGTTGGCATCGGTGACGTGCCAAAGTTAGCCAAACTGAATTGTGTTAATTTGTTAACGATGAGCAACCGACGTACTCATATCAGCATTCCTCTGGCTTCCGGAAATGGAAAGAAGTGCAAAAAAAGTCAGCCGACACACAAGATCTAATGCCTAAGATCCCAAAGTTGACCGATATGTTTTGTAAGCAGCAGTGTGAGTCTGATGCTGGCATCACCGAAGCGGCGGGCGCAGAAACAAGTGACACGGAAACCGGTGTACATTGTGTGCCTTATCCTGAGAGTGAGACAGAAGCAAAACTATTGTACAACTAATGAGCAGGGAGAAGAAGAGCAAAGCTTGCATTACCCTAATGATCTGGGTATGTGGGCAGACGTGTCCACAGAAATGCACGATTGATGGATAGAAAGGGGAAGCAAAGAATGCCAAAACAAGTGCCGTCCTCAGTCAGAGGTTTGTACGACGCTGCTCCAAGGCGTATTTCACTCGAATGCATTCTCTCACTGGTGAAGAAATTGAGTGCACCTGGCTTTGTTACTCGCCTGCAACTGGTCGTAAGTAAGCAGTCAAACGCGTTCGTCAGTGGGTTCAACACTTGGAGAAAGGGTGAGAAAAAGATATCCGAACATGAAAGGAGTCCATCTCACCGTGGTGCAATGCTTGCATCGACTTCACTTCGTGGCAGCAAAGGGCGTGTTGACCATGACTTAGTAAAGCAGTACGAAGCCGAGTGTTCTTATTGGCATTATGTCTTGAAACACGCAGTGAGCGTTATACAGAGAGATCATTGGCTTCTCGTGGTTCTGATCAACTGACCGGTTCACCATGAAATGGGAATTACCTTTGAATCCTTGAACTCCTGTCTGAATACAATGCATTTCTTGCAGTAAACGTTGGCAGGCATGCAAGCAAGGGCCGAGGGCATACATCTTACTTGTCGTTTACTGTCTGCAAGGAACTGATCAATCTGATGGGACAGCGAGTTTTGGACGTCATCATTGCCCAGGTGAAGGCTGCGAAATAATTTTCGATATCTGTTGACTCAACACCAGGTGTGTCTCATACTGATCAGCTAACTGTTGTAATGAGGTACGTAACTCCCACTTGGCCCGGTAGAGAGATTCTTCCAGTTTCTTCCAATGACTGCACAGTGTACAGGCCATGAAATGGCAGACATGTTATTTGCTTTCCTTAATGAATGCCAGATCAACATTCGCAACTGCCGGGGCCAGTCGTACGACAGTGCGGCGAACATGAGTCGAAAGTACAGTGGTATGCAAGCTGTCGTGCGTCAGAAGTGTGAGTACGTGCACTATATTTCTTGCACTGCGCATTCTCTTAACCTAGTTGGCAAGTGCGCAGCTGACAGTTGTGCTGTGGCGGTCAGTTTCTTCGATTTTGTCGGACAACTGCTAGGTGGCGTGTGCTGAAGGAACACCGTGATGAGGTTGTGAAGCAGTTATGTGGAACCAGATGGTCTGAGCGTGCAGACGCTGTTAGTTCCCTGGTAAAGGGCAGAGGCTATGAACAGGTTCAGGAAGCACTCGATATGATTGCAGATGACGAAAGCCAGACCCCAGAAATTCGAGTTGATGCACTAGGTTTTGGGACGCGCACGGATGAACTGGACACAGGAATTATGGCGGAACTGTGATACGACATACTACGTCACCTTAATAAGGTCAGCCTGTCTCTACAGGATCCGGGTGTGGGACTGAATAACACTGTCGATCTTCTGAAGTCTTTGGTGACCGTATTGGAAGAAATGCGAGTTCAGTTCAATGACTTTGAGATCAGAGGCATTGAGCGGGTTGGACATAACATTCACAAAGCAGCGACCCCACTGGCGTAAACTTGTCCAAAATATTGGGGGGCATGGGGTCTGGACCAGAAAAACAAGTTTTTTCAATATGAAAAGTTGTTTTTTGTTGTTTTTCGGTTTTTTTCGTTTTTTTCGTTTTGGTTGTTTTTAAGATTTTTGGATTTCGGATGATAAAAATCACGAAAAATGGCATGAACAAGAGCTCCAACTCAGTTTAATTCAGTTGCGATTTCCGAAAATTAAAATTCATTAAATCAATGTAATTAAAATAACTTCTACAAAAATAAGAAGGATGTTTTATTTTTTTTAAACAAAAACAAATTTTGTTATTTTTTTCTTTTGGTTTTGTTTAAAACCAAAAATCGATAAAACTTTTTTCACCTCTGGTCTGGACAGTCAGCAGAGGCTTCCGGTTTACGTTAATGAGTATGAAATGGGGCCCTTTGTTTACATGTAAATTTATTTCATATTGAAGATATTAAAGATAAAAATAAATTTTAGTTTTCATTTTGAATTTCTGTTCTGTCTCTGATTTTCTGTTTCTGAAGAAATTTGTCTATATTGAAACATAATATTTTAATATTTGAAGAAATTCTCCTCTCGATTTTTGGGGGGCATTGCCCCGGCTCCTCAATTATTGGGGGTACGTGCCCCGGCTCACCCCCCAGAGTCTACGCCTATGAGCGACCCGCCATATCCGCAAGCGAAATCAAGTGCATGACAATGGAACCGGCCCTGACACGATGCTAGATCCAAGGGAACGATTCAAGTTTGAAGAATTTCTGGTAATTATTGATCGTTTGGTTGCAGCGATGCATGAGCGACTGGGCGCTTATCAGGTGGTAAGTGATATGTTCGGCTTCTTCGGAAGACTGCAAGACATGCCTTCAGCTGAGGTGGTGACAGCTGCCCAGACTCTAATTGAGAAGTATTCAGAAGACCTGGAAAGTGACCTCTCTGCGGAACTGACCCACTTTGTGCAGTTTGTCAAGACCAACAGTGCACACAGCAGTAAACTGCAGGATAATCGTGGTGGACAGACCGGTGTGAAAGCAAGTGGTGAACTGCAGCTGACCCAGACATTCCTGAATGTTGAGATCATGCTGCGTATCTATCTGTCGATGATGGTGAGCAACTGCTCGGGAGAACGAACATTCTCCAAACTGGGCATAATTAAGAATGTGCTTCGCTCAACGATAGGACAGGGACGCCCCTGGCTGAATATGTTGTCCTTGATGAGTATCTAACGCGAAATCCTGCGTGCGATCGACTTCAATGATGTCATTGACCAGGGCCGTTTTAAGGTCGTCGTAGGCCCTAGGCACTCTTGCATTCGTGAACGCCAACTTAGCTGCCAATTCTGCATTAAAGCTAAACGTATTCACATTAGCTTAACTTAAACTGTTTCAGTATAAAAGTTATTGGTTTTGAATTTGCTGTTATTTGCAATTTTTGTTGTTCTATTTTCCAAGTTGATCATTCAATGTCTCATTTTCAGACTTTCGTAGGCCCCTGAAAGTTTCTTAGGCCCTAGGCACAGTGCCTACTGTGCCTAGTGGATAAAACGGCCCTGTCATTGACGACTTTGCTCGTCTGAAAGTTCGCAAGGCTTCGCTGTAACGCGTGCATCCTATTCTTAACTGGTGATGACCACGACTGAGTGTACTGTGTTAAACATGTAAAAATTCACTCAAAAATTAAACTTGGTCAGCTGTTTTCTGATTTTTAATATTGATACGAATGATTAGTGATTTATATATTGCTTGTCGTTCGTTCCAACTGGCACTGTACAGTCTGTACCAGGTAGTCTGGCATTTTATGTGCGTGGGCACCGTGGTGGACCGGTGGTTGTCAGAAGGTAATAACAACACCTGGGCCCGCACTAGCCTTAATGCGGCCCTGGACCAACGACACAGAGACAAGATCAGGAAAACAAAGGCAACACTGCAACTAGGCAGCCTTCAAACAAAGCAATATCCCAAATGGTTGTTCTTGCTGTTGGGGTGACATGAAGCTAGTGTTTGTCCGTTCAGACAGGCTGAGTGTTTTGCATGCAGAAAAAAGTCATACAGCTGCCAGATGCTTCACAAAGCAATAAATGCCTATGCAGAAACCCAGCCCATTAGACATCAAGCTCAGGCTCACCAGTTGGAGGCAGAGGAATATTCAGATGAAGGTGAAGTCGATGTTTATACGGTTCAAACAGCAAAAACGGATCAAGTTAAGCTGTTATGTGTAAACGTTTGGCTTAATAACAAACCGGTGTCCATGGAAGTGGATACTGGGGCAGTGGTAACAGTGTTGAGTGAAAAAACTTTCAAACAGATCCACCAAGAGAGGCATCTGTTGAAACTACAGAAAACCATGTCAAGGGTTCGTACGTACACAGGAGAGCAGCTGTCATTTCTGGGTGAAGTTGTTCTTAAGAGTACAGATGATAAGCAAAAAGATGACTTTCTGGCACTGGTAGTACCTGGGAAAGTACCAGACTTCATGGGTTTTGATGCCACGAAATTTGTGGTAGAAAATTCAGCGTGCAAATGGTTGGCAGTCAGGACACACCTGCGATTGACCAGGAAACAATCATTTTACGCTACGTACAAGTTGAAGATGTAAAGGAGATTATTTGCTGTTAAAAAAATTACTGAAGCATCAGGCAAACGGTTGTTTACACTGACTTTCTTGATGCTTCGGATATGTACAGCATACTGCATAAGGCATCCGAGTATTTACAGACAGAGTGGCTGGACTATCTAAGCGCATGGAATATGGTTTAAGACGCCAAGCAGCAGCTAGGCAGTGTTGTGTTTGACGATATTCACAAGAAAACGGACTTTATTGCGAAGTGCAACATGATCGTGGTAAACAATAACAATACTGATTTCACACTTGAAATCGAGTTAGATTTTCGGCTAGGGAGAGTCGACGAAACGTATGTCAGGCGAACGGGCGAAGGACTCCAGACCGCCAAATACCATAGTTGTTAAAACCGTTTTTTCGTTCTTTATTTTTTTTCCAAAAAACGTCGGTTTTTTTCGTTTTTTATTTTTCTGATCGTATTTTTCCGTCTTTTATTTCTTGTATGTAACTTTATTTATTTATTTACTGTCTGTTAATTTTTTCATTTTCTGTTTAATTTTTTTGTCTGATGTCCCATACGTTGTCTCCGTACTTTCAAGGATTCAGCTAATTTACATAACTAATTACGTCATCATTTGAGAAATAAATAGGCCTACCATGTGAAATAGCACAGTACAAGAAATAAAATTTTAAAAGTTATTTCTAAGTTATCTAAAATGCCAAAGGAAAAGGGTGCGGAATGGATTCACATTACTTTGATAAACGAGAAAGACAAAATCTCAGCATTGGCTAAATTGAAATGCATTTACTGTGAGAAAGTTCACACTATATAATCTATACCTACAAAGTTTAGTTTTTAATCGTGTTTAGTCAGCATGGACATATCTGGACTTATGTTTACAATTTAAATTTGAAAAGATTTCAATATTTTTTATTTCTCAATTTCTTATTAAACCAAACCTATAAGAAATAAAATAATTGTTGTAGAATGATGTTATTTAGTGTTCATAAATAAAGTTGTGCTATTTGCTGATTAAATTCTGTAAACAAGGTTTTTAATTTTAAATTCCAGTAGAGCCTACAAGATGCGAGAAAGTCAAATTATTTTCTTTTGTCGTTTTTTTCTGGCTTTTTATTTTTTCGAAAAAAACGACGTTTTTTCCGTTTTTTATTTAGTTTCTATCGTTTTTTACAACTATGCCAAGTACATAATGTTTTCCGAAACAGATGTTCTTGACTTCCATCACTAGGCCTATAGATGATCTGATCCATGTCATGGCCAAAGATTCACAAGTCTTTGGTAAGATGCTGCTGCTATCGACTCATTTTATGATTTGCTGCAGCGACTCGTTACCGAGCAACCAATCAATGCAGTTCGACGGTCGACACACGTAGGCCTAACCATTGAGTACTTGTTTTCGTAACATAAGTAACAGTGTCACTGTGATACAACCGACGTACATCCCCAATCACCCACGCGCATGCGGGCCCTTCATGGAACTGTTTCCGGTAGAAATTCTCAGCCCAGTCCGCCCCTGGTTGAGACAGTTTCTTCTGAATTGTTAACAGATACTGCGGCTAGAGAAGGCTGGTGTGCAGGAGCAGTTTAGGGATGTACTCCCAACAATTTGCAGAGGTCTTTAAAGAGAAGTTGGGCAGTGGTGTCACTAAGGGGTTTGCGGGGGTGCAGGCCGCACCGGGTGACACCCTCAGAGGGGATGACACCAAAATGACAAAATGACTGTCTAAAAAATTTTGTGCAGAGTTTCAGCAGAAATTTATATTTCAAATTAACAATGACAGATAACAAACAAGAAAAACATTTTTCGTAAGCCAAGCTTACATGTACTAGACCAGTGTCGATTTACCTAAAGCTGAAAATCTATGCTAATTTACTGTTTTAAACCTTCTAATGCGCTCTGGTCAGTTCTGCATGGTGAGAATTGTCGGGGTTTTGGGATTCAACCCCCTAGTCTTTCTTATGACCCCAGCTAAGACTTAATTGCACACCCAAGGGTCGTTTCCACCCCCCATTGTGCCAGTGTGATTATATTGTGGATATATTTTAATATCTTCTTTCACAATTCACTTTTTTAGGTTACTAATAAAGTAGTGCTCTGTTTTATTGTGAGATTTTGACCATGTGAATTGCATACTAATAAATTTGGTGATGTCATCACTTTAAGGAGTGTAAGCTTCATATTGCATTTTTTAATTTTCTTAGTTTGCAAAATACGGATAAAATATTCAACTCCACATAAGTCAAAGTCATCAAAGTTTGACTCCCCAGTCTTTTTTCTACAATTCTCACAATGCAGTGCCGTTATTATTACCGAATTACAATAACACTTCAAATCACGTGGTTTCGTAACTTCATACGAGAGAAGTGTTTCAAAGCTGACAAGCGTTGGAATTGTCGGGGGTTTGGGGGTTCAACCCCCTAGTCTGTCTTGGGACCCCTACATTTAAGTCTTCATTACGCACCTCAGGGATCGTTTCCAACCCCCTCAGTTGTGCTAATGTGATTTAGCATTAGTTTACTCGGAGTCTCTGACAAAGAGAAGAATTTCCATGGTGCATCATGTATGCATTTTTGAATTTTCTCAACATAGGAATTGATTTTGATTCGAGTAAAACTGCTAGCGTTGAAATCAGCTGCAATCAAATTTCGTTTACATCAGTTTTCAAAATACGGATAAAATGTTCAACCCCTCCCCCAGTCTTTTTTCCACAGTTGCCACCACTGGCGTAAACGTGTTTAAAATATTGGGTGGCATTTGGTTATTCATTCTACACATTGCATTTGGTGTACAGCCCATCTCAATTATTGGGGAGTACGTGCCCCGGCTGCCCCTACCCCCAGAGTCTACGCCTATGGTTGCCACAATGAAGATGAACTTCGTAAAGAATTAATTACAATCTACCATGGGACAGTCAAGGTTTACCATTCTTGCGATGGCAATGATGTTATCAATGGAAAATAAGTTGGCGAAAGGCGATGAGATGATTGACAAGTTCGCAGCTTTGAAAGTCAGGAATAAAGTGGTGATATAGTCGAGATGTTCTCTAAATGCTGAAATGCTTACGTATTTGTTCCTATTTTTGTATTATTTCATTTATGAGTAGGCCCTATATTTCCATAAATTTGTATTTTTATTTGCTAACCTAATTTTAATTAATATTATTACTATGTTTTAAGAAATAATCAGCCAAATTTCCAATTATTTTTCCTGATTATATAAAATTTGCCAATTGACATTACTGTAGTTATTATTTATGATTTTTTGTATTCTTTGAACATTATTTTATAATTAGCCTGTATAGGCTGCAGGCACCTTCATTACTCTCCATAACTCAAACATTACATTGATAATTGCTAATTTGATTTTTAATGATGTAACTGCTGATATGATGATAAATGATTAAAATAAAAAAATAAAATAAAAATATGCATTGTAATTTTAATTCTGCTAGCTGTTTACTATAGTATTACATTCAGTCAGGCCCGGGTTAACCATTGGAGCACACGGAGCATGTGCTCCGGGGCCCCCGACGACCAAGGGGCCCCCAAATATGAGTCGTTTTTTCTGCGTCTCAAAATGCAAATTGGAATTCACGTTTGGTGAAAAAACGGAATTCACTCTGATTAAAATACGGCGACAAGTCACATTACTCTGCACTTAGCCTAGAGTAATAGTATGCCAAGACTCTAGATTATTTTAATTATCCATGTGGTTACGCCATCATGTTGTTGACATGGTGTGCCGACTTGTGCGTAACTAACTAAGGTAACTTTGCTGTAGTTTTAGTCATTATAACTTAAAGTTTTGAATAATCATTCAGTGGGTCTTCTAAAGGTGCAGCAAAGCGCGAACAAGTGCAGCGAAATTTCAAAGTGTTAACTAACACCCCAAAACTGACAACATTCTTTCAAAATAGTAGTTCTGTGTCCGATAGTGTGCTGTGACTGAATGGACAGGCTAGTGATGGTAGTCAGCAGGAAATAGTCGGCAGATCCATCGTTGACGAACTTGACGATGATGCGCAAATTAATTTGAGTTCTAAGGACAGCGTACATGAAAATGAGATGTCTGCAAGACTGTGCAAGTGCAATTCAGTCTATCAACAACGACGATCATTTTGAAACAATGTCTATTCGTTATGAGGCTGCAGAATCAGAAGTGCTGGCAGGCTATGAATCTCAGAGTTACTCATCAGAACAGGCTGAAGACATAGCAGTCGCAGTAAATGTGTCAATTAATTTCAAATTTATTATTTGGTATAATTATACTAATTATCCTATGTAAAAAGCAGTGCTGTTTTCAGTCTGAACGGCGTTCCAGCACCTTTTTCAGCTCCTAAAAAATAATTTATTTATTTTAATAATGAAAACAATAATTTAGTTATTTTAATTTAATTTCAGTGTTTTGAACTGTTTTCAATGTTTATTGAGACCCCTCTCAACCACCAATCCCGTTTTTCTCGGGATTTTAGCCCGTCTATTATTGTTCCGTTCCGGAACCTTTTTTTTCTAGAAAAAAAAGCACTGGTATAAAGAATTGCTTTGCTGTGAAAATACAACAAAGTACGGACCGTACGGTTTCATTCTGTAAATACAAAGTAGGCCTACAATTCTATTTTGTTATTTTCAGATACTTTCAAAAGTATTGTAATATTATCAAGATATATCTCTCACCTGTATCAGTCTGTTACATTTCGTTTATGTAAAAATTAATAGGCTACTTTTGCAAATATAAATTACCTTGCATAACAGTGACAGTATGCAGTCAGTATAAAAACCAAAAATAGTCATAAATAAATTCTAGTGTTTTGCATTTCTTATAACTTTGCTATTTATCTGATTCATTCAATTCTGTTCACACAATTTGAGCCTTAAGTTTGAACTGGTTAGTTGTGATTCTAATGTGAGTTGAACTTAAGGTGCTAATATGATCACTATGATGCAATGACAGGGATCGCTGTAGCCTGCTGCCTGTAGGCCTATCCATAACCCATTTGCGCGTTTGTTGACAGTTTGATAATGAAAAAGCCAATGTGACAAATGACTAGTGTAAAATAATTTGACAATCCATTTACTGACTTTTGCACCGAACTGTTGCTCTGTAATAATACGAATATGCGTGAGTAAAATTAATGTGCTTACTATTGTTGTTGAATTTGTTGTTGATAGGAGTCTGAGCAGATTTGAATACATGTATTTCTAAATTAGGACAGGGCACATGGGAAGGGAGGGAGGGGAAGGAGAGATAGAGAGGGGAGGAGAAAGGGAAGGGAGGAGAAAAGAAGGAACGGAGGGTCTCAACATAACAGAGTGCTCCAGGGCCCCGGGGCCCCTTGACACGGGCCTGCATTCAGTGATATACGGGAATTATGATTTACGAGTAACCTTAGTACAAAAAAACATTACTTAGGATAGGCCTACAGCCGCCTACTACATATGGTCTGGTAGGGGACTAAGGAAGATGGTCCATGGGGTGATACCATGACTTACCGCACCGGGTGACACCAACCCTGGTGATGCCACTGAATTAGAGAGGCTAGAGAGAGAGAGAAGGCATAGTTACTTGGGCAATGTTTTCTGAATGGGCTGCTCCGATCGTTCCCATTGTCAAACCAGATGACTGTTAATAAAGTTTCAAAGTTGGATAATTATCCAATTCCCAAAACAGAAGACGTTGGTGGATTAAGTTTTACAAAACTGGATATGAGCCAAGCTTACCACTGGGAATGCAAATGTATAATTCAGACTGATCATAAACCTTCATTAGGAATAGGATTACTGGGAGAGGATAAAGGGATACCTCAGATGGCAGATATTCAACAATGGGCTATTATATTGGCAGCTCATGAATATAAGTAAGAAGTAGTTAAGATTCATATTATGTTTTGCTACTTTATAAAGCAGGCACATGTTGTATACCTAATTCATGTCTAAACCAAACCCCTCAGTGTACTCTGTCCTTCTTTACTACACCGTGAAGCTAACACCCATGTACTTACTCCTGCTATTATTTACCCTCCTAAGTGTACTTTGTCCTCCTTACTTCACCTGAACACTCTTACCCATGTACCTATTCCTGCCTGCATCTACCCTCTTACTGACCCTGGCTATTACTTCTATTCATACGTTCTCTGTCATCTTTCCTACTTTACTTTGAAACGCAGGCCCCTCTTAGTGGGATTAGTCCCTTCTGGGCGCCTATTTGATCTCACCTACAATTTACTATGCAAATGATACTTAAACATGCTTGTCTTAAATAGTTAAGCCGATGGGAATTTTAATATTTTGTTATCACTTCTTTTTTCAATTTTTTCTCTCAGTATTACTTGTTTGCTTGTTTTACAGGGATCAATAAAGTTTTGATTGATTGATTGATTGATAAGATTGGAGCACAGACATGGAACCGAACTGGCTCAGGCAGATGTATTGAGTCGCTTGCCTCTTTCTTCGTCAACCCAGATGAACAGGAGATTCCAGCATTTCATCTGGAGGTGCCTCCTGTGAGAGCAGCAGAGACACAACGGTGTACGGCAAAGGGATCCTTTGTTGATGTGTGGCGAACCACAGGTTGTGATAGTATGTTTTATCCTCGCTTAAGCGAGTATTAAGTAGATTTGAAGTTCAAGTATTTCTGAAGTAGTTTTTGAGGTTTGAGATGGAAATCACAGAACTTTTGATCTTGAATTCTTTGCTTTACAGGGGTCTGATAGCATTGATCATGATACAACAGTGGTGAAACAGCCGTACAGCCTTGAGACAAAGCCTAGGGTAGCTGATAGAAATACTCTAGACAAAAATATGGCTCAACTTTTTACTAATCTTGAGTTTTTATTTTCAGATTCTGAGCAAGATTCAACTCAGGTCAACGGAAACGCAGCAGAAGGTCGGACTCCAGCGATGGAAGCGGCTCCATCACAACACACTTCGACCAAGATGTGAGTTGTTCTGATGTCGTGGATCGACGGGACACACCTTTCTCACCACCGTCGTGTCCACCGCTTCGTGACGACGCACACAACGCTGTTACGCAAAGAGTAAGACAGCCACAGTACGTCACTCCTTTCACAACAGAGCCTGTGTGCGTCTTGTCTGATTCTCACTCTGCGCCTACGCTTTAGCGCGCCATGCTGTTGTAGTCAACGTCCGCACGACGTCCTGCACCTGCTTCATCCTGGTCACGGAAGTAGCAGTCGATTCCTCTGTCGTCGAGCTTTGCTGTTCATGTCCAGAGTACACCAATAGATGGCGGCGATGGCCGTTTTCTGCCGGGCGGTGCGGTCACTGCATCGTCTCAAGTCTACATCCGAGATCAAGCTTGTGTCGCATCAGGGACGCCGGCTTATCCCATCAATGTTCCAGTGAATGTCTGCAGCCCTGAAATGACTCCGCAGCATCCAAACCAACGAGCGTGAACGTATGAGGTAACGTCTCTCGCTGAGCCATGCTACCAAGAGGACGTCTGCGTCGTGGTGACCGACACATCAAAGGGGACATGTCCCCGCGTTATGATGACCGAAGGCCAAGAAATCTGTGCCGTTGTGGTGCTGACCAACAGATGCTCCCTCCGAAGTGGGATGATCCGGTAGTAATGGAAGTGCCGGCCGACGATGAATATCGCCCACACGTCGCCGGTATCCAGACATTTCACCCCGGCACATTTCCCCCTCCCCCGCCCCCCGGGACATTTCCCCCCTCCCCTGCCACATTTTCCCCCCTCCCCGCCACATTCCCCCCAGCACATTTCCCCCCTCCCCCGCCACATTTCCCCCAGCACATTTCCTCCCTCCCCCGCCACATTTCCCCCCGCCACATTTCCCCCCTCCCCCGCGACATTTCCCCCAGCACATTTCCCCCTCCCCCAGGACATTTTCCCCCGGCACATTTCCCCCTCCCCGCGACATTCCCCCGGCACATTTCCCCCCTCCCCGGGACATTTCCCCCGGACAATTCCCCCCGTAGGATAATTCCCCCCGGACTTTTCCCTCCGTTGAGACAGTGTAGTTGGTCTTGGACAATATCTATCTTTCTATCGATCTATCTAGCTATCCATCTATCTGTCTTTCTATCTATCTATTCTTCTATCTATCTACCTAGCTACCTATCTACCTATCTATCTTTCTATCTACCTATCTATCTGTCTACCTATCTTTCTATCTATCTATCTACCTGTCTGTATATCTATCTATTCATTCATCTATCTATCTACCTATATATCTGTTTATCTTTCTATCTACCTATCTGTCTACCTATCTATCTATTTATCTTTCTATCTATCTATCTGCCTATCTATTTATCTTTCTTTCTATCTTTCTATCTATCTATCTATCCATCTATCTGTCTCTCTATCTATGTATTCATCCATCTATCTACCTACCTATCTATTTATCTTTTTATCTACCTACCTATCTATCTATCTATCTATCTGTCTACCTGTCTATCTATCTATCTATCTACCTGTCTATCTATTTATCTTTCTATCGATCTATAGGTAGATAGACCTTCTACCTATCTATCTATCTATCTATCTATCTATCTATCTATCTATCTATCTATCTATCTATCTATCTATTTATCTTTCTATCTATCTATCGATCTATGGATAGCTAGATAGACCTTCTATCTATCTATCTACCTATCTATCTATTTATCTTTCTATCTATCTATCTACCTATCTTTCTATCTATCTATCTACCTATCTATCTATCTATCTACCTATCTTTCTATCTATCTATAGATAGATTGATAGATAGACAGTAGACAGATAGATAGATAAATAGATAGAAAGATAGATATTGTCCAAGACCAACTGCACTGTCTCAACGGGGGGAAAAGTCCGGGGGCAATTATCCTACGGGGGGAATTGTCCGGGGGGAAATGTCCTAAACCTGTTAAAGAAGAAACTCTGTTGACATCAACTAAAGGCGCGGTCGCCATGACAACGCCTATGACATTAGTTGCGACACCTCAAAATCATTTGGAGTATTCGGTGACGGAACCAGCAAATCAAATACTCTTGGACTTTGAAGCTGAATCTGTGCTGACGTGGAAGGACTGGGTTCAACGTCTACATTCCAGATACGGAAGTGCTGATCAAGCTTCGTTGTGTCAGACGCAGCTTGGAACCAGGAAGCCGAAGGGCAGTGAGGACTTAACTACGTTAGTCCAAGACATACGTCAGTTGTTAACGCTTGCCTACCCTGGACCAACTTCTACTAACATAGAGACGATTGCGATCCGTGCATTCTTGGACGCTTTGAAAGACAAGTCTTTAGCTGTCTTGCGTGAACGTGAGCCAGAGACTTTGGATAAAGCGTTCAAACTAGCCCTGCGTCTGGACGGCTATCGCAAGGCGGACAAGGACAGCAGCGAGACTTAAGAACGTCGTCATGGTCGTGTCCATGACTTTGAGAGGATAAAGGAGCCTTATAGCCGTCATAAAACTGCAGATGGGGTCTTCAGTACAAATTAATCCCATGGCAGTTAATTCTGAAGCGATCTGTCACCATCTGATGCGTCACGTCGATCGGAGCAGTTGGAGAAAGCTCTGGCTGAAATGCAGACGCAACTATCCATATTGATGAAGGACCGCTCGTTGGCTGGGAGGAACATGCCGACGTCATGGACTAACGGAGAACGTTCCGGCCGAGCGGGTGGAGGTCAACATCGAGGTAATCAAAACGACCGATGTCGAATGAACACTGCTTTGAATGTAACCAGTTTGGACATTATGCCCACAGCTGTCCGTATCGTCAGTGAGTTCCACCGCAAGCAAACGGAGAATCCCATCCTCCTGAACCAGAACCAGCCACTGTGCGCTACGTTAACGGAAATACGGATGCGTATTTGCCGCTCAAGGTGAACGAAATTTCTACGATGGCGTTTATTGATACGGGGTCCGCCAAGTCGATAGTGCCAGCATCGATGGTGCGTCCGGAGGACGTAGCCGGGCTGCGAACGGATCGTACATTAAGGTGCTGGTGCAGACAAATCTACGATGTCGAGCCGCCAACTACAACTTTGATGTCCAATGCCTCGTCGCAGAGAAATTGCCAACGCTGATTTTCGGCATGGACTGGTTGATGAAGCAATAAGCTGCATTGAACTGTCAGGATCACTGTCTATTGATTCAAGGTCGTACCTTCCCGCTTCACAGTCAACGTTACGCTGGAAACACTGGAAAATGTCGGAAAAACAGTGCTACTGATGACGTGAAAGCAGCGGACAACATAAAAGACCATCTGAGCCATTAGCTGCAGACAGTTCTACGGTCTGTTCATTGGAAGAGCAAGGTTCAGCTCTTGTGAACGTTTTGCCGTATGGAACTGAGATGTGAGATGGGCCACAGAACGTTAGCCCTTGTCCCGCCATCCTGTGACTCTGTCTGACATCGATGAAAACCTAGTGAAGTTGTTATCGTTGCAAAGACTTCTGGAACTGTCTACGCCAATCGATTCATGTGTTGGGCGGAAGCGGAAGAGAGTTCTTTACCTGGTTTCTTGCACTGTCGTCGTTTGTCCGTCTTCTCCGGTTCCAAGACATGCTGCAACCATTTTGCAATGCTCCATCTTACCCGGGAGAAGGTGTGTCCCAAAATCAGTGCAGCAGGGACCTGCATCTATGTCCCGTGGGTGGGTTAGGTTGCATAATGGCGAAAGGTTTGGGAATTTGGGCCAGTGGCCTTCTTTTGGTTAAATTTTGATGGAGGTTTAGTTATGACTTTAATAGGTCATGTGAATCTTTGGCCACGTAATGGCGGAATTTTGAGAATGGGCTTTTAAAAAAGACCAGCCTGGGCAAGAATCCTATTTAAGTTTATTTTTGATGTACCATGATTTATTTTCTGGACATGTACATAGTTATCTGTCTTAAAATGGGGACAGGTTGACTGGAGCTGAAGAATGGCTGTGTTTAATGGTCATGGGAGATAATTTTTATTTTACATGATTGATGATTTGACCTGAGCTGTATAATGTAGATTAATTAAGATGTACAGAAATTTAGTGATGTAATGTAATCTGATGGCTCAGCTCAGTGCCAAATTGTGTAGCTATGAATGAGCTGCCAGGATAAATATTCAGAATGTCTGTTGCAAAGGTTATGCTGTACTCTAACTACTGCAGAGATGTGTTCTGTGCATTTTGCATAACGCAATGATGGCAGAGCTTAATGCAGGATGTTTACTTGCATATGTTGCCAGATTGCGCTGTGCTCAGGGTATGCAGAGTCATTGCAGATAGTTGTGTTAAGTTGCAGTCTGTAAAATGTATTATGTAACTGGCTGATGATGTATGGAGCTTAAGGCATTAATTTGTCTTCTTAGAGCAGTGGTTTTCAACCGGGGTTCCGTGGAACCCAGGGGTTCCGCGGGCGTCGGCCAGGGGTTCCGCAGCAGTTCAAAATAAACTTTTAAAACATCAACTGAATATTCAGTCATTCTTGTTTGACACAATTCCATGTTAAAATAATTAACATTATTACGTGAATGTTGCATTTATATGTTGTTGTTTACAAAATTATTACATATATACACGAATCTACTCATGACTTAGAATTTGGAAGTGGCATATGCGTCAAATGGGAATTCTCTTATAGATAGTTTCCATATGTCATTCAGACAAAATATTCTACCAGAACATTTTACCGTTTACTTTTAACCATTTGCATGCCGTGTCCAACAGTCTCAGTAACTATTTTCTATCAGTAACTGTTGAGCAGTAGGCCTACGACTGGGTTATAGAAACCTATTTGTAGGAATTAATTCTTTTTTAGCTCAGTTCACTTTGAAAGAGAAGAACTCGCTGAAATCGCGACTGATTGAATGCTCAACATGCAGAGCTATTGCTCAGAAAGATTTGAGAAATTCCTAATGCAGTTTTCGACTAGTTACCTATGCGAGTTCGGATTTTCTGCTATGACTAGGCCCTATAAAAAAAAGAAACAGCGAAAACGACTCTTGTCTGTAAGCTGAGGACAAATTATTACGGGTGTGTCTGTGATTCGTCCGATAATTGAACTGTTACGCTGAAGTTTTACCCTAAACTTGAAAGTTACTTGCAGTCTTTATAACACTGTTGCAGAATATTTTAATATTCTTTCCATCTGTCAGAAATAGTTGCTGGCGAAATACAATAAAAATGCTGTTGTTCAGTAGCATTGATTTTGTGCACTATGCTTGATCAGTGCTAAAGTATATACCTGTAATGTGATATTACAACCTGCACCAGCAGCATAGGTGCAAATAACTGATATTAAACGTTCAAAATTCTAAAATCTAAATATTATCCCAACATTAGAAGTTACAATTACATTTATTTCTAGCAATATTGGATGGGTGAAACGCGTTGGGTTCAGTGAGTCAATGAGCGCTTTGTGTAGGGTTCCGTCACTACAAAAAGGTTGAAAACCACTGTCTTAGAGTGTCAGCTGATCTTAGTTGTCATAGATTTTCTAGGGCTGTAATTAGGCCTATGAAGTGTATGTCTGTGTTTACCATGAGTTAGCCTAGGGCTGTAATCTGTCCTATGTGTACAAAGACTTCTTGATGTGATGTGCCAGTTTTAGAGAGGTCTTGCATTGGATGTATTTGCAGGACGGCAGAGGTAGCCTCCATGTCTTGAGTTTGAATCCGGTGCAGGTCAAAGGTGAATGTATTTGCATGCCTGTCTGACGCACACGTTCGATCCTGAGGTGACCTATTCGACCGTGGAAGTGATGGCTGTGTATGTACGATATTCTCAAGATCGATTAAGCAATCAAAGATTGCTTAATCGATCTTGAGAAAGGTGGAGCCCCAGCCTCGCCCCACCCCGTGTTACCCAACCCTTTCAGCTGGTAACTCCAAAATCAGGGGCCATCCATATATTACGTACGCAAAAATCCTGGAAAATTGGACCCCCTCCCTGTTCGCTCACGTACTTTTTTCCACCACCCCCCGCCCCACCTGGGTACGTACGGTTGACGACCTCCCTTCAGACCAGCTGCAGAATGCGTAAGTACAACAGGTCCAGGCACCGCCTGTCGGCACTTTAGGCCAGATTGAAGGATGAGTAATCCATGGACTCGCTGCTGAGTTGCGTGATAGTTTAATAATGGCATTCAGAGGTAAGGTGGCATACAAGTGATACCTCTCCCACAGTCCTACTTCCTCTGGTATTACCGGATAGCTGGAATGACTGAACTCTAGCTCACATGAAGGCCGATCAATTTGAAGGCCCCGCTTCCTATGCGTACGTACGCTATCAGTAGACCCCTCCCCATTCACAAGCATCGGTAAGCACATGCATATCGGTTACCCCCTCCCCTCCATGCGTACGTAATATATGGATGGCCCCTTATTACAAAAAAATAATGTGGATATGTGGTAAGCCCTTATCTGTTCTTAATGCATACAAGTAAAATTATTATTTGTTAGCATACATCGAGTTGTTTTAATTATTGGTGAAATTCTGTCTTCGAACCTCAAGGTGCTAGAAAAATGGCAATGCGGCCCTTCATCCGAAAAGGTTGGACACCTCTGCTATAGATGATATTCTGTTCATTCATGGATTGCATCAATAAGGTGATTTGCAGCATTTTTAGTGTTTTTCAATTTCCTACATTTTAATAATATGCTATCAATGATAATGTTACATGCTTACATTTCTTACTGTGAAGATGCGAGGACAATGCGGGGATGGTGAGGGAATGGCGATGAAGGTTGCAGGAACGGTGAGGGATGGGCACAGGATTCTGCGGGGATGGGGTTAAAACTTAAAATGCAGGGTGGGAATGGGGACACATTTCTGTCCCCGTGTCACTCTCGGGTAGATATTTTCCACTGAGTACTGAATCCAAATATTTAGATGTACTATTTGCCTTGCCGAATCCGGCAACGAGCCAAGTACCATTTGTTCCGTATACGAAGCTTCACATTTTCACGTATGCCCCTAACAGAAAATTATCGAAATAAGTTTATTTAGGCCTACTTGTAGCCAAATAACTGACTAATAAATTTTGAATTTTAGCAAAATCATTGACTGCATTGCCCTAATGAATAACTCTCATAGTAGAGGTTATGATGAAGTCTCCACTGTGATTTTAAAACAGTGCTCCTTTGAAGTTTCTTCTGTTTTAGCAAATGTATTTAACCACTCCTTAACACAAGGAGTTTTTCCTGACCAGCTCAAAATAGCAAAGCTCATTCCAATTTTTAAAACAGGGGATAAAACAAAGATGTCTAATTATTGTCCTATATCAATCCTCTCCCCTTTCGCTAAATTATTGGAAAAAATTGTCTATGCTAGGCTTAGTACTTTTGTGGAGCATAATAATCTCCTGGCCGACACCCAATATGGGTTTAGGAAGAATTTATCTACGGAGTTGGCTATACTTGATCTTACTAACCAAATCAGTAAGTCCTTAGATGACCAGGAAACTACAATTGGAATATTTCTGGACCTATCAAAGGCCTTTGATACTGTGAATCATGCAATACTATTGGATAAACTTGAACATTATGGAATACGGGGTACCCCCATAACTGGTTTATGAGCTACCTTTCAAATCGATTTCAATATGTTGCCCTCAACAATACTTGTTCATCCTTTTTGCCAATAACATGTGGTGTCCCTCAGGGGTCAGTCCTTGGTCCCCTTTTATTCCTTCTGTATGTAAATGATATTCAATCAGTGACTGATTTGAGTTTGATTAGGTTTGCGGATGACACGAACATTTTTACTACTGGTTACTGTCCTATTCGGTTAGCGGCATCATTAAATGATAAACTGGAAAGCATAAGCCACTGGTTTTCAGCAAACTTAGTTTCTCTGAACTTAAAAAAGACTTGTTTTATGATATTTGCTAAAAACAAGTTTTTGGATGTTGATATTAATATTAGTATAAATGGAGTCTCACTGTCACGGGTGCATGAAATTAAATTTCTCGGTGTGGTACTAACTGAGACCTTAAATGGAGGAAGCACGTTGATATGGTAGTTAATAAATTATCTAAAATAGTGGGTATACTCCGCAGGGTTAGTTATATCCTTGATGTAGATACACTTAAGCTACTATACCACACTTTATTTGAACCACACGACATACTGCTGCTCTATCTGGTCGTTGCCACACAGAAACGGGAACCTAGACCGTATATTGAAGCACCAGAAGGCCGCTGTTAGAATTATTACCCACTCTCCTTATTTATCTCACTCCAACCCTTTATTTTGCACCTTAGGCATAATAAAAATTTATGACTTGTCTCATTTATCTAAACTTATGCTCATGTTCAAGTTTGTACATAATATGTTACCAAAAATTTTTTCCAATTACTTTACCACAGTTGACCAAACCCACACTCACAACACGCGGCGCTCAACCAACTTTGCTGTTCCTTATGCACGCACAGTAAGCAGAGCAGTCCTCGTTTGTGGAATTCTTTATCGATTAAACTTAAAGAAGAGAAATTTCTTCCTGCGTTTAAAAGAGAACTGAAAATAGGCTACCTATTAAAATACAATGAAATATAACCCTGTTGGAAATTACAGGTCTTTCCCTAATGAACCATACCTGTGTTTTGTTTTTGTTTTATCAGGATATCTATTTGCCTTAGTTATGAAGTGATAATAATAATAGTAATAGTATTATCAATAGATTCTTATCAATTGTTCTTTTCTTCGCTTTTGTGTTGTGTTACTTTCATATTATATTAAATTTTTGTTGTTTGTTTTCATTTCTCATTTCATTTCTCATTTTTCATATTGCATAATCTGCTATGATTTGTCATATTTTGTCATAATTTTCTCATCATAAAATTTGCCTCTGTTTGTATACTTTGGTTCTGATTACTCTGTTTCTTGACCTTGATAATTATTTGACTAATGTATAGTTGTATACTACTAAAACTGTTTGGTCGCAACTGCATCTCATCAGCATAACTTAGTTTAGATCTGTGTGACACTTTAAACGTTGACCGAAATGTGAATCAGGTACTAGGGGTCAGGGTGGTATAAGCTTTTAGCTTTTTCCTGGCTTCCTGTTGCGCAGTGATTGATATGTTTCTGTCATGATTTGTACTTTGTTTTTTTTAATGGACGCAATAAACAATAAACAATAAAAAAATCAGTAAACTGGACTCAACTTCCGTTGTGGACTTATTTGTTTTAAGGCTGAACTTTTATACACATAAGTTTATTGAATAAGTTTTAAATTTTATTTGCAACTATTTGTGTGTCCAGTATTTGCTGATGCGAATACTTCAGAATAGTGCTGAAAAACTGGCCAGATATGGAATACCAGAGACAGTAGTTACTGGCAAGGCCCCCCCCCCATTCAATGGACATGAATTTAAGCAATTTGATAAGAACTATGAGTTTAATTTCTATAAAACCTTATGTCCAAATTTGAAGTTTAAGTCTTTCTGAAGTAGTTTTTGAGGTTTGAGATGGAAATCACAGAACTCACAGAAGAGTCCTGATGTATTTGCTCTTTCTGATAATTCAGATGAAACGATAATAACTGAGTCTGCTCGTGGACCTAAAACAGACCCTGGAGCGTCGTTGAGAACGACACCCATTCTCCATCCGAGAACCACAGACAACCATCATGGAATCCTGGTAGATCCGCTTCCGGAAATGAACCTGGACAGCCAGAAGTGGTGATAGAAACTAGTCAACCACCTGTGTTGAGGCTTGGTGAGCGCCTACAGGCCAAACAGTCCGTCTATTATGGCAGCAGGGCTTGGCCACAGAGTGATATGATCCCCTCCTCCCACGTAGACCCACGGCAGCGCGTGCCCGCCAGGGGACGCCTCGCTACAGATGCGATTCCTGAAGTGGGTGCAGTATGGGGATTGGCCTCCAGAAGGACAAGGAACACCAGAGGTCGCTCAGTATGTTTGACGGAAGTTAGAATTATGGGTTCAAGAGGGTTGATGTCTTGTGGGAAATGCAGACGAACCCAAAGAATCATAAAGCACACATGGTAGAAGTAATCAGTGGCGGCGATCTTGTCTGAGAGGTGGGGGGGGGGACAAAGTCGGCTACGATCTCGTCGACAACCGTTTTTGGAAAATCTTCCCCCGAAAAAAATTACTCTGCCACTTCATCTCCGAAAAATTTCGCTTTCAAAAGTTGATGACTTTTTTAGTCCTTCACCTCTTTTACCAACTCTTTCTCACACTCTCCTCTTTTTTCCCCCACTTCTTCACATTTTTCCCCCACTTTCATTTTCACCAATTCACCTGCGCAAAATATCGATTTCATCTCACAAACAAGTTGATGACTTTTTTTTAGTCGTTCACCACGTTTTACAACTTTTTCCCGTCTCCCAACAATATAACTTCATAACCCTTTTCTTTTTATGATTTCCCCTAAAACTTTTAATTCTTTTTACTTTTTTACGAATTCCTTCTTTCTCATAATTTTGGGGGGACGCTTCTGCTGAAAAAATTCTATTTTTACCTTGTGTGGTCAGAAACGCTGCGAAAACCCTCACGCGCAATTACATTTCTCCGCCTTTTTGGTGTTTCTTCAAAATGTTGGGGACAAATGTATGGAGTGTCCCCCCACTCTAAAAGGTGGGGGACATGTCCTCCCCGTCTCCCCTAGATCGCAGCCCATGGAAGTAATGGTGGTGGACAGCAACTTGGTGCCCAGGCAGTGCAGGAATGGATCTACTAACTGTGAGGTCAGAGAGCATTGCTTCAGTCGAAGAATTGGAGTAAAAGTATGACCTTGGACACAATACTAACCCAGTTTCCAGATGTGTCAAGGTGATGGTACATTTGAAGGAAAGCTGCTTCTAGAAGTTGACAATACCATTTCACCCTGTAAAACTACCGGTCTGCAAAGTGCCCTTGGCTATAAAAGCCAAACTGAAATAGACAATTTAGTTGCAAGAAAGATCATCGCACCTGTATCTACCCCAACTGATTGGATCTCCTCCATGGTGGCAGTAAATAAAAGCAACAAGTGTAGAATGAATAACCAAAAGCCCCATGTGCACCAATATTTTAGACAAGTTTACGCCAGTGCATATAGCATTAATTTGAGCTTTATTGAGTGTAATATTTGAAAAATATTGGTTCTGCTGAGCTAAACAAAAAGTGTGAAGATCTGGCTAATGTGAACTTGATTATGGTGACCTTCCAAATGAATGCACTCATCTCAAGCACTACATGGTTCTTGATGAAAAATTGCGAAACTTTCCCTGCATTGTACAGAAAAATAATTTCGGACAACTTGAAATCTGTGTTCCTCAATGTTGAAATTCCATTCAAAGTGTTCATTTGCATGATGGTGACCAAGTGTACATTGTACATTTTCAAAATTGAAACTTGTAAAGAATCAGCTTTGCAGCACAATGGGGCAGCAGCGTTTGAACTGGGTTTCACTCATGTGCATAGAAAATGACATCCTGCACACCATTGACTTCAAACCACTTATAAATCGGTTCTCCGCAAAGAAATTTCGTAAACGTTTGTGTTGAGTAATAATAAATAATTCATACGGTACCATATCTATCTGTATCATACTGTATGGTATACCAATTAATTATCATTTATATGTTGAAATATTTGTGCTTTGTGTTATATTGAATAATTGTTCAAAAGTTTATGTTGATCAATCTTCACTTTACAGTATGTTTCATTATGCGCTTTTCAGATTGTTTCATTATGTTTAAACATTTATTTTGTTACAAAGCAAATGTTGAAAGTACCAGCAAATCTATAGGTTTATTTTTTATCCCTGTGGGTGGGCAGGGGCCCAGTGCATTGTTTTGCCCAGGGCCCACAGTGCTGTTAAGACGGCAATAACTGGATAAGTCAGAAACTTTTGACAATCCAATGCAGGAACAGGGTCTGTAGAGTCTGATAGAGAAAGATGATGGATTGGCAGAGAAAAATCCGTTCGAGTTATTCAAGTCGTTCTACACCAGTGGTGCACAACGTCCAGCCCGCGGGCCAAATCTGGCCCCCGATGAGTCTTCATGTGGCCCGCGATGTCCAACAGGAAAAGCGACTATTTATGAGCCAGCACTGACATTAAGTCTACAGTTACTTGCGCACTGTGGTCATTGGAAAAACCATCAGTATTATAGTAATATAGATGTACAACGAGTCCCCTTCCTCTATAACTTTTTATATTTACTTTTATACTTATTTTAGTGCACACATTATCTTCATAAATTTTGACATGCATTCATCCCAACTAAGCCGAGACATCACTTGTTTGGCCCCCGAAGGGTTCAAAGAAATCATTTAGTGGCCCTTGGCCGAAAAAGGTTGTGCACCACTGTTCTACACTGATGATCAAACTAAATATTTGGTAACTGAGACCAAACGACATGCAGATCAGCGTAATAATCACATGTTTGACGTCAGGGAGGATGAAATGAGGGGGTTTGTTGACGCAGTTGAGCAGAATCTGGGAGGACTTTATCTTACGAGTAGTGTCGTGTATTGTTGGAAATAGAGACAGGCTGTGTTTGAACGAGATTCTCAAGATCGATTAGCAATCTATGATTGCTTAATCGATCTTGAGAAAAGTGGAGCCCCAACCTCGCCCACACTCTGTGTTACCCAACCCTTTCAGTTGGTAACTCCAAAATCAGGGGCCATCCATATACTACATACGCAAAAATCCGTGAAAATTAGACCTCTGCTATTTTAAATAATAAATAATTAAATAAATAATTTATGTAGGCCCTACTGGCTGTGACTCTGAGATCATGCAATGTCGGGTATTTGTGTTGCAGTTTTACTTCTGAATTTCTGATAAACTTAGGTGTGAAAAATTAGAATTTAAGGTCCGAATTCTTCTGGATGCCGTGCACCCACTGAAATTTTTCTCTGGGTGCATTCGCACACAAGGCTCCCAAGGCGCCTATGCATACAAGTGACACCTCTCCCACAGTCCTACTTCCTCTGGTATTACCGGATAGCTACAAAAGACTGAACTCTAGCTCACATGAAGGCCAATCAATTTGAAGGCCCCGCTTCCTATGCGTACGTACATTATCAGTAGACCCCCATTTGCAAGCATACACAAGCCCATGCATTTCGGTTACCCCTCTCCTCCATGCGTACGTAATATATGGATGGCCCCTAAGTTGATGACTCATGTATTGGGAATGAGAGATCATTTTGATATACATGATTAAAATATCAGAATTTTTATTCGATGTTAAGAGTAAACTTGTGCATTGTTGAAAGAGGAAGGCAGTTGGTGTATATGAATCTGAGAGAATTTCATCAATCTTATGAGGAACAATGGAATATCAGGGCAATTGAAGTGTTTTGGTGGCATTGTGGAAAGACAACAAGCGGGTGTTCGTAGCATCCAACATTGTCGGCGTGAGTCCAACTGTGTCCAAGTGTTGACAAGATCCCAAGTACACTGCCCTATGATGATTGACTTGTACTTGTAAGACAATGGGTGGTGTAGACCTACTTGATACGTTTCTCAGTGAATACAGGTCAAGCATGCGTGGTAAAAAGTGGTGGTTCTGCTTCTACACAGATGCTCTCAACATGTGTGTACTGGCTGCCTGGAGAGTGCTCATGGAAGCTGATGGCAAAATGGATCAGCTGGAGTTTGTGCGGTACATCGTCCGAACCCTGCTGCAGGGAAGTTTCGGCCACCGCCGGGTTGTTGTACCGAGGGCAGTTCTACCCGACATACGCTATGACGGCGAGGGCCACAATCTGGAGAAAGGCAAGCCTGAGGGCCGTTGCAAATCGGAAGGCTGTGGCAAAAACACACTAGATATTATGTGCGTGAAGTGCAACAAACGCCTTCATCAGAAGTATTTCACAGCTGTTCATATTCCAGCATAGCATTTAGTGACGAACACATGAACAGTCACGATTTTTACAATTTAGATGCCACTGGCTACAAATTTTTGTCATTTTTTCCTGATATACCAAGAAGTTGCTGCTGGAAACATTACATTTGAGACAATTTTTAAACAGGAATTATCCATTTTTATTACGGTTTTGTGTTACAATGTAATTTCGTACATGTTCAATATTTTATGTGTTGTCAGTAGCCTATTGACCCAATGTTCATAAAAAGAACATATGCAAATTTGCATACTTGATTTGACAATAGTCAAAAAACATTATACATACGTTCAAATGATTAGCACAGTTCATAAAAAATTTCCTTAATAAAGATTTGGTCCAAAACTGGTTAAAACAAGTCATTGAAAAAGGCTGGCCAGATAAAAAGGAGAATGTGCCTTACAGACTGAAGCCATATTTTCCTTTCAGGGATGAATTGTCCATTCAAGGGAGCCTTGTTTCAAGGGCGATCGACTAATGCCTCAAGAGCTTCGAGGAAATATGCTGCAACGAATTGAAGCTATTACTTCCTCAGTTCTATTTTTCATGTACACCTACAGCATTTTGCCTGTTGTTCTACGTAATAAACGAATATACACGAATTCACTCACGCAACATTGGCATCCAAGGATTCTGCAACGTGCCAGAGAAGCAATATTCTGGCCTGGGATGTGTCAGAACATTGAAATGAAAGTATCTGGTTGCACTACCTGTGCAAAATGTGCTAACAAGCAACAGCGACAACCAATGATCCCATATGACATCCATGACCGACCGTGGCAAACAATCGCTTGTGATCTGTTTGAACTGGATGGGAGGTCATAAAACGTCTGTGTTGACTACTACAATTTCTTTGAGGTTCATAGACTTAAAGAGAAAAGTAGTATTGATATCATCAGAAAAATAAAGGCTACCTTGGCCAGATATGGAATACCAGAGACAGTAGTTACTGGCAATGCTCCCCCACCCCCATTCAATGGACACGAATTTAAGCAATTGCTAAGAACTATTGAGTTCCTTCTTGTGACAAGCTCGTCTTACTACCCATGCTCAAAAAGAGGGCAGAGACAGTAGTTACTGCCTATGCCCCCTCCCTATTCAGTTGGCATGAATTTAAACAATTTGCTTAAGAACTATGAGTTCCTTCATGTGACAAGCTCGCCTTACTATCCATGTTCAAAAAAGAGGGCAGAGACAGTAGTTACTGCCTATGCCCCCGCCCTCCCCATTCAGTTGGCATGAATTTAAGGAATTAATTTTGCTAAGAACTACGAGTTCCTTCATGTGACAAGCTCGCGTTATTACCCTTGCTCAGATGGAAAGCAGAGAATGCTGTAAAAACTACAAAGAGACTTCTAAAGAAAGCAGCAGAAAGCAACTCGGGCCCATATCTTGCTCCTCTGGACTGGCACAACACACCAACAGAAGGCCTAAATAGCTCGCCAGCGCAGACTCCTTGGTCGAAGGACCAGGACGCTACTGCCTCTTTCAGACAAACTCCTTAAACCGCTGTTATCGCCTCAGGTCACGGAGAAACAAAGAAAAGGCGACAGAAAAAATATTATGACAGAGGCACAAAGGAGTTGCGTGGTTTAGACGCTGGGGAACCAGTGTATGTTCTTCTCAACAAGGAGCACAGCACATCCATGGACGCCAGCCACCATAATACAAGAAGTGGGTATCGGATCATACGAACTGCTGACAGATGATGGTAAACGTTTTCGTCGAAACAGAAGCTACATCAGGGTTCGAAAACTGAGCAAAGCAGACTTAGCAGAGACACGTTGCTACAATTGCGGCCAAAGAGGTTGTATCGCCTGCCAATGTCGGCAGCCTCGTCGTTCCATGAGATGGCATTCCACTAGTCAAGAGGAATGGCTCTTCATAGTGTCGGCGTTTGAATGTGGCTGAGAAAAAAACGGTAATTCCACAGCCGGCAACACTAGTAAAGGTAACTCCCGAATTTAATTGGATACTTAAACTGGTAGAGGGAGTTTGTCGACGCAGTTGAGCAGAATCTGAGAACTTTATCTTGTGCGTAGTGTCATTTATTGTTAGAAAGAGCTGTGTATGTACGATATTCTCAAGATCGATTAAGCAATCTTTTATTGCTTAATCGATCTTGAGAAAGGTGGAGCCCCAGCCTCGCCCACACCCCGTGTTACCCAACCCTTTCAGCTGGTAACTCCAAAATCAGGGGCCATCCATATATTACGTACGCAAAAATCCGGGAAAATTGGACCCTTCCTGTTCGCACACGTACTTTTTCCACCACCCACCCCCCTACCTTCTGGGTGCCGTGCACCCACTGAAATTTCTCTCTGGGTGCATTCGCACCCAAGGCTTCCAAGGCGCCTATGCATACAAATGACACCTCCCACAGTCCTACTTCCTCTGGTATTACCGGATAGCTGAAACTGAACTCTAGCTCACATGAAGGCCGATCAGTTTGAAGGCCCCGCATCCTATGCGTATGTACATTATCAGTAGACCCCCTCCCCATTCACAAGCATACGTAAGCACATGCATTTCGGTTACCCCTCCCCTCCATGCGTACGTAATATATGGATGGCCCCTTATTACAAAAAAATAATGTGAATATGTGGTAAGCCCTTATCTGTTCTTAATGCATACAAGTAAAATTATTGTTTGTTAGCATGTTTTAATTATAATTATTGGTGAAATTCAAATTCTGTCTTCGACCCTCAAGGTGTTAGAAAAATGGCAATATGGCCCTTCATCGTAAAAGGTTGGGGACGGGAGGGGATGGGGTTAAAACTTAAAATGCGGGGTGGGAATGGGGACACATTTCTGTCCCCGTGTCACTCTCGGGTAGATATTTTCCACCGAGTGCTTAATCCAAATATTTAGATGTAGGCCTACTATTTGCCTTGCCGGATCCGGGTACGAACCGAGTACCATTTGTTCCATAAACGAAGCTTCACATTTTCGTGTAGGCCCCTAACAGAAAATTATCGAAATAAGTTTCTTTAGGTCTACTTGTAGCCAAATAGGCCTAACTGACTAATAAATTTTGAATTTTAGCAATAAAAAATCAGTAAACTGGACTCAACTTCCGTTTTGGACTTATTTATTTTAAGGCTGAACTTTTATACACATAAGTTTATTGAATAAGTTTTAAAATTTTATTTGCAACTATTTGTGTGTACAGTATTTGCCGAGGCGAATACTTCCGAATAGTGCCGAGAAACGGGATATTCGGCCGAGGCGAATGTCTGAGGCGATTTCCGGTTATTGGTCATGATGACGCCTTGTGGGAAATGCAGCCTTCAGCTGACGAACCCAAAGAATCATAAAGCACACGTGATAGAAGTAGGCTAATGGTGGTGGACAGAACTTGGTGCCCAGGCAATGCAGGAAATGGATCTACTAACTGAGGTCAGAGAACATTGCCTCAGTCGAAAAAAAGGGAAAGTGAGTAAAAAATATGACCTTGGACACAATACTAACCCAGGTCTGGCTGGTGTTGCATTCAGTTGTAGGTAAATTGAGAAGAGTAGACACTGGAACGACAGGTGGCGTCCTACTTCATGAGTATAGATGGAGAAGGATGGAGAAGGATGAGCAGAAGAAGAAGATGACCATGTGAGAAAGGTTCTGTAGAGGGAAAATCCGGTGGCTGAAATGCAGGAGACACTGGGCCCAGGCTGAAGAGCTGAGGTCTGGCTGGTGAAGTTAGTGAGCGCGGCCGATGCAATATCATCAGAAAAATTAAGGCTACCATGGCCAGATATGGAATACCAGAGACAGTAGTTACTGGCAAGGCCCCCGCCCCCCACCCCATTCAATGGACATGAATTTAAGCAATTTGATAAGAACTATGAGTTTAATTTCGATAAAACCTTCTGTCCAAATTTGAAGTTTAAGTCTTTCGGAAGTAGTTTTTGAGGATTGAGATGGAAATCGCAGAACTCACAGAAGAGTCCTGATGTATTTGCTCATTCTGATAATTCAGATGAAACGATAATTGAGTCTGCTCATGGACCTAAAACAGACCCTGGGGCGTCGTTGAGAACGACACCCATTCTCCATTCGAGAACCACAGACAACATCTTGGAATCCTGGTAGATCCCCTTCCGGAAATGAACCTGGACAGCCGGAAGTGGTGATAGAAACTAGTCAACCACCTGTGTTGAGGCTTGGCGAGCACCTACAGGCCAAACAGCCTGTCTATTATGGCAGCAGGGCTTGGCCACAGAGTGATATGACCCCTCCTCCCACGTAGACCCACGGCAGCGCATGCCCACCAGGGACGCCTCACTACAGATGCGATTGCTGAAGTGGGTGCAGTATGGGGATTGGCCTCCAGAAGGACAAAGAACACCAGAGGTCGCTCAGTATGTTTGACGGAAGTTAGAATTATGGGTTCAAGAGGGTTGTCTGTTGTGGGGACAGATTGTGCGGTACCAAAAGAGTGTCAGAAGGCACTGAAAGAATTAAATGAAACGCACCCAGGCGTCTGTTGGATGAAGGCTCGAAGCTACATGTGGTGCCGGTCCTGGATGCAGATGTTGCAACTATCGTGCACAGCTGTGATGTTTGTCAACGTCAGTGGAATGCTCCTCCCGAAGCACCACTGCACCTATGGGAACATCAAGTTTCCAAAACACAGGAAGCTCGGTGCAAGTTTTGTGGTAAACAATATATTTTGCTTAAAGAAAAGTGTCTTGCATGGGGCAAGTGCTGCATGCTTTGCCAGGGTCCCAACCATATCGCAGCAAGATGTCCGGATAAGAACAAGAGAAAACTGCTACATTTACTTGAACAACAACGGAGCCAGACTACGATGCCGTGTCTGTCATGGTTGTGGAAACCATTTCAGCCATTGAGCCGGCTTCCAAGAGACTTTTTGCCAAGTTTATCATTGGCGATATACCGGTTCGTTTTCAGTTGGACTGTGATGCAACAGTGAATGTTCTTCCACAGAAAATCTACAAGAGAGTGTCCAGAAACTATAAACTTACGAGGCTTCAGGCACCCAATACAAAATTGGTCATTAGGGCATAACCGGGTAGACATTTTCCACCGAGTACCGAATTCGAGTATTTGGATGTACTATTTGCCGGATCCAGGTACAAACCGAGTACCATTTGTTCCATATGCGAAGCTTCACATTTTCATGTAGGCCCCTAATAGAAAATTATCAAAATAAATTTCTTTACTTGTAGCCAGTGCTTTTTTTAGCCGGAACGGCGTTCAGGCACCTTTTTTCAGGTACTAACAAATAATTTATTTATTTTAATAATAAAAACAATAATTTAGTTATTTTAATTTATTTCAGTGATTTGATTTCAAGTATTTTCTCGAGACTTAGCCCGCCCATAATTATTGCGTTCCGGAACCTATTGTTCCATTCCGGAACCTTTTTTTCCAGAAAAAAAGCACTGCTTGTAGCCAAATAAAGGACTAATACATTTTGATTTTTAGAAATAAATAATCAATGAACTGGATTTAACTTCCGTTGTGGGCTTATTTGTCTTAAGGCTGAACATTTATGCACATAAGTTTATTGAATAAGTTTAAAAAAAATTCTTTGCAACTATTTGTGTGTACGACTGGAATTTCACTAGTGTGGAGTTTCAACACTTTATGGAAAGCCTCGGCATTAAACACAGTTGCGTGGCTCCATATCATCCTGCTTCAAATGGGCAGGCAGAGAATGCTGTTCAGATATTTAAAAATGGTATGAAGATGGTATAAAAAATGGTATTTGCCGAGGCGAATACTTCCGAATAGTGCTGAAAAACGCACTACCCCTTAGCAACAATTAGAAGATATTTTGCCAGACCTATCTCGTGCTAAAGTGTTCTTTCTATTTGATACAAAGAATGGATACTAGCATGTCAGCTGTGGAGGAATTCCAGCGACATTTAGATGAAAATCGAAAGACTAGATAGAGGGTGTCAGGGCTGTGGCAGATGATATCCTAGTTTATGGGATTGGAGACACAAAGGAAGAAACTCTTAAGGATCATGACAGAAAGCATTGCTACAGAGGTGTTGGGAGTGCTTCATAAAGTTGAACAAAAACAAACATAGACTCAGACTACCAGAGTTAGGCCTACGATACATAGGTTTCCTAATCTCTTGCGGTTTCAGAGGAAACTTTGCAAAAAATTAGACAAGCGTCAGGAATGGATCAAGCCACCATCAGTTTAATAACCTATTTTGGACCAGTGTTCGTTTTACAAACACACTTTCTGATTACGTCACATTGGTTGGGGTCATCACTTTAGTTTTCTTTACAAGTGCTCTTATGCAGCGAAAAGTTTGATTTGTCATATAAATCGCCACAAATGTTTGTTCGATGTGTGATATCGCACGAGCTGATGCTGATGGGTATTTGACAAGTGCACATATTTAGCATAAAGCACACGAAAAGTGAAAGTGAAAGAATAAGAACAAAGCGTTCTTCTCGTTGACAGAAGCTGTGGAGCAGATTCTGGAAGATAATGAAAATGACGTTGGCAATGTAGTAATTTTCCCACCGGAGCCTGAATGAAACATTACAGATGAAGAGGAGGATGAGGAGAGAAGTGGCATTACCAGTGATGTGCCTGGGCAAATAGAGGTCGATTAGTCAGCTGCCGAGGCTAACCCAGATGCACTTCACAATGATGATGACACTGTGTTGGAGGTTCCTGTGGCCAACAGTTCTGCACCACGGCTAGCAGAACACAGAATGAGCCTAAACATATAAGAAAAGATTAGTCTTCAGCACAGCTACCGCAGCAAACAAAAAACAGCTCAGAATTATGGAGTTTAGATCACAGATGATGGGTCATTGAAGACTAAGCGCAAGAAAATATTAGTGTCGAACTGGATAAGTCAGAAACTTTTGACAATCCAATGCAGGAACAGGGTCTGTAGATAAAGATAGAGAAAGATGATGGATTAGCAGAGAAAAATCTGTTCGAGTTATTCAAATTGTTCTACTCTGATGATCTAAATAAATATTTGGTAACTGAGACCAAACAATACGCAGATCAGCATAATAATTACATGTTTGACATCAGGGAGGATGAAATGGCTCAGTTTGCTGGCATACACGTCATCAGTGGCTACGACAGCCTCCCACGTCAGCGTCTTTACTGGTCAGCCGATGAAGACATCAGAGTTCCTATTGTGTCCAACGCAGTGCCTCGCAACAAGTTCCAATCCATCAAACAGTATCTGCACATGGCCTACAATGCAAACTTGCCGCAAGGTGACAAGGCGAGCAAAATTCGTCCTTTCTATGACATGCTCACTGGTAAGCTGAAACAGTTCGGTGTATATCACAAGTGTTGATGAGCAGGTGCTGACATATTTTGGAAAGCATTTAGCGAAAATGTACATGAGAAATAGGCCAGTTAAATTCGGGTTCAAATTCTGGGTTCTGGCATTATCAATGGATGTCCTTATCATGTCATCCTAAACACAGATAAGGATTCAACACGTCGTGAGAGTGACAGTCTCGGTAGTCAAGTTGTCCGGCAGCTTCTGACGACAGTTGAATATCCCGAATTTAACTGCATACTTAAACTTGTAGAGAGAGTTTGTCGACACAGTTGAGCAGAATCTGAGAACTTTATCTTGTGCGTAGTGTCGTTTATTGTTAGAAAGCGCTGTGGATGTACGAGATTCTCAGGATCGATTAAGCAATCTATGATTGCTTAATCGATCTTGAGAAAGGTGGAGCCCTACCCCGCCCCACCCTGTGTTACCCAACCATTTCAACTGGTAACTCCAAAATAAGGGGCCATCCATATATTACGTACGCAAAAGCCGGGGAAATTGGACCCCCTCTATGGCTGGTCTTAAAAGCTAATTCTCAAAATTCTGCACACGTACTTTTTTCCACCCCCTCTCTACCTGCGTACGTATGGTTGATGCACCCCCACCCCAAAGACTAGCTGCAGAATGCGTCAGTACCACAGGTCCAGGCACTGACTAGCTCTAGCTCACATGAAGGCTAATCAGTTTGAAGGCCCCGTTTCCTATGCATACGTACATTATCAGTAGACCCCCCATTCGCAAGCATACGCAAGCACACAGAGGCGCGTTTAAAGAAAATGGGGCCCTAGGCGCAAACGTTTTTGGGGCCCTTCTGAACGTGTAGACTGAGTCTGAGACTCTGGTGGTGTTTAGTCAATCATGACTTTGTGCAAAAACCCACAAAGCTAAGCCGTGTTGTGAGTGTTATTGATCCTGTAATTATGGAAACAAATATATTTTCATTCGTTTGGGGGCCCTCCGAGAATTGGGGCCCTAGGCGAGCGCCTAGTGCGCCTACATGTAAATGCGCCTCTGCAAGCACATACATTTCGGTTACCCCCTCCCCTCCATGCGTACGTAATATATGGATGGCCCCTAAGTTGATTCGTGATCCAGCCCGCAGGGTAGGTTCATCCGGCCCGCCAAGCCTGTCAAAGTTTTGATTTTTATGCCTAACATTTTTATGAATTTGCAACCAGGGCTGTCTGAAAAAATTCTATAACTTAGTGACAGTAAGCATGACAGTCACAGGAAGAGAGTTTTCCAAGAGCATGACTTATTAACATTTTACAGACAATACATATCCTAAGAGGATTTCCATATCTGGGCAGTATATATAATGTTGTAATCCCTGCTAACAAATGGACATTTGACTGGACTATTTAGAATAGCTAAGTCAACTGCTGAGGATGGCCCCTAAGTTGATTCGTGTAGAGTACTTGATAGAGTACTTGTGTAATGAAAAGCAGTTTCAGGTATCCAGTTAGTCTATCTGTTCTTAATGCATACTAGTACTTCAAAGATGCGTAGTTGGATAACAATGAAGCAGAAGATGACGATGTGCAAGGCTAAGGGCGAAAGTTCGGTAGGAATTAACTCCGGCGGCTGAAAGCGGAAAAACTGGGCCCTACGTTGAGGTTGAGGAGCTGAGGTCTGGCTGGTGAAGAAGGCAGCACCCGTTGCAGGTCTGATGGCAACCCAGTGAAGGAAGAGCAGACACTGCAACGACAGGTGGCGTCCTACTTAATGAGTATAGATGGAGAAGGAAGGAGCAGGATGAGCAAAAGAAGAAGATGTCCATGTGAGAAAGGTTCGGTAGAGGGAAAATCCATTGGCTGAAATGCGGGAAACACTGGGCCCAGAGCTGAAGAGCTGAGGTCTGGCGGGTGAAGTTAGGGAGTGCGGCCGATGCAATATCATCAGAAAAATCAAGGCTAGCATGGCCAGATATGGAATACCAGAGACAGTAGTTACTGCCAATGCCCCCCCCCATTCAATGGACATGAATTTAAACAATTTGCTAAGAACTATGAGTTCCTTCACGTGACAAGCAGAGAATGCTGTAAAAAAGGCAGAGACTTCTAAAGAAAGCAGCAGAAAGCAACTTGGGCCCGTATCTTGCTCTTCTGGACTGGCACAACACACCAACAGAAGGCCTAAATAGCTCGCCAGCGCAGACTCCTTGGTCGATGGACCAGGACGCTATTGCCTCTTTCAGATAAACCCCTTAAACCGCTGTCATCGCCTCAGGTCATGGAGCAGTTAGAAACAAAGAAAAGGCGACATAAAATATGATGACAGAGGCACAAAGGAGTTGCGTGGTTTAGACGCTGGGGAACCAGTATATGTTCTTCTCAGCAAGGAGCACAGCACATGGACGCCAGCCACCATAATACAACAAGTGGCTATCGAATCATACGAACTGCTGACAGATGATTGAAAACGTTTTCGTGGAAACTAAACTACATCAGGGTTCGAAAACTGAGCAAAGCAGACTTAGCAGAGAAGACGCGAGTCCAGTCATTGCAGAAACATAAATTCGAGAATCAGTATCAGAAACTGTGCCAATGCCAAGAGAAGACATCACGTATGAGAAACTGCAGGTCGAGAGACTAGGACAACGCTACTGAGCAGGACGTCAGGCTGAACCCTTCTGGGCTCAGCTCTATTATCGACGACAACGGGTCGACGATCTCTGAGCAACCTATTGCACGATCTGAGACGTTTGGTGGTTTTGGCCAACCCGGTTCCTTGTAACGAGACAACCGAGGTCGTAGCTAGACACGCATTTCTGCACAGGGCCGTCTTTACGTATGGACAAAGTGGGCAGTCGCCAGGGGAACCACGATTCTGGGGGCCCCAAAGGACCAAAAAAATTGATGTGCACGCGACCTCCACGCACAACAATTTTTATCTCTGTGGGTGGACAGAGGCCCAGTGCATTGCTTTGCCCAGGGCCCACAATGCTGTTAAGACAGCACTGTTTCTGCAGGCGATTCTAGATCGTGATCTTTCTCTGAAAGTGCGGGAAAGATATTTGCGGCTATCGATGAGGCATATCGGATCGCGTTGTGTCTGGCGGCATATGTCAGACACAGATGATCGCAGGAGACCACCAGATCGGGTACGTGGAACTCAAGAAGTCGACTCCACCATGCATCTACAGAGTCAGCCAGATAGTTTCTGTGCAACTCAACACAAATACCAGTAGGAAATGGAAAAAAAGGATATCGCAGAAAAATTCCTGAGGTAAACGAAGAGTATGTACGTCCGGCGGAGAATCCTAGAGACGCGTTGCCGCATCACGTGCTACAATTGCGGCCAAACGGGTCGTATCGCCTGCCAATGTCGGCAGCCTCGTCGTTCCACGAGACGGCATTCCACTAGTCAAGGGGAATGGCTCTTCATGGTGTCGGCGTTTGAATGTGGCTGAGAAAAAACCCGGTAATTCCACAGCCGGCAACACTAGTAAAGGCAACTCCCGAATTTAATTGGATACTTAAACTGGTAGAGGGAGTTTGTCGACGCAGTTGAGCAGAATCTGAGAACTTTATCTTGTGCGTAGTGTCGTTTATTGTTCGAAAGCGCTGTGGATGTACGATATTCTCAAGATCGATTAAGCAATCTATGATTGCTTAATCGATCTTGAGATAGGTGGAGCCCCAGCCTCGCCCACACCCCGTGTTACCCAACCCTTTCAGCTGGTAACTCCAAAATCAGGGGCCATCCATATATTACGTACGCAAAATTCCGGGGAAATTTGACCCTTCCCTTCCATGTACTTTTTTCCACCACCCAACCCCTACCTTCTGGGTGCCGTGCACCCACTGAAATTTCTCTCTGGGTGCATTCGCACCCAAGGCTTCCAAGGCGCCTATGCATACAGGTGACACCTCTCCCACAGTCCTACTTCCTCTGGTATTACCGGATATCTGGAAAGAGTGAACTCTAGCTCACTTGAAGGCCGATCAATTTGAAGGCCCCGTTTCCTTTGCGTACGTACATTATCAGTAGACCCCCCTTCCCATTCGCAAGCATACGCAAGCACATGCACTTCGGTTACCCCTCCCCTCCATGCGTACGTAATATATGGATGGCCCCTATGTTGACTCGTGTATTGGGAATGAGAGATCATTTTGATGTACTTGATTAGGATTTTTGCAATTTTTTTTCGATGCCACTGGCTACGAATTTTAGTCATTTCTTTCTGATATACGGAGAAGTTGCTGCTGAAAACGCAACATTTGAGACGATTTTTAACAGAAATTATCCATTTTTATTAGGGCTTTGTTTTACAGTGTAATTTCTTACATGTTCAATATGTCACTGTCGAGAAATTCACTCTTGCCATGTGGTGTATGTTTTAAGCTGACACCCATGAGGTGCGGTATGGCAATTGCCTTAATCCGACACCCTGTGAGGTGTTTATTTTGTGTTGGCACACATGAAGTGCTAGGGAGCTTTTGCCTTGTTTGACACCCTGTAGGGTGCTGAGATATTTGGCTGGGTGCGGTTTCCGTATTGACACCCTGTGACACCCTATATAATTTGACTGTGTGGCAAGTTCGTTTTGTTACCCAATGGAGCGCCGTGAGGTGCCGATGTCGAAACGACACCCTATGGAGTGCCGTTGATTAGATGTATTGTATCTCTGTAAATCAGCACCTAGAGAATTGTGTGAGGTGTCACTTTGGGGATCTAAGGCAAGGCCGATGCATTTCAGCTCTCGGTGTTTTGACACCTATGAGGTGACGTTTAGGGTCTATTCATTGGTTGGGTGTCTAAACTGACCATGGGTGCCCTTTTGGACTGACACTTCGTGTCTTAGGTTATGAGTCACCCCGGTGCCTGACACCTCGTGGGATATTTCGGTATATAAGGCCGGGTTTTTAGAGCATTCGAGGGAGTCTGCAGGACGTTCTGAGATTCGGCCTTGAGCTAAGCATCGGTCTAGAAGTCTCGACTAGCTGAAGAAGAGTATCGTCGACAGTTGCGATAGTTCTCTTGATGCTGAGTCGTGGTGGCGATACCCGTATATTGCGGATGTCATAGTTTGCGATATCAGTACATTGCGATAGTTCTTTCACTGTTGAGTTATGCGTTGCTGTAGTTCTGTGGATGCGATAAGTGCGATTATAGTTTGTATGCTTCTGTGCTCGTTGGATATTTGCGATTAAAATGGACTTCTACGTTACTTCATTGTCGACTCTGTTTAAGCCTCTTGACAGACCACGAGAGCCGGACCTGGCCTTTTACACGAGGAGTGGGTTTTTTTCGGACATCCTTGTAAGAACTCTGAACCTCGCAACGCCTCAGAAACCAAGAACATCCCCGGTTTCGCGACAAACTTGTACCAGAAGTGTGGTTGTGTTTTTGTTCGTCGAGTTCAAGAGTCAACGAAAGTCAACGGAAGTTCCGATATGGAGCCGGAAGGTCGCACCGTCCACTATACGTTGTTGGGCGTGGGAGAAGATCCGATTCGACAGCCAAGCAGCTCGACTCAGTTTGTAAAGAGGACGATGAAAGACGACAAGTCTGATCTAAGCCGCCTGTTGGAATTCATAGAGTATAACAGTCCAAGCTCGGTGACGGCGAACGACGCAACGGAACGAGAAGAGCGGCCGACAGAACTGAAAGCAGCGAAGAGTACTGGCGTCGTCTACTGGAAGGTGCCAATGAAACCCGGAAAGTTTGAAGGCACGGGATCGCTGGAATCGTTTCTAGCCCAATTTGAAGTGTGCGCACGGCACAATGGATGGACAGCTGCAGATCGAGTCGATTTTCTGCGCTGCGCTCTGGAAAAGGCCGACACGCAGTTATTATGGGACTTTGGTGCGACAGAGGACGTTACTTACGAGGAATTAGTCGGTCGCCTCCGCCAAAGGTACGGTACAGAAGGACAGGCAGAGACGCTCAGGGCACAATTATACTACCGCCGCCAGCGGGCGGACGAGACTCTGAGCAACCTGCTTCACGAAATACGCCGGTTGGTCGTGTTGGCGTATCCAGTGCCTTCCAATGAGACTACAGAAATCGTTGCTCGTGATTCGTTCTTGGAGGCGATGCGAGACCGGGAGTTGTCCCTGAAAGTAAGGGAACGAGAGCCCAAGACGTTGGAAGAAGCCTATCGTACAGCATTATGGTTGGAGGCATACCAGCGAACGGCGGATACGGGGGATCGGCGAAGATTGCCCAACCGTGTTCGAGGAGCACAAGCCACCGACGAGGGTAACCAGATTCAGTCGCAACTGGACCGATTCCTGACAGGTCAGATGGAAGCCCAGCGCAAGTGGCAACGAGAAATGGAAGAGCGCATCGATCGTCAGTTCGCGGAACTATACCGAGCCACGACGCGATACCTACCATGGAGAGGACAATCAGCGAAACACGGGGAGAGCACAGAACTGCTACAACTGCGGAAAAGCCTGCCACTGTGCCCTAAGCTGTCGTCAGGATCGACGCTTTTGCCGCCAAGTACCCACCGCCGAACCGGAGGCTCCGAATCAAGAGGAAGAAGTCGCGGTGAACCACACCACTCGTCAGAGGCCGATGAACCGAGGAGGAAATAACGCCATATACATCCGAGGAACAATCAACGGGAGAACACATCTGTGCCTGATCGACACCGGATGAGAGGTGAGTTTTGTGCCTTTTTCCGCCGTAGAGGGTTTGGAACTGACTCCCTGTCACCGTGTGCTCTTGGCTGCTAATGGGACCGAAATTCGGGTGTTAGGTGAGCTGACCGTACCAATTAAGGTATGGTGTGGGTTTGTAATTCTCACCACGTTCTTGGTCTCTGACCAGATCGTAGAACCTTTGCTTGGGATGGACTGGCTGAGACAGCATTGGTGTCGCCTAGGATTTGGCACGGGAGCATTATTCGTAGGACGCCGCAAGATATCATTGGTTAAGGGTAACGGGTCCATATAGTGTAGGCGGGTAATGGTAGCAGAGGAGGTCCTGATTCCCCCTAAGTGTCAACAGGATATTGAGGCTAAGACGATTTATGGGAACTTAGCGGTAACAGCTCCTGCTTGGATGACTGAAGCTAAAGAAATTCGACCTGGAATTCATGTAGCTGGGGTATTAGTAAATGAAAAGGCTTCAGTTACTAAGGTGAGAGTAGTCAATTTGACCGAGGCATCAGTTCGGTTGGATAAGGACCAATTGTTAGGTCAGCTACACCCCGTTCAGGCGGAAATAAATAATGAGATAAGTGGGACTGCCGAGGAAAGATCGTGTGAGCAGGTATTATTGGGTGACCTGCCCGAGAACATACCGATGGAAGCCAGAGAGAGGCTGACGGGACTTCCGCAAGAATATCGGGAAGTGTTCTCTACGGGTGAGAGTGATCTAGAGAGGACATCAGTATGCACCCACAGAGTAGATACGGGGAATGCAGCCCCGGTAAGACGACCGCTACGTAGACAACCTTTCGTGTATCAGACCGCCATTGATGAGAGAATGGACCAGATGATAGCGGACGGAGTGATTGAGCCGACGATGAGTGAGTGGGCAGCCAATGTGCTGCTGGCCCGGAAGACGAAAAATGTAGAAGCCGCTCCTTTGACCAAAGAGGAAGTCTCATCAGTAGCGAAGGCTCTGGTTGAGTATGTTATTGTAAGGTGCGGGGCACCATTGCGGATCCTTACGGATCGATTACATTTATTCCGGAAGTTGTGCAAACTATTGGGGATAGTTAAGGGTAAGACATTCAGCTATCACCCCAGCAGAAAAGACTTAATTGAGGTTCGTTCACACGCCAAATTTTATGCTGGGGAGGATTATTAACAGCCAACAGCGTGAGTGGGATGAGGTTTGCTCCCACGTCTTGGCGGAATGTTGTGCATCGACTCCGGAGGAGATCAGATTCACATGGGTGTCTGGAAGAGAGACTCGAGCACTGCTGAACCTTGTCTACGGACGTCCGCCGAGAGCACCGCTTTTTGTTGCTCATATGTATGAGCTGGAGCTGTGTTTTCCGTCGCCGGAGGAGGAAGACGACGATGATGGTGATTGGTCGACCAAGTGAAGTCTCCACTGACAGCCTTCGACCACGCCGGGTGATACGGAAACCCGTGCGATATCAGTAAATGAGAAGCTGCTGCAATGCAACGAAGAAAGCCTAAGATGAGACTTTGGCTTTTAGACTTTTACGATGAAACTTCGGCTTTGAAACTTGGCGTTGAGATTTTGGCTTTGGAAATTCAGCGTGGAAACTTTTGCTTTTTTGCTTCGAGACTTTGGCTTTTTGCGTTGAGACTCTAGCTTATTGCTTTGAGACTCCGATCCTGTGCGTTGAGACTTCGGCTTATGGACGTCTGCTTGGAGACTTTGTGTGGAATTGACGAGAGCGAACTTGGCATTCGAGAAAACAGTGGATTAGAAGCACTGATTTTTAAAGTCGAAAATGCATGGGTGCTGTTTTACCCTGCGGTGCTGTGGAGAAAAGGGTCAGTGACGTCGAAAAGTGACACCGGCTGTGTCTATATAACCCCTAGAATTCTGTGGGCCAGCCATTCTGACGATCACGAACATGTCGGGCGAATTACGAAACCTGTGCGACATACACGTGCGGAATTAGATTGTCCGCAAAGCGTTCCTTGATACGTCATCGGAAGCGGTTCCATTCGTTGTGGGTGAGAAGAGTGAGTGGACCAAGCGGAACAGAGGAACCGTCGACTGCGACAGCACCAGAAGTGGAGAACGTTCTACTCGAGGTTATGGCGTCTGGAATGAGACACGACTCCAGCACAAGCAGAGAAAAATTCAAAACATTCTGAGCGAGCTACGTCGTGCACAGAGGCGCGTTTACAGAAAACAGGGCCCTAGGCGCAAAACATTTTGGGGCCCTTCTGAACAAATTTTAATCAATATCTATTATTATAAAAATTTCAATTATTATTACCGGTTATTGGTTAGCAATACTACTAAAAGTTTTAGTTTCTTTTAAACACTGAAAATTACGGAATCATCAGACTAAAACTTGAACCGCGTAAAACTGCAGACGGCCCTTGCGGTTTGCTGCTAACAAGTTTGACATCACTTTGCATAAAATCAAATGATTTATTATCCAAAATAAACAAAACAACTATAAATTACAATAATATACTTTTATATGAATGCTAAACTGTAAAAAATAAAAAATAGGTTATATTTAAAATAATTAAAAATTTTTGAGGGCCCTCTGAGATTTGGGGGCCCAAGGCGCGTGCCTAGTGCGCCTATACGTAATTCACAAATGTTATTTTTTATATTTGAACAAATATTTTCCTTCGTTTGAGGGCCCTCCGAGATTTGGGGGCCCAAGGCGCACGCCTAGTGCGCCTATATGTAAAAGCGCCTCTGGTCGTGCAGATGTTCCTGCGGAACCGGAAACTGGTGTCTGCAGACGGAAGGAGGTGACGCTACCCCTTTGGGTGTCGTTGCGTCGCTGACCTGCCACGAAGAAGTTCGAGATGTTGGTCGACCCACTTCGACCACTGGTGGGCTGATGCAGGATGGCGAAACGCGTGACCTGTCGCGCGAAATAAGTCCATTCTCCTTCGATGTGGACGAGCTGATGGACCTTGACCCATCGTCGTTTCTGGGTCAACCGACTACAGACTTTGAGGAGCTGTTGCGCCTCTATGGCGAAATTGACTGGCCTACATGGGACGATGGTGAAGGCGCCACAGCTTTGGATGGTCGATTGCTGGACGAGAATCGCGCGGCGACTGAGGTGAGAGAAATTCTTATATCTGAGGACTCTTCTACTGAGGACAACCGAGATCGACCAAGCGATGCCGATCTCGATGTCTCGGAAATGCAACTGCGTGAGATCGTGGAACAAGGACAGTGGCTGCGCTCAGGAGAGACAATGGACGACTTTCTGGGACGAATGAAGGTCAATGTGCCTTCGTGTTCGGAAGCAATGCTTCGAAGAATCTTTCGTCGGCTGCTGACCGAGCCGGCGTCTGTCCCATCACAGATGAAACTGGAACCTTCCGAGGACTTGGATGACGATGTTATAGTCTTGGACTAACCTAGTATGGCTAGACAGCCAGTTAAAATTGTTGCTTATGCCTGGTTTTGTTAGATAAGTCAATCTGCTTTGGGTTTTGCTGATCACAGGCGGACAATTTATGTTGTGTGTTGGTTGTGTTGTTCTGCATGACTTAGCTTAGATAAGCTAGTCAGCTTCGAGTTTTGCTGATCGTAATGTTGGGACTTTAGAGTCCACTGCATCGTCACTTATAGAACTGAACTCTAGCGACGATATAATCGTTTTTGATTGACAGTTAGGCAAAAATGCTTATGCGAATTTAAGTTATGCGGGTTGCAAATGTTTTTTTAGCATGGCTTTGCTTGTTGTGTTAATGTTTTGCTGCTCGCACATGTTCGGATTTTGTGATATACCGACTGTTTTTACGCATGACTTGATTAGCTGCGTTAAGATTTTGCGGTTTGCAAGCACTTATGTTTTTTCGATAGGAGTAGATCCCTTAGAAGTGGATTTAATGAGACTTTATGGACTGTTAGAAAAAGTGAATTTTTTTTGTTAGGATGCGAGGTAACTGATAATTGGAACTTTTAGTTAGATTCACGGACAAAGCTTGGAATTATTGTGCTTTGGTTTCCGAAAAGGAGGCTTTCGGAATTATTGGAGGCGGGGAAATTGTCGAGAAATTCACTCTTGCCATGTGGTGTTTTAAGCTGACACCCATGAGGTGCGGTATGGCAATTGCCTAAATCCGACACCCTGTGAGGTGTCTATTTTGTGCTGGCACACATGAAGTGCTAGGGAGCTTTTGCCTTGTTTGACACCCTGTAGGGTGCTGAGATATTTGGCTGGGTGCGGTTTCCGTATTGACACCCTGTGGGTGCTATATAATTTGACTGTGCGGCAAGTTCGTTTTGGCACCCTATGGAGCGCCGTGAGGTGCCGATGTCGAAACGACACCCTATGGAGTGCCGTTCATTAGATTTATTGTATCTCTGTAAATCAGGACCGAGCGAATTGTGTTAGGTGTCACTTTGGGGATCTGAGGCAAGGCTGATGCTTTCAGCTCCAAGTATTTCGACACCTATGAGGTGACATTTTGGACCTATTGATTGGTTGGGTGTCTAAATTTACCACGGGTGCTCTTTTGGACCGACACTTCGTGTCTTAGGTTATGAGTCACCCCGGTGCCGGAAAATGGTAACGATTGCGTGTGCAGTTTGTGAAAAGGAGCATGAAGGGATGCGTGCAAAGGAACCTGCGTTTTCACTGTCGTTCAAGACACGACTTGTGGGCAAGACGTGTCTTAGATCCTGCACCTCGTAATCTAGTTCAACCCCTTCATCAGTGCTCTGATGTGTGTTGATGTGGTTCACTCATCTTCGTGCACTCCGATGGGTGAGGACATATCGGAGGAAGAGTTAGAATTGTCTCTCCCTTCATTGGATATGCTCACGCCGCCACCTTATGACCAGGAATTGACTGATCTCACGGACAACCTCCTGAAGAAAGAACTCTCGGGATTGCGCCCGATGCCATTCCTTCTGCCGATCCTGAGGAGCTTTACATTGTTGGGCTTTTTAAAGGATCTTTACCGTCATTTTACGCCAGAAGTTTCTGTTGCTGGATGAATCCAATTGTTGCTGGTCCATTCCATTATGCACAGGCTGTTGGATCAGCGCATTTCTTTCAACATTTGGTTGGCCAAACTACTTAATCACCGTTTAATATTACCTCATGGTAGTCGGATCTATCACCAACTGGTTGTGGTTGTTCATTGTGTCCCGGTCTGGGTCCAGTGTAGATCTGTTTCTCTTTGGAAATCACACACTGTAGAAATACAAAACAGTACCATCATCATCATCATCATCATCATCATCATTATTATCAATAGCATTACTACATTAAGTTGTTGCTGCTGTTACCATTTTCAGTATTGTTATTGATACTATAAATTCTATATTTTTATTTTTTATTTATTCCGGATATTTCTATAGCGCCTCTTGAAGTCAACTACTACTCAGAGGCGCTCCCGACTACAGCATTTTGATACTGTGCTGGAATTTTCACGCCGAAGCGCCACGAGCAATTGCGAGTGAACATAAGACGCATGTATGGCACATGTGCTTCTCTGCATTAAAGTGATTGTTCTGCACAGCAAGTACCCGATGAGTTTCATTTCTTAAGCTGACAAACCCTTGATCGTATCGTGATCGTATCTAGTAATTTACAAGGCACCTCTCGCAGTATAAACTATTCAGAGGCGCCCAAACCTTTGTGCTCCAGAGATCTCATCTCCTGGAAAATGCCTGAATTTTTGGTTAGATATTATTCACTGTACACCAACAGCCGAACATTGGAAGATAAATATTAGATTAGCTATTAGGCATATTATTTATTATTGTTTCTCATATCAATACAGTTTAACAGTAAACATTACTGGTGTTAAGAATGTTTGTGCATGTGCATCTGTGCACATAACAAAAAGATCCAAAATATTACGTTGTCCAATTTACCTTCAGAGTTCGTAGCTTTTCTGTTCATTCTGCAGATCGAGCTGCGTGCTTGCTCACTGATTCGGCCAAGGTTTCTGAGCAGCTGCTCATTCCGCCTCTGACTTCGCTTCTCACCTTCGCAGAGTGTCTTCCAGTAGTTTGGAGTTTGATCAAGCTGCATGCTCACTGATTCGGTCAAGGTCCTTCAGCAGTTGCTCATTCTGCATCCGACTTCGCTTCTCACCTTCACAGAGTTTCTTCCATTAGTTCTGGAGTTGTGATACTGTCATTGCATATCTGTCAAAGGATAGAACAGAATACAGAGCTATGCAATGCAAAATACGGTTAAACCATTCTGTGGCATAAAACTCATGCAATGTGTCAGACTTTGCTTTAAGAAGGTCTGCTTAGCAACACTTCTGAAAAACAGTGCATATTGAATAGTCAGATGCATATTTTTATCAATTGTAAACTGTACAATATCTCTGTAAGCCTATACTAGGGTGGCCCTCATATTTCATTTTCAAAATTTCTAACTCTCAACCTTTCAAATGGTTTCATTTCAGCAAACCATCTCATGTAAGATATGAAGCAGATCGATCTGCTTTTAGAGGTGGCTCACGGGGCCAACGTTTACTACGTGCTAATGTAAGAGACTATGTCCAATAGCATAAACTTCAGCATTTGAATGTTTCTTACCAAAAATAGTTGTTCCTTAGCAACCACACATCGCCAACACTTGATCAAAAAACTCGAGCAACTATTCTAAGAATGGAAGGGGTTGAAGATGAACAAGAGTCGTCAGTACCTGACTCAGAAAGCCAAAGAAGCTATGCTTTTACATGTTCGAGGAACTGTTTGATATAGTGCATGCTAAAACCATGGAGCGCAGCAAGAATCAAGCACACAAGCTCTTCCTCGAAGTCGACAAGGTGCTGCTCCAACAAGAGTAAAAGCAGAAGAAGAAAGATGAGACGTTGAAAGCGATTCCAACTTGAGAAAGACGCCCTGTTAATAAAGTTATGCTCATATCACACATATCACAAGTACCTTAACTAATCAGCAGACCAGAGCCTTCATCTGCCTGCCTTTCCTCGCAGTCTGAAGGTCAAAGTCGGTTTAGAAGTAGTTTGAATCCCGACATCATTGATTACTTGTAATTATAATCGCTAATTTATGCAGAGCCACTTCAAAAGAAACTCTTCAGAGGCATTCCAACGGAGAGCCACAGAGTACAGCATTCTGAAAGTGTCATAACAAATTCCTGTACACACGTGATGTATGCACAAACTTGACATATTCTTCTAAATGGCATCGTAGGAAAGCATTATGTTCCTATTTACAGATTATAATGTATCATCCATGACACAAATGACAAACGGTAAACATGCTGTTGTCATCGTCTTCTTAACACCACCTGCTCAGAAGGTGGGGCACTTAATTTTCGGGGACTACTACACCTCCAATTAAGTTGCCATTACTTGAACGTCTGAACCAGGAAAATCCAGAGGAGCACTAATAATACTCTACCTCTGTCATCCAGCTCCCAGATGTCCATCGGGTAGAAGCGGTCATAGAGCTCACCAGACAGAACGAGGCAACTGCTCATGTTGTACAAGTCGCCCTTGCGGTAGATGTGGTGGACGAGGGCGCATGCAGGTCGAGCGACGGCACTTCAACCGATTGGTGTTCTGCAGGAGCTGTTCATAGGACGTGGAGTCGTCAGCCAGTAGCCCCTTGCGCATCATGGTGTAGTCCTCAATCGCCTGCCTCTGCAGCCCAAAGTAAAATTCTGCGGAGTCATCTACAGAATACCTTGAAAATTATCGAATAGTTCTTGGTAGAAGTGATTGCTTCTAATTCAAGAATAAATGTAGAAAATAAGTCACAGTACGGGCCTATCGAACAAAATCTAAGAAGCCACAATCATCATAGAGCTAGTCCCAACACGGCATCGTAATAATCAATTAAAACACGTGATCAACACTGTTTGAATTTACGACATCATTGACAACCTTAATTCTTTGATGGTCATTCCAAAACTAGTGTCATATGGAAACAAGTCTCAAAGTTCAAATAATACTAATAAGGCTAGTTTTTGAGAAAGACGCCCTGTTGATAAAGTTATGCTCATATCACACATATCAAAAGTACCTACCAGCAGACCAAATTTCATCATTTCATTCATCTGCCTTTCCTCGCAGTCTGAAGGTCAAAGTCGGTTTAGAAGTAGTTTGAATCCCGACATCATTGATTACTTGTAATTATAATCGCTAATTTTCTTTAGACCACTTCAAAAGAAACTCTTCAGAGGAATTCCAACGGCGAGCCACAGAGTACAGCATTCCGAAAGTGTCGGGAGCATCATAACAAATCCCTGTACATACGTGATGTATGCACAAACTTAACATAGGCCTATTCTTCGAAATGGCATCGTAAGAAAGCATTATGTTCCTATTTACAGATTATAATGTATTATGCATGACACGAATGACAAACATTCATGCATGACATGAATGTGCCTACATCACGAACATGCTTGAATGACAGGCACAAGCACGACATATGATGCATTACAGAAGCACATGTCAAACATTCATGCATGACATGAATGTAGGGCCTACCTACATGACAAACATGCTTGAATGACAGGCACAAGCACGATCTAGCACGAATTATTATTATCGAACTAATATTTATATTATTATTATCATCATTTATTATTATTATTATTACTACTACAACTACTACTACTACTACTATTATTATTATTATTATTATCATCATCATCATGCCTATTATTTACGCATTTGTTAAGTGCCATTGTCTAAACTTCTAAAGACTAAGCATCAATTGATGGCGTTGCACAATTGTGAGTTAGGCCTAAGGACTTGATCAAGGTCCCTACGCAGAAACCGTCTCAGGGAGGGCTCGAACCCGAACTCTTAATGTTACAAGACGAGCGCTTTAACCTATCAGTTCCCTACCGTGTCCCACCAGTTAAATTAATCTAGATATTTTTAATGTGGATTTTTCATGATGCAAATCGAGAGGATTTTGGTAATGAAAATAATCGTGTTTTCACACTAAATTAATAATGTAGGCCTAGAGAGATCATTTTTTGTGCAACCGTAATTCTAAATTTATGCCAAATAGAACATCACATATGAATCAAATGTTATGTAATATGAAGCAAAATAAAATAAGCTTGATACGATTAGTATTTATGCTGCTATATAAAGTTTGCCATTGAAATACCTGCGAACCTCGTTCAGCTGATGGACGACATTGGACGTGACACATGGCATGTTACCAAATGACTTACCAACCTGCCTTACATTAATTACACATTACGTATTCTCTGTAGAATAAGTTTAACAGGGTTATTACGTAAACAGGCTGCTCTATAGCTGGCCATATTGCTAATAACATGAATTACATAACATGTAATTCAAAGACGCCTTTTCCCATCTGACTGATATTTGCATACACAGCGCCTCTGAGAGACTCTTAAGATGCGCTATACATTACATAAGCGCGTGCACTTTGATGGGGTTTCATCACTTGTCGTTGTATGTTTTTCAGACTTCTTATGCTCGGAACACTCGTGTGGCCTTTCTGCAGGGTGGGAATTGTCGGGAGTTGGGGTTCAACCCCCTAGTCTTTCCTATAGGACCTCCACAGTTAAGTCTTCATTGCACACTCAGTTGTGCTAGTGTGATTTAGCATTATATATTTGACTCTGAGTCTCTGACAAAGAGAAGACATTTCCATGGTGTATTATTTATGCATTTTGAATTTTCTCTTTTTTGATTCGACTCTGACTTGCAAAACTGCTAGCATTGAAATGAGTTGCTATCAAATTTCGTTGACATCACTTTGCAAAATATGGATAAAATGTTCAACCCCCTCCCCCAAGTCTTTTTTCTACAATTCCCGCTCTGCCTTTCTGGTCCTGCTCTCAGCTGTATTGCATCTTACCATCGTACTCAATCAGTCCGTATCAATCAGATATCAATCACTTCCATACCAACTGTCTTGAACTGCGGAGTTTGACAAGGTTTTGCACTGGGTTCACTCCTCTTTGCACATATATGCTTCCTACTCTACTTGGTTCGAGTACGCGTACCAAATTGTCTTTTCCAACTAGTGCTATACAATAATCTGTCATATTCGGCAGAATGCGGTTACTGAAGAAATTTCTGCACTTGCGAAAGTCCTACCTGTTTCTTCCAGACATCTATATAACGGACCTTCTGGTCGAGGCTAGCCTTACACGAACTGTCGTCTGACTGGTAAGTCGCTGCGTTTAGAGACTTTGAATTCGGACTTGCTTTCTTAAACGAGTTAAAGTACTTGTCCACCATTGACGTTCCTGACTTCATCGTGGTCCCACCGCTGCTTTCGAGGGCGCTGATCGCCCCGCCACTTGCCCCGTTTTTACCCATGATGCACGAGGGTAACAGTCAAAGGCTGTCCCGAAGATAGAGCAAAAGCTGCGAGTTGGTGATGAGTCATTGTTCCGCAGGACAATAGTCCATCCGTGTTGATCACCGTGTTCTGCGTTCCGTAGATGCAGCCAGGCAGCAGCGCCGAGCTGTCTATGAGTCCACCAACTGCCTTGTCTCCCACATACGGGTACTTCCGGAAGTCCGTCTCGTACCGAGAGATCTCGTCGTCGTAGTGACCACGTCCGGCGGAAAGGTCCAGTCCGTAGCCAGCGGCCAATCGGTCGAAACCAGGCTTCGCAACATCGAGGGTGCTGTACTTGGAGCTGCGCTGGGCCAGGAGATCCGAATAGTAGCCATTGCTGTGACATGGCAGGTCCAGCTGGCATTGGCGTGGCTCCAGATAGTAGCGGCTGTAGTGTCTCTCCGTTTCCGACACTAAACCATCGGTCGTTGTTCCGGGCAAGGATGAGCAGAGTGTGTGGTATCCGGTTCGATAAAGGTTCGTGTCAAACGCCAGGTTGGAACCGGCGTAAGGATACATGGACTCCGTCTTGACGTCGCCCCCTGAACAGCCATAATAGGCAACCGTGTTGTTGTATGTCGCGTTAAACTGGGCACTGTAGAGGTCCCTGTACGGTACTTTCCGTTTGCGACCAGTCTGTAAGTAATCGCGAAGTTGGCTCTTGGATTTCTTGCCACGGGGTCAGCGAATGCGCCCCACGTCCCCGTCTGTCATGACTCAAAATTCCGACGGATCACAGTCGATTATGGGGTAGGGTAGCTTGAATTCAGAGCCTCTTTTCCGAACAAGGTTTTTTTCGTTTTTTATTGTTTTATTATTTGGCGAATAGCCAGGGTATCAGCAATGTTCTGCTATGGCAGTGGTCAGTAAAACACATAGTTCCAAGAATCTACCAGAAAGAGATAAACATCTCTATATGTTTGACTTAGCAACCTGCTCCAACTCATCCTTCTTCTTGATGGCATAGGAATTGGATGATCCCTTGGACGCATTGATCAACTCATCGGCAAGGCATTCAGCGATGCTCTTGATGTTATGCAAGGAGGCTTCTCTCGCTCCAGTGCACAGCAGCCAGATGGCCTGGTTGACACGACGCAGAGGCGACACATCGACTGCCTGAAGACGAACAGTTCCAGCACGACCAATACGGGTTGAATCTTCTCTTGGACCGATGTTGATGATGGCATTTACCAAGATTTGGAGCGGGTTCTCTCCTGTCAGAAGATGAATGATCTCAAAACTGTGCTTAACTATACGCATGGCCATGAGCTTCTTGCCATTGTTGCGGCCGTGCATCATAAGACTGTCCGTAAGACGTTCAACGATCGGACACTGTGCCTTCCTAAATCTCTTGGCCTGGTAACGGCCAGCAGAGTGTGGCAAGTACTTTGCATACTTGTCTTTTATAGCAATGTAATCAGTTAGACTGATGTCGATGACATTGACGTCATCAGATGACCACTTGCCAAACAGCTTCACATCCTGGGCCTCAACGACCGGCAACTCCTCAAAAACTTCAGTCATATTTGCTTTTGTAGACCATAGGGAAAAGGAAAGGTCATGCATGACCTTCATCTTCACTGCAATGAAACAGGAAATACTGGTTTCAACGGTGCAGTTGTAATATTCAATTTCCCTAATCTAATGAAATATTCAATTTCCCTAATCAAATGAAATATTCAATTTCCTTAATCTAATCAAATAATGCACAAGTCATCAACCAATTGCACATCAACAGGTCAATGTTCAGAAGATCAGTCTGTAAGACAGAGAGGCAGCCTATGGTTGATAAGCAATTTGAAAGAGGTGCATTTTAAGTTGAGAACGAAATGACACAAGCGACTGAGCAGAGCGCACAGACACAGGGAGAGAGTTCCCAGTTCGAAACTAAATTTATTCTTTGGTGAACAGGAAGCCAATGCAAAGATTTGAGGACATGGGTTACAAGTTCATATCTGGATGTATTAGTTATGGCTGTAGCCAAAGAGTTCTGTAGAGAGGGTAAAAGAGATCGAATGGTTGGCTTACGTTAAGTGTCGATGTATGCAAAGGATGAAATCCGGTTTGCTGTTTTTGTAGATTACTCGGGAGCTCGTCTGAAGCCAGATCCAGTGAAAGTCCTTCGTCATCAGGCGATATGCTATTAGACCCGAACTCCCCGTCTTAATCACTGCAGTCGACAAAACACATTTAAGCCACACACCAATCCACGCAAGAGTGACAACACATGCCCTGCAAATGCACAACACAGTGACACGCATCACACACGAGTGACGACTCATGTTAAACATGCTATAAAATGAACAGCAGACTGAGTTACAACACATGCTATACATGCCACATAAGAGAACAACACACGTCACACACGACTGACAACGCATGCTACACGTGCTATAGAAATGAAGAGTATATACACATCGCACACGAGTGACAACATACTACACACATGTGCCACTCAAACAACACATGAGTGACACACCGACGCTCTGCTCGCAAGCAGTAAACCGAATTTCACAACGCATGATAACTCCGTGTAAGAGCGAACCATGCTCCCAGCCGTAATGGTATTACTTCGTCTTCAATTTCAATCAAAATAGCACGGCAGATGCAAAATCCCAGGTCTATTAATTATTTTTAATAGCACTCTGATTTAATTGGAAGTGAAATTAATGTCATATTTTATGCAATGCTACCAAAAAGTGCGCAGTCAAAGAAAACGGTAAACATACTGTTGTTATCGTCATCATGACAACATCTGTTGAGAAGGTGGGCCACTTACTTTTGGGAGACTCGGTCTACTACGCCTCTACTTAGAATCCACTAAGTCGTCATTACTTGTTCGACTGAAACAGGAACATCCAGAGGAACACTAATAATACTATACCTTACCTAGTAATAATCACAACTGACGTTATGGTCGTATCATAATCCACTAATGACGATTACAACAACAATGATTATGACAGTTAAAGGATACTTACATTCCTGATGAGCCACAGCGAAATAGTTGAGATTGTTGGGGTGAATGAGATCATAACCTCCTTTCTGCAACAGTTCCTGATCCGAATCGAAAACCATTCGACCTCTGCAACAAAATCCATCAACGAATGACATTAACTCTTTAGGACTTTTTACTCTCTGATTGATATTCATTTTGCAATTTTCGGGAAGTCGTGTTCAAAAAGCAAAAGATTTTGCCACTAGCCTTAACTAGAAGCTGAGGTATTTTGAGGATCTCTAATTAATAGATGCTTCATAAGTGTCCACTTGCACCGTATTATTAAGTATAACTGCTGTGGGAAGAGAATATTGGTTAGCTGCATGTACAAGCAATGACGGAGATGACTTGGCACAATATGCTCGGTACTCTTTTCCCTTTGCTTTTCTCTGTTCTCTGTTAGGCTTCTTTTAAGTCTTTCTCGAAAGCGCTGAATGAACACACTTCATGCATGTATACATATATACATACGTACATACATACATACATACACATAAGTACATATACATACATAGTTACATACATACATATATATACATATATGCATATATATATGCATACATGCATGCGTATGCATACATATGCTTCACGTATACATACGTAGGTACGTATATAGTTAGTATTATTGCAGTCACAAAATTATTTCACTAATTACAATACGGAAAACATGTCATTAAATCGCTTGCAGACTATGAGGTTTAAATAACTGAACCGGAGTTTGCTGAAAGTGGCAATTACTTGGGATCCATTGAAATCGGTGACATGTCCATCTTGTGTTTACTCTTGAATGTATAGTTGCGAGACGGAACATCGGCCAAAGGCAAAGGACCAAAGGGGCAGCAGAGAGCGAACAAAGCCAATGGAACATCTCTCCTCTCTGACCCAGGAGCCACAGATTTCCAACATCTATAAACACAAAACGCTGTTTCTCAAAAGACTTACAAGATTCATATTGTATTGTATTGTCATTGTCACTTTATTTAGTGCACTAGAGTCCAGAGGAAATAATGAATTGCTAAGGCAGTGAGCTGCAACAGGCCTTGCCTCTCACTGCCACATACGCTCCTCTGACAGTAAGCGGAAGACTGTCTTAAACTCTGATCAACAAACTATTTTCACATCGTCAGTAGAAAGTTTTGTGTGTAATGGAATTTTGAAACTTTTAAACAAGGCACGTGTTCTGAAGTACACTTGGGTTGACAGATTATTTACTCTTCATTTATGAAGACGACAAATAGTAGAAAAATTAATTTAGCACAAAAACGATAAATAAGCCTACCATTACAGCAGGTGTCCTGTAGATGGATTTGAATCGATTTTTTGTCTGTTCCAACGTTTTGATTTCACGCCAGTATTTGCCTGCTGGTTCAGCATCACCGTGGACGTATAGGACATCCATCTTGGCCACGTAAAGCAGACTCAGCAGGCTCAGGTAGAACAGGTAATCTATCTTCCCGCCGTCGATCCAGGTCATGTGACCTATACTCGGAACCAGTTCGCTGAAAGTCGGAACCGGTCTGCGTATATATCTGCTCCGTGGAAGAGGCGTCTTGCCAGTCGTCGAAATGGATCATTCAGCTCCCAGATGTCCAGCGGTCATAGAGCTGACCAGACAGAATGAGGCAACTACTCATGTTTAACATGTCACCCTTGTGGTAGATGTGGTGGACGTGGGTCGCGTGACGGTGCTTGGACCGATCAGTGAACTGTAGAAGCTGTTTAGAGGACGTGGAGTCGTCTGCGAGGAGCTCCTTGCGCATCATGACATAGCCCTCTATTGCCTGCCTCTGCAGCCCGAAGTAAAAATCCACGAGTCACCTGCTGGACGGGAAGTTGAGCATCCACGTTTTCTCGCCGACGAACATCCCTCCATCCTCGTTCAGCAGCCGGAAACTGATCTGGACTGTCTCATCGCAGTCAGATCTTTGAGCCAATGCATGGTTGTAGTGTACCTCATCGATCTGGAACTCGTGTTCGTAGTGTGTGTAGACCTTGTCAGGGCGGATCAATCGAAGAACGCTCATGACGCCGAGGTAGTGTTTGAGCGCGAACCAGCGAATGCCACATCACAGGTAGTGCACTTCCAGTTGGAGGACGCCCTCAGTGAGGAATGAGCTGACCGGAGTGTCCGTGGCACCAAACGCTCCCTGCACAATTGGGTACCTGCCCTTCTCCTCCAACAGGTCCGGAGTGTTATGAGAAACAATTTTCCCTGCGTGTTGTGGCTGCGGTGGCCCGACCAGGATCGGGTGTTCGCCCAGGGGATCGGTCGATCCTCTGGCCCTTCCGATGGGCTCGTGCTCCACTTGTGGGACGTGACTGAAATGCTGACTGCCATCCTGGGACATCCAGGTGCCACCCAAAGAAAGAAGCAAAACATCTCCTAAGATTGATATGGAGCCAAGGACGAGTCTAAAGATCTTACTGGAAGGCAACAGATTCGACCGCACTCTCATTCTCACTACAATACATATGCAATCATGTGCAACATGTAATACATATGCGGCCTATATGCGGTGCAGTAGAATAAAATTTACATCATTCGTTAACTGCTATTTGATTGTAACTAAACCACTGCCCGTACGATGGTAGTGCCAGTCCCAAGCTCGGATAAAGGAGGAGGACAACGCCAATTATCTGTGTTACAACACAGCACGTCGTTAAACAACAACTAGACCATTCGATATATTACTGAATCTACTATGTGTGTATACAAGCAACTAATACTCTGAAGCTCTTAAACTTCTTCTAACTAAACCACTGCCCGTACGATGGTAGTGCCAGTCCCAAGCTCGGATAAAGGAGGAGGACAACGCCAATTATCTGTGTTACAACACAGCACGTCGTTAAACAACAACTAGACCATCCGATATATTACTGAATCTACTATGTGTGTATACAAGCAACTAATACTCTGAAGCTCTTAAACTTCTACCCATAGTCGAATCGTAATCTCGAGATTTCTGTAGCGCCCAAAAATGCCAAGTCCCGGAAACCATCTTATTCAACACGTTTTAATCAAATGAAATTTAAGAATTTTCTGAGCCAACTCAAGCCACGACACTGACCTTCTTCTTGTGGTTTGCGGTCATACATTGCACAAAATTTGGGTTCCTATTGTTCAGTGTCTCCGATTCTTCTTCTGTAACTGGGGGCACCGTTGACTGCTTCCGAAGCTTCTCTGCCACCATCTCCCTCAGTGACTTGTCACGCTTGAGTGATGGGAGCTCCTCCGGTTCATCAAGCAAGAACACGAGCAGTGACTGTGACAGACTTTCTGTAACGCTTGGTCCTTCTTGGTCAACGTTGAGGTCGACGTAGCGCGAGCACGCTTCATAAAACATGTCTCGTAGCATAGAAACAAAATGCGATGCCTGGGGTCGGACATGGTCTGTCGAAGAGCGAAGCTCTGTCAGTACCCTCTGATGTCGTGTTTCCATGGGTGCACGATTTTGTTGGTGCTTTGTATCCGTGGCAACATGATTGTCATTGGATAAGAGCTGGTGCTTAGTTTCCATTGCAGTGACATTATTGTTGGATACAATATGGTGCTTTATCTCCATTGCATTCCAGCTGCCATTGAATACAGTCTCCCAGGCAACCCTGCCATCACCGGATGACTGTCGTTAAGTACCACGCTCCGCTGAGCCTTCACCTCTGAGGCAATGCGGTCACCATTAGCAACAACCTTAAACTGCTGTTCTGACGTTTCCACGATAACCCTGTCTTCGCTGACTAAAAGCCTGTCTCTGAGAATGATGGCGATGTGTTTGGCACAAAGGTTGTCATGGCGTGATAGAATCTTGAGCAGGACGTGTTCATTCAGTGTAATGCTGATGCCTGCCTGTTTGTACAGGTTGGCTGCAACATCGGTCCTCAGGACCTTCTGGACAAGGGACTTGAGACCAGGTCTCGAGTCAAACTGGAACTCACCACGGTACAAGTCAGAGAGGCAGTCGAGGAGACCGAAGAGGTTTCTACATGAGAGGTATGGTAGCATACCTACAGTTAAACAAGACAACAGGTATGATTAAAGCAGTAACAGAGCCAATAGTAGTAAGAATAATAACAAGAAGAATAGTAATAATAACAGTAATAACAATATTAATTATTAACAATAATAATATTGTTATGCATTTATTAAGTGCCACAATCTAATGACGAAGCATCAGTCGATGATGCTCAGCAATTGTAAGTGAAGGACTTGCTCCGAGTCCCTACACTGTAACAATCTCAGACGAGGTTTGAACTCGTAATCTCCGCATGACAAGGTCAGCTCTCAACTAATCGGTTACTGGGCCCCACACGGTATTATTTTTTATTAATAACAGTGGTGATAATATTACCAGTAGTAGCAATATAAATAATTATAACAGTAAATGTAATAGCGATAATAACAGCATTAGTAATAATAATAATAACTGACTCTCTTTATCTACATTTGGTATTATTTTTTGTTTTTATTACTACTATAAAAGTTTTACATGAATGATGTCTCAGGAACTAACAAATATGTAAAGGGGTAGAAATATTATCATTCTGTTTACATAGAGCAGCAATGCTCCCAGGCAATGTTGAAACTTAATATTAATTAATTAAAATTAATTCAATTATTTTTAGTATTATTTATATTTTACAATAACAGTGACATGACAAGTAAATTTTCCCAGCTATATATAATCCCTCATTATTTATGCATGTCATATATTTATACCTTATAACAATAATACTAACAGTAGTAACATAATCATTATTACTTAACAATTAACAATTAGTACAAATAATAACAACTTACAGTTGATCGTCCAACCAGGTTGAGGTGAGTCATGGACATGTAGCAGATTCTTCGATCCGCCTCCATCTTCTTCCATGTCCCTAAACTTGATCGGATTATGCTGTTGGTCCGACTCCGTGCGCCAGATGCGGTTCCAGCCATTATGGCACCTCACTTGGCACCAAGTTTGAAGAACTATCCAGCAGCAAGGGCCAATCGTCTGCACAAGCAGCTGGTGCGACAACAGCCCCAGCATCAGGTTACGAAACGGCACCCTGTAATCGTAACGTATCTATGTGTGTACAACATGTTCCTGAAGAGTTTAAAATCACCGTTTAAGAACCTGACAAAGGTGCTATCAAACTAAGGTGTCTTTAAGAAGTGCTAAACATGTTTCTTGATCTAATCTGATCTAATCTACAATTATTATCATGCATTTATTAAGCGCCACTCTCTGTCAGTGTAAGACTCACCCAAGTTCCCTACACAGTAACCTTCTCTGGGGAAGCTCAGATCCGTACCCATGGCCTTATAAGGCGAGCGCTCTAACCAATCAGCGACCACATCCCTCAACTTGAAGTAATTCATCAACCGACCTTGTAGCTTCTGTGCGGTCAGAAGAATCACGCTCTGGTGGATAGACGAGGAAGACAAAGGACTTCTGATCTTCACGGTCCACCTTTGAACTCTGATTTGATGAATAGCGTTGATTGTCCAAGAGGAAAACCTTAACAAAACAAGGAATCATCATCATCATAATCATCATCATCATCATCATCATCATCAACAACAACAACATCATCATCATCATCATCATCATCATCATCATCATCATCATCATCATCATCAACAACATCATCATCGTCAACATCAAAATCATCAACATCAAAATCATCATCATCATCATTCATCATCATCATCATCATCATCATCATCAAAATCATCATCATCAACAACATCATCATCATCATCATCAACATCAACATCAAAATCATCAACATCATCATCATCATCATTCATCATCATCATCATCAACATCATCATCATCATCATCATCATCATCATCATCATCATCATCATCATCATCAACAACATCGACATCAAAATCATCATCATCATCATCAAAATCATTATCATCATCATCATCATCATGACCACCACAATAATCATCCTTCAGATCCTCAAATTTAACCAACTTCATTCATAATAATGATACAACTGATGGCAATGATGACGATAATCATTATAATGATTACAACTAAGATGATGATGTCATGGCAAACAACTGTGAAGACAACGATGATGAAAAACTAAACCGCTACCTGTTGAAGTGATGACGTAGCTGACCGGATGCAGGAGCATCCGATACGGTACACCGACTCTACTGAAGCAGCCGATACGCTACAGCGACTCTTCTGGTTCCGTAATGAACTCGACAAGAACCATCAGCTGTTGAAATGATGACGTAGCTGACCGGAGGCAGGAGCAGGCGATACGATACAGCGACTCTACTGGAGCAGGCGATACGTGACAGCGACTCTACTGGAGCAGCCGATACGGTATAGCGACTCTACTGGAGCAGCCGATACGCTACAGCGACTCTTCTGGTTCCGTAATGAACTCGACGAGAACCATCAGCTGTTGAAATGATGACGTAGCTGACCGGAGGCAGGAGCAGCCGATGTGCAACAGCGACTCTGCTGGTTCCGTGATGGACTCGACAAGAACCATCAGCTGCTGACGAAGACGGAGTTCGACATCGGCCTGCAGTTCCTGTTGACCTACAACCCATCATCACGTTTCACTTTTAATGTAGTGCAGACAGAGGAATTCCTACCTGTGTCACAACACCTTTCATACTTCAACCACAAGCTGCATTGCTTTGCCAGGCGCTTGTAGTACACTCTTATCGTTAAAATGCCAACAGATAATCAACAAAGTGCGGCCAAGTAAATCCTGTATAATCATAGATGCACCATTAACACCTGTTGTCAGCTTATCTACTCTAATCAAATGACTTCCATTTATCTAATCAAATGACTTCTATTTATCTAATCAAATGACTTCTACATGTATTTATCTAATCAAATGACTTCTATTTATCTAATCAAAATGACTTCTCCTGCAGACATTCGACCGAAAAAACCATGCTTGTTTAGTGTTACTATACAATAATTTTAGTTAGTTAGTGAATTCTCTATAGATACTTAATAAATATTACATCTTTTAAGTATACCAGAGACCCATAATCATAAATGAACATTTATGAAGCACCACTCTACAATTCAAAGGCGCTTCTGACCAAAGTCAGTGCTATCACTAACACATAAATATCTTGGTGCTGTATAATACATACCATAAACTGTCTACTCTTTATATAGTGCATGTAACCGACCTCTCAAAAGCAATGCCAGAAAATGCCAGTGCCAGAAGAGAAAGACAAGCTATTACCTCCAGTTCATGGGTATGCTACAGCAAAGGTCCTGCAGCAGATTAGCATGGCCTTATTACGTGCGAGGAAACGGGAATTGACTTCAACCAGACTTCAACCAGTTTCTGACAAAAATAACAAAAACACTTGAGTTTTTCAGCTACTTAGAAATTAGATTTCATATGCTAAGAAAACCACAGTGCAGCATTACGACACTCCTCTCCTTTGCTCATCTCATTTTCCAAACAACTGAAGACTTATTCTTCTTCCTGGGAATATCATGAAATTAATTCTCTGATCAGTACTGATTAAAGCTCTCCTCTCCCTCAGCAAATCTATCGCTGGCATCACATACAAATCGTCTGTAGCACCTTATAATTTTTCTGAACTGCTCTTCTAGTGCATATGGAATCAGCGTATATATCACACAGTCAGATGTCATCGAAACACTTACACACGTGTTTTGTACCCTTGAGTCGCCAAGGCAAGAATCCGTAATCCTCTGCCAGTACATTGCATAGTATACCATTGCTGACTCCTTATTACTTTGAAAACAGGAAAAGTATCATCACTCACTCGCAATTCCTGTTGTCCCGGTTATGCGTGTTCTGGTCTTGAGTTTGCGAGTTCGTACAGTTGCTGTAAGCACTTCCGTGGCTTTGTTGATCGAGCAGTTACGATTCTGGCAGGCGATATCACCTTTGCATTCTGCATGTCTGCTCCACATGTTTCCAAGTCAATGATGCTGTCTGTCCATTGCAGGCGATTTTTTATTGAGATCTGGTATTCTAGACTCACAGTGTGCTAGATAGAGACACAGAGCAAAAACAATGTACTATAATGAACAGTTTTTAATAGCTTTCTATGAAAATTTCTAATGTTGACATCAGTGTGACATGAACAAAATTTTCTCAAGAGTCTCAAGTCATCAATCAATCAATCAATCAATCAACTAGACATTTATATAGCGCGCTCTTCAAGGCAACTATTCAGAGGCGCTCCCAGCTCAACCTCGACAAAAGAGAACAGTCTTAAGAGCAGAGAAGAAAGAGCTGGACGAGTCTCGAGGAAGAGACCACAGTTCAACAGGAAGGCAATTCCAGATAGTGGGACCGACAACGGAGAATGCTCGCTGTTGCATGGTTGCAGTGCGAGCGAAAGGAACATGTAAGTCATCAGTGCTCGAAATGGAAAATTTTACGAAACGGAACGCTAGTCAAAGATATGGGAGCATTCACGTTAATTTCATAGCATTTTCCACAATAATTCATTTGACGAACCGGAACGGCGTTCCGGTGCGTTCCGGTCCATTTCGAGCACTGTAAGTCATACAAACTTGCAATTAAAATATGGTTACAGGAGTGCATTACATGATATGATGTTTTGTCCCTAGTTTATACAAGTGTGCATTTATGACTATTTCATACTGTATTGTATTTTTATTGTATTTTTATTTTGGTGACCAAACATTGCAAGGATAAACAAAACATATAATGCTTAAAATCAGTTAACATAATCTGGCTATACAAGAGGCCCAAAAGGGGTCATAAACCCTGCTACCTGGGCCACCTGAGTAGTAATACAATTAGATGAAACACAGTCGATCTAACATCATTAGATATGCAGTGGTAACAGTGATCACAAGTATACACGTATCAACTACGTCTTCACAGGCGCCTACAAGCTCATACATAACCTCATAAAAGATTACAGCGTCGTTTTCTGCAGAAGTCCCCAAAGGTTTCATTGACTTTTGTACCATGACTCAACTGGAAGAGAAGCCATACCACCCTCTTAAGATATGAAATCAAGTCCATACAGCCACCATGTAACATGGAAGCTTCACCATGGTTCTCATTCTGGAACAGGCTTACAAAATTGGACGCACACCCCTCCCGTCCCTCTCAACACCCATCCGTAATTTTCTGAAAGAACGCTGTGATGCAAAGCTTCTTTTTAGGTGGAGATTTTTCGCGAATATCGTGTTTTTCTTGTCAATCATAACTCATTACCGACATTGTAACAACACTGCAATGATATTCCGCCTTACCAGTGCTCGTAAACCAACGACCGTCGTAAACAAATAGTATGGCCGCTTTCCCGCTTCGCTACCATTGATATAAATAAGAAAATTGAAACAGATGCCATAGATAGAGTAGTTACAAATTTCAATTCTCGTCATTAAACTGTTGAAGGTTTGGATGGGCTTTGTAGTCAACACTGAACAAACAGTGTGATCATCATACTCATAGGCTAGCTGCATATTTACTTAAGTCAAACCACATTTAGTCAACAGCAACATATCTGTGTCACTTAGTCAACACAACATGACAAGCGAAACGAATCACAATAATATTATGGCGTAAGGCTTCCAAATTTGTCCAGGAATCATTTCCATACTTTACAAAGGAGCCGTGGAATGTGGAGATTGCGCACAGAAGAACCGCTCAACTATTTCATCAGGCAGATACCAACCCCAGGTGGGCCAGAACATTCATGCAGCAGCCTCTTATCCCGTGACTGACATATGCACAACCGTTCACTCATTCCACACCTAGTGAGTAAATAAGGAGTCTTACCCGTACGTACGTGTGTTGATGGCCAGTGGATCTCGTTCGTTCGTCGTTCCTTCGAGTTTATATTTTATGCTCTGGATTCATCTGAGTTTCGATCAGCTTCCTGGAGTAGTGCAGCGTGTGGCTGCTCGTGAGTGAGCATCGTGTGGCTGCTCGTGAGTGAGCATCGTGTGGCTGCTCGTGAGTGAGCATCGTGTGGCTGCTCGTGAGTGAGCATCGTGTGGCTGCTCGTGAGTGAGCGTCGTGTAGCCGTATATATAGGCTCCGTGTTTCCGATTCTGCTTCTCTCGGCCGAGTTGGTCTTTTTGTCGGATTGCAGGAATAGGAGTGATTGCTAGTCTTCGGATTTATAGCGAATTTGTCGTTGCTTTGCGAGTTTCGTTTCCTCTGTTGTGTGGTCGAGTCGAGTTGAGTTTCCTGGGAGGAGTGCGTATTGCTGCTTTCGTTCGTGTGTGGTGCACGGCTGCCGAGATTCCTGGGAGGAGTGCGTATAGGTGCTTTCCTTTCGCGTGAGGTGCGCGACTGTTTTGTTTCCTGGGAGGAGTGCGTATAGGTCCTTTCCTTTCGCGTGAGGTGCGCGACTGTTTTGTTTCCTGGGAGGGGTGCGTATAGCTGCTTTCCTTTCGCGTGAGGTGCGCGACTGTTTTGTTTCCTGGGAGGAGTGCGTATAGGTGCTTTCCTTTCGCGTGAGGTGCGCGACTGTTTTGTTTCCTGGGAGGAGTGCGTATAGGTGCTTTCCTTTCGCGTGAGGTGCGCGACTGTTTTGTTTCCTGGGAGGAGTGCGTATAGGTGCTTTCCTTTCGCGTGAGGTGCGCGACTGTTTTGTTTCCTGGGAGGAGTGCGTACAGCCGCTTTCGTTACGTGTGTGGTGCGCGGCTGCTGAGTTTACTGGAGGAGGGCAGCATGTGCTTGGCAAGACTTTATCCTCTGAATTCGACGAGAGTTGTTTTTTTTAATGCCCGACTGTAGGCTTACGGGGTAGGAGTATACGTTATCCATTTCTGTATAGGTTTCCCGGTTCTGTCACCCACTGAAGTGTGGCAGGCGATGTAGTCAAGCAAAACGATCAGTAATCCCACTGAGGTGTGGCAGATGGTCACACAAGAAGTCAGCCATAGAGGTGAGGCAGAGGCTGCAGCCGGTCGCACAAGCGGTGTATACGTTATCCATTTCTGTATAGGTTTTCCGGTTCTGTCACCCACTGAAGTGTGGCAGGCGATGTAGTCAAGCAAAACGATCAGTAATCCCACTTAGGCGTGGCAGATGGTCACACAAGAAGTCAGTCATAGAGGTGAAGCAGAAGCTGCAGACGGTCGCACAAGCAGTGGCCTCTCTACTGGCGCTCAACTCGCGCCTTCTTCAGAAATCGGGTCATTCGTGCACGTGTGACAGCCGAGCGACGGGATGCAGCAATAGAAGCCTGGCGACGGTCGACACGGGTTTCCTTGTTGTCTCCATCAGGTGAATCCCTGCGAAACAGGCTTCTCAGCGGACCTAGGAAGCATGAGCAGCAGTCTGCGACGTCGGTCTCTTGTCCCTCGGGCCTTGGCGGAGTTTCTCGGGTCTTTTTCCTCGCTGGGATGGTCTTGTATTCGTTCTTCTCAGACCAAGACAACCGTGACCCTGAGCTCGGTCTTGATGATTTGTCCTCGTCATCAACTGGAGCCTTTTCCATCATCTCTCCGCTCAGGCTGATGTTCTTCTCCTCCTCCTCCTCCTCCTCCTCCTCCTCCTCCTCCATTTCGAGTGCCTTGACAGGATGTAATGTTAAGTCGAGCACTGGTCGAGATCTGGTGAGGGCAACACTGCGAGGCTCTTCCTCCTCGTCTTCCTCCTCCTCCTCCTCCTCGTCCTCGTCCTCCATTGCAGGAGCTTTGACAGGATGTGATGTCAAGTTGAGCACTGGTCGAGATCTGGTGAGGGCAACACTGCGAGGCTCTTCCTCCTCGTCTTCCTCCTCCTTCTCCTCCACCTCCTCCTCCTGCTTACCCGGTTTGACTCCAAGAGTAAAGAGACCTAGGCTTGGTGTTGGTCTCGAGGGTGATGCTGTAACTCCAAGTTCTTCGTCAGCCCTCAGTTCATCCTCAGCCCTCATTTCATCCTCCTCCTGCTGCCTGCCAGGATCAACGACTTCAAAAGTCATGAGACCTAGGGCTGCTGTTGGTCTCGAGTGCGACGAAGTGGCTCCAGGTGATATGGCTCCAATCTCTTCGTCATCAGCACTCACTTCGTCCACATCTTCCTCTGCCGCTCTCTCTGGGACTGGACTAGTGAGATCCATCCGCGAAGGGGAAGGCTTCGGTGGACGCCTGATGATCGGCACAGGCAGATGGTCGACGGCAGCAACAGGCGGTGCCATACGGAAGCATCGCCTTAACCATCTCCTGCAAAATGCATCCTGTGATGTTGTTGAGCCGGTAGCTGGAGGAGGTGAGTTGCCGGATGCTTTCTTAGGCATTGATTCTGCGGCAACGTTTTCCTCAACAGCTACGGCTTTATGGATGCGCGGCCTCCTCGGCCACCTGCTGGTCCTCCCAGCGCTTGTTCCGTTGCTCGTTGTTGGAGAAGAGTCAATTGACGGTTTCTCAGCCGGTGTGACTTCATTGACTCGCTCGACAACATCAGAGCTAGGCTGGACGCGATTCGAACCTCGAACCTTTGTGAAGCGCTTCCTCAGCGCAGTGCAACAGCCGGACGCAGCAGTACCTCGATCGCTTGCCTCTGTTGAGACATTAACGACATTTGGCTCTGCGGACGACCGACTGACCGGGTCTCCCGAAGGGCCTCTAAGACTACGACCGAAGCGACGCATCTTACTGTTCTGTGGGTGCGGTGAAATCCCAACAGAAACGCTACTGTTGCTGGCTAGGCCAACTGTTGTAGTAGAACAATGAAGAAGAAAATATACTCCTCGTAAAAAGGCAGCTTCTCGTAAAGAAAATGCTGTGCAAAACCGCAGACGTAACGAACGAAATAAACGATAGAACGATAAGAAAGAAGTCCAACTAATCCTCGAAATAGCAGCGAAATATCTTCGAAAAGACGCAACGAACCAACTCAGAGAGCAGATCACAAGGGAAAGGCTTTACGCAGTGAGGCGGCGTAATCTGCGACGTTACCATGGCAACGACAATAGTCGCCGGAAATAACGGCGTGTAAACAGTAAACATTGCTATATGTCTATGTCTTATAGAATTAATTGGCGTAGTCATTGCAAGATATTTAAATGATGATGATGATGATGATGATGATGACGACGATCAGGAGCGAAGTATTGGCTACGAGATGAATTGTGTGCGTTTATAGGCCTATATATACGATTCTGCGGGTTTTGGCCTTGCAATTAATTAACTGTATATTGACGAGAACAAGATTAATGTTAGCCTAATAGGCCTAACCTTAAAAGTTGCAGTATTGTTATTAGTAGTAGTAGTAGTAGTAGTAGTAGTAGTAGTAGTAGTAGTAGTAGTAGTAGTAGTAGTAGTAGTAGTAGTAGTAGTAGTAGTAGTAGTAGTAGTAGTAGTAGTAGTAGTAGTAGTAGTAGTAGTAGTAGTATAGTAGTAGTAGTAGTAGTAGTAGTAGTAGTAGTAGTAGTAGTAGTAGTAGTAGTAGTATTAATAATAGTAGTGGTAGTAGGCCTGGTAGTAGTGATGGTAGTAGTAGTTGCATCGTGGTCCATGGACATTTCCTTAATCCAAACTTGCGAATTTCTATTGGGCAAACATTCTCCAAAAATGTTCTAGACCTCTAGCGAACCTTCTACGTCTCCTCTGATTCAGATTTGCTGACTTTGCCCGCAACTATGCTTTGATTAAATAAACAAATAATTAAATTATCAAATGATAATAGCTGATCAGCTGATGCGATGCTTTATTAGATCTGCTGTATGAAGAAATAAAGAAGAAAGACAAAACCAATTAACGAAACTATAATATGAAAGAACAAACGAACGGGGAAAGAAAGAATTAATAATGTATTAATGAGTCATACATGTATAAGAAAGAAAACGATGATCGACTGAGTTATCGAACTTAAGCGTGACTGTCGAAGGCGGTTTTGCGTCAAGCGACGTCGATTGTAGTAGACGAGTTTTGGTGGGGGGTGATGACCGTGATGGCCGCAGGTCTTCGACATGACCCACCGTGTATCGTAAAGTAAACGTCGTTGAATGCAGGCTCATTAAGGATAGTGACGGCGCCATATGAATGTCCTCAACCGCACCATGTAATTGGCACTCTCTATAGCCGTGTATACCACTTGATGAAACGAACAACCGGTAGCCGATTGGTTCACCGTCCGCCTTGCTATGCAGAGAGTACGGGTTCGAGCCTCCTACCTCTGAGTAGAGACCTCTAGCATGTCCTTCACTAGCAATTACTCAGCGCCATCGATTGATGCTTGGTCATTATGTAGTAGCGCTTAATAAACGCGTAATAATACTTGCCGCCTTCCGAAAGAACGACACTTATATATACTCTGTGGTATATATATATAGAACTGCTGACAGGATACATAATATATTTTATATATACAATAGGTCTATAACTATGTATATATTATATATATATATATATATATATATATATATATATATATATATATATTACATATCGCACACACACATTTATTTATTTATTTATTTATTTATTTATTTATTTATTTATTTATCTATTTATTTATTTATTTATTTATTACATATCACGAGTCTTTCAGTGGTTGGGCCCCACGTGGAATAACCTCCCTTCCGATCTGCTCGTCCTCTTGACTATGGACGCTGCATACACCATGCACCAAGCATCTCAAAAAACTGTTCTTTATCGCCGGAGTTGGGCTGGGAGCACCTCTGAGTAAGTATCATTGCGTGCGCTATATAAGTCCTCTGGATGAAAGAATGAATGGAATGGATGAATGAATGCATGAATGAATGAAATGATTCAAGAATGTTTACAAGTAAGTTTACTATCAGTAGGCCATCAAAAGTATTAGCGAAAGTAGGATATCATAGTATCTTTTAACTCGATTTCAAAACGCCGGCAAAAACTTGCGCAAGTCGCACTGAAATGGAAATAGACGACTTTCCGTCCAGTGCCCAATAGACTTGAATAGAGAATCTTTTGAATAAAAGATCATCCAATGTTAACTTGGGACAGACTCGACAGACTTGACTTGACGAGGAAGTACAACATGAATTAATTGGGGTTTTCTTTGACTAGATAGGATCCAGTAGAGAAATTATCAACTTGAGTAATCGTGCATCGTAATCGTAAACTAGAAATTTATAAAGCGCTACTCTAAAGCTAAGCGCAGAGCATCCGCTTATTCACGAGCGCTGCGTCTTGTCAGAGGTTTTGTCTAGAGATACGATGGAAAGACCGGAGTCCGGTTGCCTGAGAGAGGAGGTAGAGGCGCTGCTGTTGACTTGAGGACAGGGTGGCGAACACGACTGATTATTATTCGAATGTGCAAAACCTTGACAGTGATAGTTAAGCTTATAAGATAAATTATCCCAATTGAGACGACTGGCCAGATATAGGACTATATAGCACGACTTTAACAAGTTTACAGTGTCTCGGACTTTACGTCAGAATTTCTGCCTCCTATTCATTTCCTCTTTTCAGTATTTATAGCCAAAACATCAGAATTCAGCATCTGATATGACATTTAAAAAAATGACAAGAGAGACAGAGGCACGGACATGGAGACAGCCAAACGCACAGACATAGAAACAATCAACACAGTAGCCTCTGAGAGGCTCTAAGGGGCGCTGTATAAATGTTTCATTACATTACATTACATGACGATGATGAGTTCTCTGCCCGAAGGTAGGTTCATTGGCTTTATGCCACCAGAGGATGAGTTAGGTGGTTTCCCGTTGCCTTCCTCACAGAGAATTGTGGGTGAGGAACTTGTCCAAGATCGCTACGCAATGGCTTGAGGTATAGAATTGCCGGGGGTACTTAATGTGTTTTTTATCCGACCACAAAAAATTATTGATTGCTAATATTAGGCCTATCTAGTGTAATTAAAACATACGGTTTTCTTCGTCCCAGTTTTATATATTTCTAATCGTTTTATTATACAGAAATAACAATTTGTTGTTTGGCTCATCACGATAATAGTTAGCGCTGTGTCTTGCGTTGAAAAAGTTTGAAATCTGCGCTCGATTCCCCTTGGGCTACTTGGGCTACTTGCCAAATCACCATCACCAGTAAGCGAATGCGGAAACACGTCACGTGATGAAATCTGCTGGTTCTTATTGGCCACCGATTCCAGATCATTGAACGTAAGTCTAAAGCTCCCGTTGCAATTTTGTCATTGTCTACGTCATTCGTTTGTTCTCGACCGCTTTCTGTTTTCGTATACGCCTATAGATCCTAGCGTAATAGTGTTTCCGTGGCAATATGCATAAACATGAGCTTCTATATCATTATACAGGCGCCTATGCTTTCTTCATAGTGTAGCGTAATATCATAGACGCTTGTACAATAATAGGTTTCCATGGCAACATGCATAAAAATGAGCTTCTATATTATTATACAGGCGCCTATGCTTACGAGCTTCTATATTATTATACAGGCGCCTATGCTTTCTTCATAGTCAAGCGTAATATCATAGACGCTTGTACAATAATAGGTTTCCATGGCAATATGCATAATTATGAGCTTCTATGTTGTATACAGGCGCCTATGCTTTTTTCATAGTTTAACGCATCGTATCGTATTTGGAGATTTTTATAGCGCCGTTCACAGTTGAGGCTATTTAGTGGCGCTCCCAGTGCGAAGGCCTCGACGGAAGAAAAGGTTTCAAGCACTACACGGAAAGGGATGTATGAAGAAATCTAGTAAGTAAGATTACATGTAGAGAGGAAGGAAGGCATTCGACAAGGGAGGGCCCTATGTTGGCAAAAGATCTAGTAAGATCATAGACGCCTTTATAATAGCGTGTTCATGGTAATATGCATAAATATTAACTTCTATATACATTAAGAAATTTCTTGCCTTAAATAAACAACGGAAGGGAAAACGGGATATTAATGAGCTTAACTCGAATGGCGAATGCAGTGGCAAGTCAGTTAAGGACCTTTAATGTAGACCGATATATGTTTTCAAAGATAGATCTGTAAAGGACATTTGTAATTGTAATTTAAAACTCCTGTCGAGCCAGCGTCTAGTTCACCAAAACCAAATCGTAACCAGAAGATCAAGTTGCACAATTGTAATCGTAATCTCGAGATTTCTACACAGCCCAAATGAAGCGAAGTCGCGGGAATCAGCGAATTCGCAGGCTCTCAGTTAAAATAAAATCGAAAGGCAGGCGAGGATAAAAATCGGTTCCAGGTCAAGGTTCGTTGAAAAGTCGAAACAATTTCTGAATATTTATTTCGTAAACAAATCTCATGAGATTTCATGTTTCGGTTGGATGGAGACAGATCGAAGAGTTTCTCCAGCACAGATCTGATCGCTTCTCAGATGTTGTTGATTCTTATGAGAAATCCCTTTATTCCGATTTCCTTGACTGCGTTACGCTACATAGCCTACCTTTAAGAGCACTCGGCGGAAAAGTCCGGGGGAATTGTCCTAATGGTGAAAAATGTCCGGGGGAGAATGTCGCGGGAGTTGCCGGTCTTATTACAACAATTTCTTCTTCTTCTTCTTCTTCTTCTTCATCTTCTTCTTCTTCTTCTTCTTCTTCTTCTTCTTCTCCTTCTCCTTCTCCGTCTCCGTCTCCTCCTCCTTCTCCTCCTCCTCCTCCTCCTCCTCCTCCTTCTCCTCCTCCTCCTTCTTCTTCTTCTTCTTCTTCTTCTTCTTCTTCTTCTTCTTCTCGTCCTCGTCATCATATTTCTAGATTATGATCGTACACTGTGGAGAGATCAAACGGCGGGGAAGAGCACTGGCCATCCGCCCTCATATGCCGAGGTTAAGAAAATGAAGTCGCTAACACTTCATATCCATAGCTGGCTCTCAAGCTAGCTTAAAGGACTGCTGTTCGTCTCCTCCTCTTCCTCCTACTTCTTCTGTTCCTTTTCTTCTGTTCCTTTTCTTCTCCTCCTCCTTCTTTCTGTCCTACTCCTCCTCTTCTCTTCCTCCTTCTCCTCCGTCTTCCTCTGCTTCTTCGTCTTCTTCTTTCTTTTCTCTTGTTCCTTCTTATCCTTCCCTCCTTTTCTTCTCGTCCTCGTCCTCGTCCTCGTCCTCCTCCTCCTGAATCTTCGTCTCCTCCTACTTCTTCTTCTCCTACTCCTTCCTACTTTTCCTCTTCCTACTTCTTCTCCTCTTCCTCGTCATCGTCATCTTATTCTTATCCTTATCCTCTTGCTTTTTCTTCTTTTCCCTCTTCTTCTAACTTAAACATTCTGCATTCATATTTGTCAGGAAATGATCTGTCATCTAAGAAATGTTCTCATAAATATTCAGTTAATGTACGATAACGTTGGAGCGTTCTCCATTCGGTCTGTCGCATCAGCTGACTGAGAGTTCTGGAAAGGCCAAGCAAGGCGGTATACTCTGATTACGTAGTCGGTCAAGAAGTGCTTGTATGTAACTACGTATGTATTTATGTATGTATGCATATATATATATGTTTGTTTATTTGTTTTTATCAAGCCACTTAATATAGCACCTTTTAAGTCGGCACAAAGGCGCTGCACGTATGACTATCTAACAGTAATTCATCTGGATATTTAAGTGCATTTTAAGACATTTTGGAAATATTTTATGAACAGAGCTAAAGGCAACAGCACGCCATGGGCGTCCAAGCAGGAATTTTTCTAAGGGGGACTAAGATGTCCAGGGGGCAGAAATTTCTAGGGGGCAACATTTTTGTAGGGGAAGCAAAATGACGTTTTTGCATAGACTAGCTGACTTACCTAAATAATTAAGTGTTTTTTAGTATTGAAAATCGTTTTGAACTGTTGGAATAATCATAATAATCAAAAGATTTCATTTTTTAAATACTTTAAAAATCCAAGGGGCCCCTTGCCCCTCTCCGGACGCCATGACAGCACGTATGTAAAGCTGAAGACTTGCTACTGGAGGAAGATCCGAGCCATGATAGGATACAATGGACTTGAGTTTATATACGGAAACGAGGCACCTGCATATCTCCATTATAGACAGGTATACGCCTACCGGAGCAGAAGGTAAAAAGCTTCATAGTGTCCATTCGAAACAGCAGGACCATATTAACGACAAGGATAACGAAGTCACATATTTTGTGTCAGCAACATTATTTGTTCAGTGATAAAACCAAACACGCTGGCCCCTACTGTTGAATACAAATTTTTATAGTCGAACAAAGTTAACTTCCCAATCTACTTTCAAAACCGGTTGCTATAGGTATTATGCTACCGGTACTCTTGATGATGTAAGTATTTACTTAGCGCTTTTTAAAGCGAACTTTAACCTATTTAATGCTAGCAACTACATTATATCGTTCGTTCCTTGTAGTTCATTTCTGATAGATCTAGCCATACTAGGCTAGTGAAGCATTCTGGTATTACTATAGAGGCGTTCATTGCGTGATCAATACTTCTGCAAAATGTTGTAATATGGTAGAATTTTAAAGAAATTCATATGGATCGTATGCATTGAAACGTTTGCTGAAGGTCATCATGAAGTTTAACATAAAAAGTCTCTGAGGTTTTGTCTGGTGACCTATATTCTGGTTCAATGGTGGCTAAAGGTGAGATCTGCGACGTTCCACGGCAATGGAAGCCTAGATTATGGTTACTCGACTTGAAACTGCGACACTAAGAGTACGCTGGCGTAGGCTCCCTACATATGGCATATGGGTGAAGTGCTTTTTAAAGCGAAATTTAAGCTATTTAATGCTAGCAACAACATTATATCGTTCCTTATAGTTTATTTCTGATAGATCTAGATTCTAGAAACTGCTACACTAAGAGTACGCAGGCGTAGGCTCCCTACATAAATTTGGCATATGCTAAGCAGCCCAAACAATATATCTTGACGGGTTGTATACCTTGAATGCGTTGCCTAATTATTAATTTTGCGCAATACATTATACATGCAGTATATGTACATTGCGTAAAATTAACGTGTATACGTTTATGTATGTATGTATAATTGTATATTTATGTGTTAGGTTCTTAATCTGTATACGCGCTCGTGAATAGGCTGGTGCCCTGCGCTTGGCCTTCGAGTGGCGCTTTAGAAGTTTGGAGATTACGATACATGGCCACCAAGTATCAGAATTCGAATTCTGACGCGAAGCTGAGAAGTGATGTGATGGCAAGTACCATGCATTCGTAGTAGTCCAGTCTCGTCCGGCCTTCGGTATGAGCAGCGAAGTGATCTATTTGTACCCATTGGCTGCTTCATTGAGCACTATTCCAGTTGGTAGGCCTATAGCTATGGTTCGTTTTACTGCGTCTTCTTTATGGCGAGCTCTGAGGTCGGATATATATTTTCAGTCTCAACTTCAGAACAAGAGACCGTATAGGCAAATATCCCATGGATTCGCCATATGCATTTTAGATTGTAACTACAGCTACACTACTGTAGTTATGATAAATATGTCCTTTTGATCGAAGCGATTTTTGTATTTTGAAAACGTAATATTCTGCACAGCTTAAAATCAGAATAGGAAAAGTCTCAGAAAATGGAAAGTAAGCCTATAATGTTATGGTCGCATTAATAAGCCATATTTTTTATCAACTACATGTCAGCAGTATAGCTCCATATGACTCCGACTTTATGCTAACTGGAGTTTCGAATGTAGCCTACGGAGTGTTTTTGCAAAGCGAAGATCTTTAAAACGTAGAAGTGTCCGCGTAACATCAAGACAAGACGTGCGCTACGAGTTAGAAGGTGCAGAAGAAAACAAAACCTGACTAAAAGGCTAAGAATTAATTAGTAAATCCTTTAAAACCAATCGAATCGTTAAAACTTCTGTAAACTCCGATTAAGCTAATAAATGGAAAGCAACTCGTTATTCGGTGTCATCGATTCCTCTTCAGACCTAGGCGTGCATGAGGAAAGCGACGAATTCGCTATACTGCAGTTCTCCATCTTTGTTGGCGTCGTACTTGTCGATTAGCGTCTCGATGTCAGCGTCCGATAGACCGAATCGACTGAGCATCAGCTTGGCCTCGTCCGTCGAGATCGAGCCACTGTTGTCCTTGTCAAACTCACGGAACATCGTCTGGATCTTGTCAGCTCTGCCACAAAAAAGGCTATGCACGTTGTAGACGGTCGATGACGATTGCAGCAACAATGATAAACTATTTCGGTTCATATTATTTATGTAGTTAGCGTAGGCTGTCGGTAAAACACAATATAACATAAAATAACAACGTAACCAGTGCTTTTTCAGCCGGAACGCACCGGAACGGCGTTCCGGCACCTTTTTCAGCTACCAAAAAATAATTTATTTATTTTAATAATAAAAACAATAATTTAGTTATTTTAATTTAATTTAAGTGTTTGTGAACTGTTTTCAATGTTTATTGAGACCCTTCCCAACCCCCAATCCCATTTTTCTCGTGATTTTAGCCCGCCCATAATTGTTGCGTTCCGGAACCTATTGTTCCGTTCCGGAACCTTTTTTTCTAGAAAAACAGCACTGAACGTAACATAATATAAAATTAAAATTAAAATAACACAGCATAGACTAAAATTATATAACATAAACTGACATAACATAGACCTCTCCCTCATACATGACATCCATGGTCACACCATGTTCTGCTATAAATTCCAGAGGACTCCGATCGGCTGCACGAGGCGATTATACCATACTTCGCACCAACCGGAAGTTTGGTAGTCGTGCCTTCTCGGTCTCAGAACCCACAGCATGGCACAGTCTTCCATCTACAGTCCGTCAACGCACATCTGTCGCTCAGTTTAAATCTCTAGTAGTAATGAATTGTACTATGACTAGGAATGTAGCGTAACGCGATCTCGTGCAAGACTTGTTTTGTTAAAGCGCGCTATAAATGTTTAGTTGTATTGTATATACATTTATAAGACTTACATACGTACATGTACGTTACAGTACTGTAACGATACCCAAGATTTCACCCAGAAATGCTAAGGCATTAGGAGTTGATCATACTCCACATTACTTGAATACTAATTTGATTCCTTTGCATCCTAATGAGGTAATGGTTATTTTTAAGATATGAATGAGAAGACCATCGATGAATATTAATAAGTTGTATTAAATATGAACAAATAATTGTATGAACAACTTCTGTGTTATGACAGTTTATATATATATATATATATATATATATATATATCCTATTCCTTACTTAGACCAGCTTGAGATTAACTAATCTATATATTACATCTATATTAACCTCCCTCCTTTCTTTGCTTGTGGCATTGGAATCGTTCTTTCGTATTTTGCCCCAATCGTCAATGTTTCAACACCGCTGACGTGGATTGATGCTGCGATCTCGGCGGATGACTGCTGTGGATTCTTTTCTACGTAGAAGTTCAATTTTCTCGTAGAATCTTCACCAATTCATTTGCTCATATAACTCACACGTCCAGCATAAAACGAGCTGCGACATAATTGTTTCGAAAGTCTATCAAATCGAAATATTCAGTTTATACGACAGTTCACTACAACTCACGACGACCGCTTACTGTCACTTTGCTTCGATACGAACTTAAGACGGAGCATTTGCGTTCTCGAATAACTTCTCTTCTCGAACTCAATTCAATAGAATTCCTGTAAGAATGTCTTACAAGTTCAACAACGTTTCTTCACTTGGGTCGCCACAACAAAATTGTACAATCAAAATGTGGTGTATCAACGTACTACCACAATTATACGAGTTAAATGACAACGCTTCACAAGACGTACACCATTGCGTTCAGCGTTCGACATCATAACTAAGGTCCCTCCTCAGTGAAGACACTCATTGCGCATGCGCAGCAGCAGATCACTAATTCATGGCAGTTGAAGATTGAACGGACCAATAGACTGTCGCCAACATCGTCTCTTTAGGCTCGTTCTTGTAATACAAGTCCCCAGACCTACTTGACTATTTATATTAAATATATACAACTGGTCATAGTCGCTGGTCACTTAATAAAATTGCATTATCTAACTATACTAATCAAATTAGCTTATGCAATCACAAACCCACTGTTCATTACAACATGTGACTTAACTAATAGGGCCTATACAATATTCTAAGTGTGATGTGTGGGACAGAGGCATCCGTTACAAGTACGTACATAATTATATTCAAGTGAAGTACAGTGTATCTCAATAGCGCAATGAGCGGTGAATGCTGAGTCCTGACCATAGGCGCCGACTCCTTGGGAGCCAGAGAGAAAGTTCAGTGGGTGCGTGGCACCCAGAAGAATTCGGACCTTAAATTCTAATTTTTTACACCTAAGTAATCTCACAACTTGAGAAGTACAACTGCAACACAAATACCCAACATTGCATGATCTCACAGTCACAGCCAGTACATAAATTATTTATTTAATTATTCATTATTTAAAATAATAAATAAATAATAACAATGGAACGTGCGAATATCACCAATTTCCAATACTTTTTCTAACCTCCTAACCCTTGACAAGAAAACAATGTTCTTTCTCTGAAAATCCACTAAAACTCGTCCACCTAAGGGAAGGGGAAGGGTTAAGGGAGGGGAAGAAAAAGGGTAGGGGAATGGAGGGAGTACCCATGCACCCAGACACGAAAGCAACAGTCGGCGCCTTTGGTGCTGACGTCAGCAACATGGCTTGACCTTGATATCTACTCGCCTTGCCTTGACCTTGCTGTAGAATGTGACGAACTCCTCGAAGCTCAGTTGGCCGTCTCCGTTCTGATCGTAGCGAGCAACCAGTTCGGCCGACTGAGACGGAGTGAAGGCCAGTTCCTTCTCGAGGATCTGATGGGCCTCGGCCGCAGACACCGATCCACTGCCGTCCTGATCGAACTCGGAGAACTTGCGTCTAATCTCAGCCATTCTTACATTCATCATAACAGCAAAATTCATCACTACTAGAAAAATAAATCGCCTTTAATATTTTTGTGCATTTAATTAATTAATTGTAATACATATTGTCATATTTAGCTGTTATTCGTGTGGCAACATTCATTACTAGTAGAAAATGAATCATCTTTAAAAAAATTTAATTACAAGCATTTAATTAATTAATTCTAATACATATTGTCATATTTAGCGGTCATTCATGTGACAATTTGATAACAGGGTTCAAATTCAGAGTTGCGAACTTTGCACGATTAGAATATGCTTTAAATTGATAAGTAAATAAATGCAGCTTCTTTCAATGGAATATTGTATCGAGTTGTGGTCGCGAACTGCCTTGTTTCTATTTTTCTACTTCCGTTATGCCTTATGAAATTGACATTTCGTTTTTGTCGTAAGAAAATATGTTGCTGCATTGATGTTGTCGTATTCAGCTATCCACCAAAAGTTACTTCAAGAGAATGGCAAGCCTTGGAGTAGCTAAGCGAGTATCATCTTACGTTGGCTTACCTTACCCTACCTTGCCTACCTTACCTTAATTCAAAGAAACAAAATGGTAACCAAACAATAAGAAAACAATTATTTTACCTTCATGTGTTTACCGGTGCGCTAGTTACCTTAATGCAGAACAATGAATCGAACAATTGCAAAGATCGGCAAGTAATTCCAAACTTTTGCACGCCATCGTAGATGTTTCAAGTACTTAGGTTTCAAATACTTATGTTTCAAGTACTTATGTGCGGCCACGAAGAGAAGGGGCGACGTCCAGAGGGTAGTCTTTCTCGCCCGCCAGATGTCTCTGCGTACCATCAATTCGTCTGTGCACAGCGCGGCCGCTGTCATATACTAGACTCTGCCTCTGCTAAGTTTCGAGTACTTAGGTTTCAAGTACAAGTGTAAGTACAAGTACTTAGGTTATAATACAAGTGCGCGCGGCTACCCCAATAAAAAGAAGAGATTTATTTCTTTAAGAGTTAATGCTAAATCAACGACTTATTTCCTGTATTTTCATACATTGTCAAACGTTGGACTCTTTTGAAACGGTGACTGGTCTCCAGTGGATCGTGGGTTGTAGGCTATTCGTTAACCTTAGTACCAGCTCCGACACAAAATTCCACACCGCACCGCAATTCTTGTACGATCTCTAAGGGGCCATCCATATATTACGTACGCAAAAATCCGGGAAAATTGGACCCCCCTACCCCCCTGTTCGCAAGCGTACTTTCTTCCACACCCCCCCTGTGTACGTACACTTGACGCTCACCCCCCCCCCCCCCGAAGACCAGCTGCAGAAAGTGCCTCTACTGTATGCACTTTAGTCCAGATTGAAGGATGAGTGAGGGCCAATATAGACAAATTATAGGTATCTCGTTCACAGCACAGAATAACTGCACATGGCTTATATATAATGTAATAAAATGCCATCGAACGACTATAGGACAATGCAGAGTTATAAATAGGCTAATGTGGACGTCATAATTAGAAATTTATTTTGCGTGCGTACACTTTTGTCACCCCCCCCCCGTTCGCACCCGTGCGCAAAATCGCCAAAATCCGACCCCCTCCCCCCTCATTGCGTACGTAATATGTGGACGGCCCCTAACCCAAATTCCGGAAACCATTATAAGTTACTGCATTTGATCACCTGGTTCTGGTATTGCAACAGGGGCGGATCCAGGGGGGCCAATCCGACCATGCTCCCCTCATTTGATATTTACACAGGACGTGGCCCCCCGTCACGAAGTAGACGAGTAAAAGAACGAAATAATGACCCCCCATTAGATATTTACACAGGACGTCAGAGGACGTGGCCCCCTCCCGTTGACGTAGACGAGTAAAATGGCGAAATATGGTAATAAGACTGAAAATTTATCTGTTGAGTAGGCCTAATGGAGTAATGACTAAAAAAGTCATCAATTTTTTCCGGAGATGAATTCATAAGAAATTTTCGTTGGTCCGTTGGTATGTATTATCCCCCCCCCCCATAAACCTTCTGGGTCCGCCCCCTGTATTGCAATGTACTTCTGAATTGTCTAAAAGATAACTCGTGCTATGGCGCTAGTCGCTTATAGCGTGAAACACAACAATTCACTGCGTATACCTGCCACTTAAAGTAATAAGCCGTAATTCGTATGACAGGCAAAATGAAAAACGTGTAATCTACTATCACACACCTGTGTTCCTCTTCACTGATTGCCTGCGTATTGGCTGGCATGGCTTGCAGGAATTCCTCGAAGTTCAGCGATCCGTCGCAATCCAGATCATTGGCACGCATGATGCCCTATAAAATAACAACATCTACACATCATCATGTCACCATATCACCATGTCGGTCATCAAATTCGGATACATACATAGTAGCCTACAGTTAAAAATCACTGATTTTTGAATTAATCAATGGTGTTGAATATCGTTGAGGCAAGTGATGAATGTCTTCCTATAGTATAGATGGTCTGTATAAATTCCCAGATAGACGGGAATGCATAGCAGCACTAAGGAAGATACAAATTCAGACAATTATGCCGCATACACACTATTAGCATAAATAAGTTTCATACCGACATCTTTTATTTCTGTTACGTTGTAATAGCCAAATTATATAGCGCAGGAATCTAGGCCTACCGAGAGGCGCTTAAGGTGTGCAACTATCACGGCAGAATGGCTGACTCTTAAAATCGGTAGACGCGATATTCCTGCCTTCTAAGTTAGGGCCCTAGTACTGCACGGGAATTAATCTGCTAATTAGTCTGCTAAACCCTGCTACAGCACGATAGTTTAAAGATTTTCCCAGTGAAAGACCAACAGTTGCAACAGGCTTTTCTTACCCATTACCTCGCACAGCTCGTCTAGTTTCATTTAAATTTCTGTCATCTTTAGGGCCTACTAGCGCCGATGTTAGAACTTAGTACGAGCGCTGATGTTAGAACTTCATTAGGACCTACAAGAACAGCGTTAGAAGCGCCAGTCATTCCGAGTTTTGCTTGGCGAATCTCATTCACTTTGACAACTAAGTTCGTCATTTGCAGAATTTGCTCAAAAATTGTTATGAGTTCAGACGACTAACGTATCCGATTCTGCTTTCCGGAGTTATTTCTTTCTAAAGCCTTCTATGAATTTTATGCATTTTTAGTGTCAATCGGAGGCCTGCAAACGGTTTTTGTCCGACCGATAACAGAAGCAAATCGACTGTCATGGTGTGACCTTCCCGGAATAAGGGCTGGCACTGTAACTGACCCAACAACATGACTCTTGCAGGTATATGTCGACGAGTCTCTCCTGATACATTTTTGGTAAGGCTCAGAGAAATTTCTAAGGTTTACGTTACATATGACTCATTCTTTCCAGTCTATTCCCTACTTCATTGATCAGTGTTCGTAACTTCGTAGATTTCCGAGTAGCGAACAAAGGAATAAAAATAAAGCAGCAAAAAACGGGCGAGGAAGGCTTAGCAGTTAATCAGCAGTTATCTAAAGAGATGATGCATCTTCAAATCCCCTGCCTCCTCATCTGTATCGCTTTTCCTTTTATTTCGCTTTACCCGTCCGTCTTGTTAGCTCAGCTGCACGATCGTGGCACAGGTGGCCGATGCTGCTGGAGCATCCCAATCCTCACGAGGCCCTATAGATACACGCAACACTGACCTCATATACATACATACATATATATTATCAGTCTTGAGGCTTCATCCACACGCATGACTGTGGATACACTGTCTCTGTTACTCAAGGGTCCAGCAGTGTTTACAAAATATTAAGCGCTAAATGGTCGAATTCACTCCAAGAAAACAGCGGCGCCAGAGAAAGGAGTGGCACGTTCATATGTTCATATCTGATATGCGATGTGTCTGATATGATGATCGATACGAGATCGATGAACATCGGATGATCGATACGAGATCGATGAACATCGGATCCCCATTTTCCAGAATAATTATGACATATATTTTCGTAAGAATTCTCTTCAATTGGCTGGAATTCATTCGACTGTTAAAACTCATTCGTCACTTCCAAATTCCTTTCTTCGTTCATCATTTCAGCTCTGCACGCCCTTTAATTTTACTACATTTCTATAGCGCCGTAATAGTAGCCCCACCCCTCCCCCTTATAAACTGCACAAGGCGTCTGTCGATGGCGCACCAACCCATATACAACATCGAAAAGATCAGTCATCCAGATAGATAAAATCAGTCATCCAGATAGATAAAATCAGTCATCCAGATAGATAAAATCAGTCATCCAGATAGATAAAATCAGTCATCCAGATAGATAAAATCAGTCATCCAGATAGATAAAATCAGTCATCCAGATAGATAAAATCAGTCATCCAGATAGATAAAATCAGTCATCCAGATAGATTAATTGATAGGTTGATTTCTAGTTTCGCAAGAAATTCAGAGACCACAATAACGAAATAGGAACAGCTATCTGGTAACTTTCCATGTTATACAGCAGCGTGTGATCTAAACATGTATACGTTTAATACACTTGAAATGCAGGTGAGTTGAACAATAGAATCGCAAGTATATGTCACATGCAGATAATCACGGCGCAGAGTCTGGAAGACGGAGAAGAAGTCGTCATCTGCGACAAAGTTGAATACGGACGTCGCCAGCAAGATTTATAGACTATTATTCATTCATTCATTTGAGCATTTATATAGCGCCCCTTCAAGGGAGCTACTCAGAGGCGCTCCCGACTCCAGAACGGACGAACAAAGCATTTCTTAACGCAGTATAGAAATACTCAGAATGGATTTTGGATTGGATTAGGCCGTGAAACGAAAAGAAATTTAGGTAATAATCTTGTTGAATGTTACACGGAGTCTGACTTAATATGGCGAACTGTCATTTTTTGGCGAGAAATCATAAAGAAAAACAAGGTAATAATTCTATCACACATAAAATAGAACAGCACAAAGACAGACAGATACACAGACAGTCAGAGACACATGTTAGATGTTAGATGACGTCTTGAACAAAGCGAAAGAAAGACAGACAAAGATCGGTTTGAAGAAAATCTCCTGTTGGTCCAACTGGAGATTTTTTCAATCCGGCCTTTGTCTGCCTAACTGGAGTTTTTCTTCAACCCGACCTTTGTCTGGCTTTCTTTTCTTTTGTTCAAGAGCGTGTCATCTAACATCTAACGGGTGCCTCTAACCGTCTGTCTATCTGCACCATTGTCTGCCTCTTTGTTCATCTGTTTTGTCTGTCTGTCTGTCTGTCTGTCTGTGTGCATGTCTTATTGACCGTTTGTCCGGCTGTCTCAGTGTCTCTCAGTGAGAAATTATACTTCGGAAGAACATCAAACGGAAGTAGCTGCTCTTGTCATCCTCAATATCGACAATTCGCGGCTTGTTTGAAACTTTAAACGTGTTTACATAGTTTGATAGACAAAGAGGGACGCACAGACACACATAGGCAGACAAACAGAAAGTGATCGAAAGACGGTGTATGAGACGCAGAAAAACGGAGAGTTATTGATAGAAATAGCAGACTCGCATGCTAAATACGTGTGCGTAGGCATAAATAGGCGTGTGCGTGTGTGCGTGCGTCGATAATAGACTATATATATATATATAAACATACGTTAAGTCCATGTATATATACATATATATAGACATACGTTAAGTCCACATATGCATAGAGGACATGCATGTGAATGGCGTCGTTTAATTGACATGAACGTCTCGTGCGTATGTGCGTAAGTACGTCTGCACCGAATGTCGATGATGGAGCCGGCAGATGCTGATGTTGTTGACAGCGACGGTGAGGGGGTTGGAAGGATGAAGAGGGGAGGAGGTAACAGCAGCAGCAGCAACATGGATGCTGCGTGTATCGGAAGCGACTGTCGCCGTCAAATAAATGATGGAGTCCCCGGAGAGTTCCAAAAGATTATGTCGATGGAGTGGAGCGTCGAAGAATTAGAGTTAAGTACAGTTGATGACAGGAGCTCCTGAGTGATGATGACGATTATGATGGTGATGATGGTGACGACGATCATGATGATGACTCGAGACGCTGAATGGCTGCTGTCAAAGCTTAAGATGCTGATGATGATGATGTAGCTGGACGGCGATTATGAAGACGATGATATTGATGCATGTTCCTGTTGTCGTTGTTGCTCCGTTGCTCCACGGTGATTACATGGGGATATTATGATGTTGATCACAACACCAATGATGATAGGACACAATAACTACGAAGATGATGATGATAACAATCGTTACACTTGTGCAGTTGCCGTAGAAAATTCGGAGATCACAGTACAATGCAAGACTGCCAAATGATAAAATTCAGGCTGGGAGAGGTCAAGCCAAGGTCACTAGTGTGACACTAAGGCAGGAATGGCGAACCTATGGTACGCGTGCCCAAAGTGGCACGCGTTGAAATTTGTAGGGCACGCAGAATTCAGAGCGTCCTCCAAAATTCAAACTTACAAATATAAAATACCTGAACGAATCCAGTTTCTTTGTTGAAGGACTTAATTTTAATTAATTTCATTCAAAACGATCTTTGATATAACGTCTTTAATTCATTTTTTGTTTCGCTTTGTTGACTAAAACCTATATGAGAAAAATAATCATATAGCCTACTGTGCAAATTTCCGAGGGGCACGCGACGGTATTTAAAAAAATGATTTAGCAGCATTTTGGCACGCACCTTAAAAAAAGGTTCGCAACCGCTGCACTATATATTATAAGGTGTAAAATATAATACCAAGTGTTGGATTTTCGCAAGGTGGTGATATACTTTATTGATCACCCAAGTAAAAGTTTATATTACAATTTGTTAGTAGTTCATGGGTGTCAACGGGTAAACCAAAAAGGAATGGTGGCCTATTGTTCCACTGGCAGAAGCAATACTGTTCGATGATCGTGATAAGACGCAGCCTACTACTTGCAGGAGTCACGCGACAGAGCTCGAAGAATAGAGACGATAGGCTATGGATAGACGTGACCAAAGACATTAATATCAGAAGGTGAGCATGGAGATAAGCAAGAGATACGTGAATAACGTGTAATGAGGAAAAGATGAGCAAGAGGAATGAGAGTAGTTGGCCACCGTGATGAATTATTATTTTCCTCCATCACGGTCAACGTGTGCCAGAATTTTTCTTTCAGCTGGTGATCCAAATTCCTATAGGCCCATAGTATAAAGCGCCCAAATTTTTATGCGTACGTCAATTTTTGCAGCTCACGTTTGTTTTGTGATCCGGATGCCCTTTTCAAACCGACATCTTTACTCAAAATTAATACTGAAGTTATACGTAATCTCTCCACTGCTTGAGTAACACAGAGACAGTAATGATTGTATTTATTCAGTAGTGGTCTTTCTTTGTGTGTGTTTTCTCTTGCATCCAAGATAACCTACGTATTCATGAACTGAGAGTAGGCCTATCCACTACTCATAATTATTGAAAGTCTCAGTGGCCGAAGTTCTGGAACCACAGATGTAGAGATTTTCCCATAGAACATGATACAGTGTTTTCCATAGGCGTAATTTGTGGGGGGTACGAGGGGTACCCGTACCCCCCACTTTTTGAACTAGGGGGTACTGTACCCCCCACTTTTTAAAGAATGTCAATCAATATTTTACTATTGTGCCTTCCCAGAGAACGCAGTCATCGCCAAAAGTACGAAAGTACTTAGATACACTGGTAAACCGAGAGCCAAAATTAATGAGAATACTGGCAGGGAACATGTTCAAAATGGTCACCATGCGAAAAGCGAAAGTGGAGAAGAAATTGGTATCCCCCAAAAATTTTGGTACCCCCCACTTTTTAGACTAAAGTTACGCCCATGGTGTTTTCCAACCTAGATGCTGCGGCACACAGGTTGAGAAAGACATAGGCCTACGACATAGGACGATAGCTATTTTTACAACCTAAATTAATATATTAATAGTTGCAACATTGTGGTTTGTAACCAGGAACAAAGAACTAAAGATCTAACTGGAAGAGAAATAAGTGAAATTAAGGCCAGGCGCCGTTGACTGAATGACTTTCAGAGCTGACTATTGAGAGCCACTGCCATAATATATCTTACTGCATATTCTTTGTATCTCAATAAGACTGCACGAATTACTCAACCACTGCTCATTACTACTAGTGAATCAGCAAGAAAACTATCCTTCTCACTGTTTCCCCATTGAGGAAATAGTTTCTTTGCCGATTTCGATCCATCCCACAGATTTTACTCGTTGCTGCAGTCAACTAACCGTTCAGAAACGCAACATCCCCAACCGTACACACTTACCTCGTTTCTAACCTCCGGTCCTATTCAGTTCATAGTGTGCAATGTAGGCGTCAGAGCAAACCTCACTTGCGCATCCCTCCCAGGTGAGCCTACCCTGGATGTCATAGCTGCCCATCAGAAGGGCTAAGCGTACCTCGATTTGTTCGTCGGAGAGTCTGTATCCAAGGCGACGGGACGCTGTGCGCAGTTCTTTGGTGCTGATCGATCCATCTCCGTTCAGATCGAACATCTTGAAGTGATCCTTGTAGAAACGAAGCTCTTCCTCCGTAAGCTGCCTTGTCTTTCTTGCTGCCATCTTTTCTGATTTTTAAACAACGACCACAGTTCTCTATAGACTATAGGAGAACATTATGCCTAATATAATATCTCCAAATTCAGAGAGTCATTCGTAAAAACTGCGATGAAGAGGAATGGAAGGAATGGAAAGTCTAGATCGAGAAGGAGGCGCAGTAAGAGAAAGAGAAAAAGCAGATAGATAAGGAAGAAGAAAGCAAGAACAAAGAAAAGATAAGAATGTTTCGAGATCTAATCTAATCTGGTAACTACCACAGCGTTGTTATCACAATGTCAAATACATGAGTCGATGGGTAGCTACGAATGAAATCATACTAAGAATCATGATCCATTGGAGAGAATCAGGTTGAAATTCATCTGAAGTAGCAAAGAAGAAGAAAAGAGACGTATGCAGAAAGAAGAACAAAAAGAGGAGGGAAAGTGATAAAATAAGGAATGTTGGTGGTGATGATGGTGGCGGCGGTGATGATGGTGTTGGTGGTGAGGATGGTGGTGGTGGTATTTGTGATGATGGTGATGGTGATGATGATGGTGGTGGCGGTGGTGATGATGGTGTTGGTATTTGTGATGGTGGTGGTGTTTGTGATGATGATGGTGGTGATGTTGGTGGTGATGTAGGCCTATAGGTGATGTTGGTGGTGGTGGTGTAGGTGATGTTGGTGGTGATGGTGTTGGTGGCAGTGGTGTCCAGTTCTTCTCTGTCTCTGTGGGCTTAGTGTGGTACGGTGGCCGATTGGTTAGAACGCTCGCCTTGTAATGCGGAGAGTATACGTGTTCGAGCCTCCCCCGAGGCAGTTACTGCAGTGTAGGGGCCTTCACTGACCCTGCAGCAAGTCCTTCGCTCACAGTTGCTCTGCGGCGTCATCGATGGTCGTGTGCACTTCTGAGCTTTGGAAAGAGGGCAATATCAACTACAATTGTATTGTATTGATATTATGGATGCTGGACTGAATAGAGCATGGTTTTCGGAACTGTATCTCCTTTTTGCCTCATTTGAGAGTTGTAGATTCAGAGCGTGGAAGACGAAAATGTTACGAGCAGAACATGTTTGTCATTTGCTTGCCATTTGTGACGTCTTATGGCAACCAGCCAACCACCCATTCTGTTAAATGTGTGCTTAAATAGGAATTATACAGACACGAAGTAAGGTTACAGATAAATATTGATTATCCGGATATAAATATCGAGAGTCGCGAAACTATAAAAGAGTGTTATTCGTTTCTGATTCACTGCAAAAACGATGTGAGCGGCGATCTTGTTTGACAGGCGAGGGGGCATTGTTGAACTGATCTGGTCAAAAAAAGAGTTTTGAACTGATCTGGTCAAAAAGGAGGTAAAAAATTTATAGCCGTGAACTGATCTGGTAAAAAAAAGTTAACAAATTTGATGACCTCTTTTGGTGTTTCTTCAAAATGTAGGGGACCCCTACATGGCATGGCGTGTCCCTCCCCCACCGTTAAAGGTGGGGAGGATCTTGTCCCCCTCGACTCCCCCATGATCGTCGCTCATGATAACATAGAAGTCCCATATTCAAAAGTTGATAACGTATAAAAACAAACTTCAGAACCCTTTCGAGTAGAGCATATATCGATTAGGGCAGTTTTACGCATAACAGAACGCCTTTATTGTAAATTTAGGCATTTGCCGTAAATAACAGTCCATGTGAAAACTTTTCATTTTGCCACACAAAACCTGCAAGATATAGGTCTATGTCCTTAATCCTTATCCGAGAAATGTAGACCTACTCAACGAAATGTAGGCCTATAATGTCTTGAATCAATCATTGAAACTAGGAGCAGCTTTAAAGTTAAGAAACTATGTCAAAATCATCCAAATTATTTAAATAAACACTTATAAATTTAAGTTCAAAACGATCTAAAACCCTCCATTGATTAAACACGACACGGAAAACAAACAACTCAAACACTGGAAATCACACTTTTAAAAACATGATAATTTAAAACAGATCTTTCGATCTTATTCTGAAGCAGTAAGAATCGAAAATTTCTATAAACTTCAGACTTAAACTACTTAAAACACCCTGAAATCGCTTTAAGCAAACTAGGGGTCGTTCATAAAGGACGTCCGCAAAATATGACCTACTTTGGACCCCTCCCTCCCCCTTGTCCACATTTATCCGCAGTTGACCTTACCTCCTCCCTCCCCTTTGCGGACGTCCACACGCCTAAGCCAATTTTTAATATCATCATCATTTTTACAATTATTCCACAGTACCTGTGCACGTTTAAGGAACAGTTGGGTTTCATATCGCAGGATGTGCAATAATAGTGTGGCGGACAGGCCACCAGGCTTGAATGTAGGTTTCGTCAATAATAGCTGTGTTGTTGACGCGTTATCTGGCGACGTAATGCATCAGCGGCCGATGCGTAAATGGTAGCGCTAACGTGATATTAAAATAGCCAATATTTAAGTTTAAGCTTGGTTTTGCCATTCAAGCGAGTTTGATTATTAATTCGTATAATATTACACGCTTTCAGGTCCAATAAATAAGGCCTAAAGCTAGGGCGGCGTTTATTATCATAGGTTGATTTAGATACCTTAGACACCTGTATTTGAGAAGGTGTGCGTAGGCTAGTATATAAGGAATAAGCCACGGTATAGTGTGGCGAGGGATAAGTAAAGACTGCCTCACGGTGTTTTGCCTATATTGTAGAGCGGCGTTACTGCGCTCTGCATGTACAGCGACACGGTGCTTTAGTGTCGTTGGTTATCGGTTCGGTACAAGGCTAATCATAGCGCTCCCGAGTGACAGCCGCTCCAAAGGCGGTCTGACCAGTGCTGGCAAAGCGTCGATCCAACGGAGTAAGGGCCCGCTCTGTTGTAGATCGCGAGCAGTGCCGAGTCTGATCGTGGAAGGCTGATTCGGGGAAAGACCGATCGTGAGAAATAAAGGCTCACAGGTCTGTGTCGGTAAAGTCCGGGGAAGGCGAGCCCGGCGGTTCCGTTCGATAGATAGACGGGGAAGGTCCCGTCGGTGTCTGGTTCGCGTTACAGGGAAAGACCGATCGTGAGAGATAAAGGCTCACAGGTCTGTGTCGGTAAAGTCCGGGGAAGGCGAGCCCGGCGGTTCCGTTCGATAGATATACGGGAAAGTTCCCGTTGGTGTCTGGTTCGCTGGTAACCGTTCGATAGTCCGTGGAAAGACCGATCGTGAGAAATAAAGGCTCACAGGTCTGTATCAGTAAATACGGGGAAGGCGACCCCGCTGGTTACCGTTGATAGTCCGGGGAAAGACCCCGGCGGTTCCGATCAGGAAATACACGGGCAAAGACCCGGTGGTACCCGTCAGAAATACACGGGCAAAGACCCGGAGATACGCGGGCAAAGACCCGGTGTTGATCGTCAGATATAAACGGGCAAAGACCCGGTGGTAGCCGTCAGAGATACACGCGGAAAGGCCCCGCTGTTGACCGTCAGAGATACACGGGCAAAGCTCGGTGGTAGCAGTAAGAGAGACACGCGGGCAAAGACCCGGTGTTGACCGCTGGATATATACGCGGAAAGACCGCGCTGACGACCGTCTGATAGACACGCGGAAAGGCTCCGCAGTTGACCGTTTGATATATACACGGTCAAAGACCGGTGGTAGCCGTCAGAGATACACGGGCAAAGTCCCGCTGTTGACAGTCAGAGATACACGGGCAAAGACCGGTGGTGATAACTCAGTTCAAGTATCGTCCTTTTATATTGGCTAACCAGTGCGATCCAGAGTTACAGCCGAAACTAATCACTCTTGGGTATTGGATTGACCGCCGATTCGACAGGTTTGGGGCCCACCCTGCCGTTAGATCGCGAGCCGGTCTGAATCCCGATTGTGGGAGTTTAACGGGCTGAACAAACCTCGGGGAGAGACCGATCGTGAGAGATATAGAAAACACAGGTCTGTATCGGTAAAGTGTGGAGAAACATTCCGCTGGTGACGTCCGGTGAAGTACCGGAGCGATTTTGTTGAAGCTGAGCCGGTCTGAATCCCGATTGTGGGAGTTTAACGGGCTGAACAAACCTCGGGGAGAGACCGATCGTGAGAGATATAGAAAACACAGGTCTGTATCGGTAAAGTGCGGAGAAACATTCCGCTGGTGACGTCCGGTGAAGTACCGGAGCGATTTTGTTGAAGCTGTTCGATAACATCGGGGAACTACCGGTAAATTTTCCATTCGCGGTCACCGCGTTTGGTTCCCTTGCAGTCATAGTTACTCCCGCGGTTTACCGGCAAATATCCGTCCGGGAGACCAACCGGACGATCCGACCGTTGTGTGTTACGGTGTTCGGGACAGTTCCCACGGGGGAAAGATACACAGGTCTGTGTGCAATAACGGGGTAAATTTACTGATATTTACCCACAGATACCGTTAGCAGAATCGAGTGTGAGTACGAGTCTGTGCGCTCCCGGAAAAGACACAACTGTTACGTTCTGTAATGGATTCAGAGAGTCAGGTTCAAGAGATACGGCTTGTGGAGTAAGGTCCCACTCTACTGCTCAGGTCTCGAGACAGACTAATTCTGAATAGTGGGAAGATAAAAGGTTGTGTGAACCGGAAGGAGATCAGACCCAGATATTCGGGTACCCAGGTCCGAAAGAGACACGTCCGCTTTACTAGCGAAATCCAGAGTACCAGGGTGAAGAGTACGAGAGTCCCAGGTTAAAGGGACATTACATCAGACCAAGAGATTAACCTCAAAGTTCGGGTCGGGTAGTCGGGTACCCAGGTCCGAAAGAGACAAGTTCGCGTTTTGCTAGCCGAAGTTCAGCTAGTCAGAGTCCCTAGGTGAGGAGTACGATAATCCCGTGTACGAAGGGAAATAATAAAGCAGACCAAGAGAGCGATACGTGAAAGTCCGGGTAGTCGGATACCCGGTTAGAACTATATTTGCTTGTCGTAACACACAGCTCTGAGGACTGACTGAAGTGCGAGGCTGGGCCCCCTCGTGCGTAGGTCGGAACGAAGTT
>OY744606.1:49297399-49497399 GCA_963556255.1 Allolobophora icterica | reverse complement strand
TGTTCCTACTACTGGTCGTTCTGTCGGTCGAAACAGAACATGGTTTTGTATTTAAAATCTAAAATTGTAATCATCTTTATGATCACGATGACGATTATGATCATGAGGTTGATGTTGCTAGCATCGCGTCAAATCCTCAAACTGTATTACGGATAACCAACAACAGTTAATGTGAAGTGCCATTGCATGGCATATGTCGCAATAGAGCCTATGTCTTGCATAACACCACAGACTAAACTTTACGTAGCTAACCATAATCCTGAGATGCAGAGCGTTATCTTGCGGAGGTTTGGGGTGCGAACTAGGTCCAGTACTGTGTAGGTTCGATTGGTGTCTCGATGGTTCTCCACGGGTTTCTTCCCCGAGGATGATGAATTTTTACCCAGGACGACGTTTTCGCTTGGGTCGTGCAGACAACGCAGAGGAATCTTCTTTCCGTTGAACTTTGCCGCTCGCTGCAGGATTTCTTCAGCCTCCGTCAGTCGACCCTTGGCTATCAGCCAGACAAGAGATTCAGGAATCGTCCTAAGCAGACCATAACCGACTCTTCTGACAAACTAAAAAGTCGTCTACAGTCTGCTTTTAAATACTAGATATTGATTGATATGTGAACGACCATCTCAGACAAATAGGTAGAAGAAGGAGAGCAGTCCCTTAAGCTAGCCCTGAGGCAGATATGGGTATGAAGTTTTAGCGACTTCATTTTCTTAGCCTTTGTATATGAGGGCGGGTGCCTGTCCTCTCCATCGCCGTCTCATCTTCCAACCGACAGCAGGCCCGCCGAGAGGGGGGGGGGAAGGGGCAAATGCCCAGGGGCCCGGCGACTTTTTAGGGGCCCGGGCCGGGCCCGTAACCAACATATGAAAATTATTATAATCATTTAAACAAAGTTTATGATTTATGCCTTTTTAAATATATTATCTGACGCTTAACTACAATCAGTTTAAACTATAAGCATCTGAATAAATCATAGTTGTATACATAAATATAATAGCGTACGGTCGTACCCGCACTTTTATTGTTTCATTTTTTATTTTTTTTTACAATAATGTATTTATATAAAGCGTAAAGATAGTCACGGGCCCCGTGACTGCTCTGCCTAGGGGCCCGTGACTGCTCTGCCTAGGGGCCCGGAATTTCTGTGGGCGGCCCTGACCGACAGTGTATGGTCTGTGTACAAATCATAGCTGAGTTGAGTTGGCTAGGGGGCGCAGATGGAGCAGAAATCTAGAAGCAAATTTCTGCTTTGGCGGGAAATTGACAGTCCAGCACGCTTACCACAATACCACTACACTATAGAGCACCCCATACAAAGAAATTGTTTCCCAAAACACAGAGCTTACCGCTAACTCAGAGAAAGACACATCGGCTACAGCTCCATCGGTCAGAAGAATGTTAACAAATAGATTTACAATAACATAACAAATTCATATAGACCTAATCAAACACTTGACGTAACCAATCAACGTCGTGACAGGACACGATCCGACTTGACGTGACACAGGTTTGACTTACCACACTAGAATGATTCCTAGAACTGTAGGCAGTGACACGGCAATCTGCAGGTGCCGCCAGTTTCTGAAGAGGTATGCCCATCCGGGTAGTATGGCGCCCCCTAGTGCCCAGAAGAATTCGTGAGATACAGCGGCCACGGTTCGCTGCTTCGGAGGGAAAAGCTCTGTGGCCATGATGAACCCTGTTATGTTTATACCCTGCAACAAAGCATTACAGGTCCCATAGTACAACCATGTTTTAGGAACGACTCTATCGATGACCTTATCGAAGTAGTCAATGAATCGATTTCTAGCGTTATAACGTTATCTCGAGGAAAGAAAAAGTATTTTTCGATTTCTGCTCGTAACTTTAAAAAGTAGGCCTTCAATTCCAACAATACATCTATCGCTGTTTTGAGCTATGATTTTCCAAAGCACTCTGACATGTACACTTCTTTTCTCTGTCCATGAGCGAGAAAACTTAACTGAAATTAACTCTGTGGCTCTTTGAGTGAAATGGCACTAACTAAGACAACCAGTAGGCCCTACCTGTTCAAGAGCTCCGACGATGAAACGCAGTGCTGTGAATATGTAAAAGTTTGGCGATATGGCCGTCAGCGATCCCACAAGCGCTTGCGCAATGAGCGCAAAAATGAACGACCTCTTGCGGCCGAACTTGTCTGACAGGAAACCGAACAAGATGGCGCCGAACATGACGCCGAAGTTGAAGATCATCTGAGAGGTTTCTGGAAGGAAGTTCTTCTCGCACACAAGGTCCCACTAATCAACATGAACAACAATGCATGGGTTAATTAGGCTACAAAATAACTGCAAAAATATGCGTAACTGAATAGGGCCTATGGTTTATTATAATATCATACATTTTCGCAGGTAATCTTAGGAGGGAAGTTGTTGTAGTGTTTAGTTCTTAAACGAAGTGTTTGACTTTATAGCTATATTAATGGTAATCTATTATTATTATAATAATAATAATAATAATTATTATCATCATCATCATCATCATCATCATCATCATCATCATCATCATCATCATCATCATCATCATCATCATCATCATCATCATCATCATCATCATCATCATCATCATCATCATCATTATTATAGTCTATTACTTTTACTTTCTAAGCCCTGAGGTATACAGGGATTTACTTTTATTATTTCTTATGCCCTGAGGTCAAAATGATACCTCAGAGACTTCAATAATGTTTATAAACACAGATTTAATAATAATAATAATAATAATAATAATAATAATAATAATAATAATAATAATAATAATAATAATAATAATAATAATAGTAATAATAATAATAATATTATTATTATTATTATTATCATCATCATCATCATTATCATCATCATCATCATCATCATTAGCAGCATCATCATATTACTATGACCTTCACAGTTTAAAAATTTGTGAAGGACTGAGGAGCACAAGCCTCAATTTATGCATAAGACGGTTCCAACAAGAGGGGCCAACATAGGCAAAGCTTCTAGATGAAGCAGTATGCGCGAGGAATAACCAGAAGTCCTCTGGCGGCTGAACGTAGCAAGCAGGGAGTGAAGAGACCGAGGTACAGAAGGTCTTGTATACGGGTATACCTACTTGCTTACATACATACACACATACGAACACACATGCATATATATATGCATACATACATGATGGTACGTTATAAATATAGTATTTTGAATAATTACATCAGTGACAATAGAAGCCGTGATTGGTTCTGGATCGTAGTACCATCCGTTTGTGCAGGCTACCAGACCATATGGTGCTGTCGATTTTCCTGCTGCTGCTGCTGATGATGATGATGATACTGGTGATGACGACGAAGAAGCAGATGATGTGTTGATTATATATGAGGAGGAGGTGGGGAAGTGTGGGGTGATGTTGGCTTCGGGTAACATCAAGTGACATTTGTCCGTCGTCCATTCGTCATCGACAAGGATTCTTGGAATGGTCAGGTTCGAATTGGCGTCACCTAGCGGGAGCTAAACATATCGCGTGCCCGTCATTCTTAAATAGCAATATTGATGAAAACTGTTATGACGCTAATTCAGTGAAAAAAGTACCGATAACGAAGATGAGGAGGAGGAGGAGGAGGAGGAGGAGGAAGTGAAGGAAGAGACAGAGATGAGGAAGAAGGAAGAGGAGAATGAAGGGGAACATGTGGATATCGATTTTAGAATATCTATAATAAAACTTGTGTCATGCTCTCTTATTTTTTTACTAGATATTTGCCCCTCCTAAGACGGTTTAAAAGCAATTTGAAAATGTGTTCTCTAATATTCGCGAAATTTACTATGACCTTCACAGTTTAAAAATTTGTGAAAATCTCATTGTAAATAGTGCGCATCAGAGGCCACTGGCCAGCGGCAAGAGGTTTCATGAACATTCAGTAACAGTGCGTACCGGTATCAGAGGATATATCGTACCGGGTAACAGAAAAGTGGGGCCGTGGGCTTCGCCAGCGGGTGACATTTCTTTTCGTTTATTATTATTATTATTGACTGCTTCAATTTTTTGTCATTTTCATTTTTCATTTATGACTATACTTAAATTGTCCACTTTAGCCTGCACGGATGTCAGAATTTCCGTCCCATTGCTTTATTTTTGTGATTTCCTCTCAAATCTTCAGTCTACTAATATGTCGCCCACAAAGGAAGCCGTTTGCTTAGTCCAGACATGCCCAGGCTTACGCAACCTGACAACCCATCAATCGACATAGACGGTGGACCTATGGCTGTGCAGTACACAATTACACATGAAACAAACCTACGAGAACATGGAACTGTTGTTGAAACACATACAGTACAACCACTACAACTGGAACAACTGTGGTGAACTGGTGATCTAAAGTAGTGGCACTGTCACTAGGAAGCAGCTCGGATATGTATCAAGTACCAGGTTTCATTTGCGATCGGGACAGTTGTACTAAAGAATCTAATTACATTGTAAAGAACTGGTTGCTCCGTAAGCGTTTGGTTTATGGACAAATTAATATGACAAATAAACCACTGGTCGATTCAAGAAAGATAATTTTGTCTCCTATTCATATACAAGTCGGACTAGAGATATTAAGGCAGACATTTTGGTTGATCCACGATTCATACGCGTAATCAATGATAAGCGGTTGAACGAAGATCTGCTATTGGGGCCAGCGAAAATCGCAGGGAAGGCTTTCAAGTATATTGTTGAGAATTATCTTGGCAACTACAAAGCACCAAACTGCGTCCAGCTGGTTGAACATGCTTCAAGCATACAAAACCACGGAGTGCAACATGTCACTGAAGATTCATTTTTTACATTCACAATTGAACTTCTTCCCTGATAATCTTGTTGCAGTAGTTGACTAATATGGTTAAATGTTTGGCCAGGACATGCGACGATAGAAAAGCGATGTCAGGGCAACTGGACTTACAGGAGTCTAACAATGCTAGCCGACTATTGTATGACACAGAAATGAGAAGCGCCAAATGCCAACTACAAATGAAGCACTTATAGCTAAGTTGAGCAAATGCGATATGTCATTGGCATAGAATCGATAAAAAGTTATTTTTCATGTTTCTCCAAATGCCTACGTGACATAGTCCATCTGAAATTATAGTTAGAATAGTCTTCAGCTTTAAGCTGTGCATCACAACTACCAAAAATATGTGAGGAAACAACACTTTTGTTTAGTGAATTCAGAAGTATGTTCACATTCAAGAAGTATTCGTATTCTGGAATTGCAATAATAAGCGTCGCAGTACAAAACTTATCGCATAGGCCTAATTGGTGGAGAAGTCCACATGATACTTCTACTTAAACTTTTTCTGGTTGTTGCAAATGTGACAACTGCATTCAATTACAATAAAAATTAGAGCTGTATAGTGTTTAAGTCATGATAAGAGCAAAATTCCATTAGGATGCGAGGTTGAGGCACGAACGGACATGGGCGGAGGGAAGGTGAGTAATTAAACAGATCGATGATGGAGAAGAAACTGATGATGCTTGCGCGGACAATGACCACTTCAATTCTTCCAGCTCCTTTGCTCAACGGAATTTCTTAAGAAACTCGACAGTGCCCTCAAAACTCATAAAGATCATGACATCAAATGGACCTGAATAAATAGCTATTGAGTAAACATAGATAGGATTAAATACACATTTCGTTGTATGACTGAAACACAGTATTTTTGCATGAATATCATAATGTTAGTCGTATTTCGAATAGTTCCATCTTTAGGCCTACGCATGTGAAGAGGACAGACAGCACTAATTGATACAGCGCCATTCTGTATGAAAAGTACCATAACTCTCCCGCAGTTAATGTCGGTTACGGAGAAAGAAGGAAGAGAGAGAGAGAGAGAGAGAGAGAGAGAGAGAGAGAGAGAGAGAGAGAGAGAGAGAGAGAGAGAGAGAGAGAGAGAGAGAGAGAGAGAGAGAGAGAGAAAGAGAGAGAAAGAAAGAAAGAAAGAAAGAGAAAGAGAGAAAGAGAAAGAGAGAGAGAGAGAAAGAGAGAACGAGAGAGATGGATAGAGAAAGATATATATATATCCCTTGATTACATATATATATATATATATATATATATATATATATATATATATATATATATATATATATATATATATATATATATATATATATATATATATATATATATATATAATCAAGGGCATACTTTGTGCTAAAAACGATTGTAAGTGACTTGTCAGAACTGAAACAAACTCAAAGACACGCGGAGAACAATAGAGCGTCATGTAGGCCTAGGGTCATACATAATAGAAAGAACGATAGAGGAATTGAGATAGAGGTAAACACAACAGATAAAGAGCACGTGCGGGATAGGCAAAGAAAAGTGTGAGTGACAGAGAGGAATAGAGAAAGAGAGAGGGGGAGAGCGGGAAAAAATCAGAGAGAATGAGACCAAAGGATAGTGAGAAGGAGAACTATTAATAATAAGAAGGACAACGAAAGAAAATTACTCTTAGCACTTTAACGAATGGGAAGCCAATGCAGCTCGTCATTAAAATGTTAAAATATTAAAGAAGGATACAGACATTGAAAGATATGAAAAGGAAAAATAGGAAACACACAGAGAGAGAGAGGCGGGGAAAGTGAGAAGGATAGAGGGAGAGATAGAGAACGTGTGACAGTATAAGGATAGAAAATAACTGAGTGAGATAATGACTTCATGAAAGAGCAGCTGGAGATAGAGCGAGTGATAGAGATAGAGGGAGAGAAGGAGATAGAGTCAGAGATGGAGGGAGAGAAGGAGAGCCAGACGCGTGCAGGATTGTACAAAATTGCTTCGTCGATACATCCACACACAGGCCAATAACATACATTTGCAGTGGCATCGCCAGAGCTAGGTTGGGAGGAGGCAAGGTAGGGAAACTGGGGGGACTTCCAGCGGAGTGCAACAACAAGGCCCATGCTGTGGTATGGAGTTTTTGCATTTGCAATTAATATTTTTCTGTTAAATATTCGACAAGTCCTAAAGTTTCCAGTTTCTCTATAGTACATGAACGTTTCCAACCTTATATATGTAGGGCATATCTACTATACATGTAAACCGTTGACAGAAATGATAACTAAGCTCAGGTCCTGAATGTTCTGCGTGTTCATACTGTTCGGTATAGGGTACTATAGGTGTATGTAAAAATTGCTACTATCCATGGAGTAATAATATATTGTTATGTGCTACTGTTTGGCTCGTGTCGTAATCAGGGATGATATCAGTAGCTCATAACATGTTCGACAAAGGCGACAAAGACGTAGACTTTTCATGTCTTTTTCTTAACTCGCATCAGAATGTCGTTCAACAAAATCGTACAGGCAGTATCGTCAGTTAAACACGACTGTTCCTCTTCAAGTTTAAACATCAACTGCCTATATGCACCACTCTCCTTAACACTGTAGCTCTTTCTCAAACCGGATCGCCACCGAACTGATACATGTGTCTGGCATCCTTTCTATACGCCCCAACACTTATACTACCCGCTTGCTGTTACGACACATGTACAATATATAAAAAGATGCATTGAATCACAAAACTACTTTTACACACTTTAGATTTAACAATAGATAAGACTGATCTGGAAGTTTACCTGATTACATCTTGGTTTTGGTGCATCACCGGTTGGTGACTTTTGCATAATACAGCGACGCGATAGAAGCTACTAATTACTGTTACAATAAGTGACATAATATGCCTTTCTATCCAGTGATGTAAGAAGTTATGGTGCATCGTCTCAAGCCAAGTATCGACGACCTATAAGTGAAGCTGTTTACCCAGTTTCATTTCCACATGATCTTTAGTATATTTTGATGTTCCTGTAAATACTTCAATTTCTCTCTATAAATACATAATACAGCTTAAGAGTAGGCCTATAACAATCAAGTGCAGAATTGACCATCTCAAAAGTCATAAAACAGAGTGAAGTTAATTGCTGCGACGTGACGGCGACGTCAGGTGGCATCCAGAACCCTGATCTACTTCTGTATATAATTATATATTGTCCGCAAAAGTTTATTTGCAGAAAATTACCTGCTCAGTTTTAAGGATATATCAATTCTTTGGTCTTAGCTTAGAACGATACTGCAGTTAGATGTTGATAGATTTGAACATGTCTTTTTGGATAATTAACCACAACCTTGCATATAAAATATTATAAAATAACCAGCTCGTAGATTAGAATTTCCCAGGTATTATAGTGCCTATGCTTGCTACATTGACTGAAGGATGGATGGACAGACTTACGGAGAGACTCATTAATCACGAATGAAGGATGTCCTTATCAAGTTATCATGGATACGGATGCAAGTAAGTAAGTAAAACCAAATGTAGCAAACGTGTAAGGTACACTTCGAGATGAATAGCATATAAAAGAGTGTCCTTAAGACGATTGATCAGATGAACAGATGGTTGGAATTTGATACGTTCGGGGGATAGGATATTTTGTTAGAGTGGTGTATGTGTGTAGAACTGTAGATGGATGGATGGATGGATGGATGGATGGATGGATGGATGGATGGATGGATTGATTGATGGATGGATGGATGGATGGATGGATGGATGGATGGATGGATGGATGGATGGATGGATGGATGGATGGATGGATGGATGGATGGATGGATGGATGGATGGATGGATGGATGGATGGATGGATGGATGGATGGATGGATGGATGGATGGACAAAGCTGTAGGCTGGAGGCGATGTGGAATCAAGAGTGAAGACTGGGAAGACGAATGGTTAATCTCAGTTTACCTTGCAGTGATGGTTAGGCTCGTATCCAAGAAACGTCATGACACTCATGTGCATGATGGAAGGGACATTATCGAAGACTGAAATGGCCAGGTAGACAAACACCTGGTATCGGCCATAGGCACCAAGAAGACTCAGTACCTCGTCCAGTTGCATCACTGTTTCACCGCTCACCTGTGGCTCTAGGCCTACAACAAACATCACACCGCATCATTCTTATTCTTATAATGGCTGCTGCTGCTGCTGCTCATCATTTTGAGGGTAGTAATGACGATGACAATGATATGTATGTATTATGTATGGATGTATGCATTTATGTATGTATGTATGTATGTATGTATGTATGTATGTATGTATGTATGTATGTATGTATGTATGTATGTATGTATGTATGTATGCATGTATGTCTGTATGTATGTATGTATGTATGTATGCATTTATGTATGTATGCATGTATGTGTATATATATACATTTGTATGTATGCATATAAGTATGTATGTATTTATGTATGTACGTATGCATGTAAATATGTATATATTATATGTATTGTATGTTTTCTATGTATGTAGCTATGTATCTGGACTTTTATAGAGCTCATTTTAAGATGTCTCTCTTGAAGATATTTACGATCATGATAATAATTGGTCATCATAACGACAACGATATTAATGACAAAAGATAACGATAACAACGACGACGACAATAATGATAACGACGATAATGATGATGATCATACCTCTGCAGTAGCGCACTCAAACGATTGCCTGCTTTCCTGTAGTCGTTCTTATTCCGCTTCTTGGCTCATCTTGTTTCAGTTCTTGTAGCTTAGGTATCGGAATGCCTGAATCGTCATCACAAAGTATACAGATCACGTTTTATAATCCTCCTCCAGTAGGCCTAGGTCGATCGGTCATTCATCTGCATTTTCTTGGGTCTGTGAGTGCACGAAACGTCACCGTAGGGCGCTGACGACTACGTTGACAGTTCCCAGTCAAGTTTATTAAACACATAGCGAAGGTCTTCGTTATCCCACAGACCAAATGCCTCCTATCCTATCCATCCTCCTGCTTAGGGCTACACCACAGCAGGCCGTCTGCATGCTTACATAGGCTTAGGCGCTGTATGATATTGGTGAATGCGGCTGTCGCCATCTGGGTTCTCAGCGTGCTATTGTTCCAGTTCCCATTCTCTACAAGTGAATGAGTTCAATAACAAAAATATTCAACACATGCAGATCTAGGTAACGCCCCAACAACTGCCATGAACCGCCAACCGCTATTCAATGCTCTATGATCGTAGCAAGGCCAACCGCTAAACTCTATACTCTACAGTTTGATTATCCTTGGACCCCCGTGTCTGCAAAAACACAAACACAGGCCCCTGCTCAGGTTGTCATCTGAAGCCGTCGCCCCCAACATAGAGCAACTTTTTTCTTTCCGACCTCCGTAAATTTCTGCTTGGCACCCAATGATGTCAACTTAGAGCATACATAAAGATATAAAAATATATTTATATCGGCCATATTTATAGGCCTACATTATATATATAAGTATATGTATTATATATGATGTGCATACAGCCTAAGTATACATAATATATATGTATATATGCAATGTATATGAATAAATTTGCGTGAGGAATAGTTTCAACTTGTGAAGGTCTGTCACAGCCACTGAATGGCATCGAATGGCACCGACCCCACAACTGATGGACTTATTTACGCCGTCGCAGCAGTAGCAGCTGCTGTTGCTTCTGCGGTGTTGTTGTTGTTGTTGTTGTTAATGCTGCTGCTGCTGCTGCTACTGCTGGTGTTGTTGTTGATGATGATGATGATGATGATGATGATGATGATGATGATGATGATGATGATGATGATGATGATGATGATGATGATGATGATGATGATGATGATGATGATGATGATGATGATGATTATGTGCGAAACGCTTTGGCTCTGGCAGATCGGTTCGGCACACTGTAAAGAGATGTCGTTTATGATGTCAGGTCAGAACAATTTTGGGTGTACCGTAATCGTAATCGTAAACTTCAAATTTCTAAAGCTCCACTCGAAAGCTGAGCGCAGGGCACTCACGAGCGCTGCGTCAAGTCAGAGGGGTTTTCTAAAGGGCGTGTCAATAGGACGTCAGAGTCCTGTTTCAAGAAGGTTCAGATCAAGAGAGGAGGAAAAGCAGCTGCTGAGGCGGGTGTCGTTTAAATCGGGAAGAATTGGAAGGCGGAGGATCAGATGAGTCAAGGTATGAATTCTTGAAAAGGTGAGACCAGTTTTGAATGAAGTATACCCTGGGTGATAGATAAAGGATCCTGAGGCGGATGATGGATGGCGATTGGTAACGATGATGGAGGAACCGAGAATCTACGGAATTCAGGAGGGAGATCGTTCCAGAGTCGTGGAGCAGTGTAACAGTTCGATATGGCTCGGTTTGAGAACTTGAGATGAATAGTAACCGGGGTCGAGAAATACTATGATAGAAGTAGGATCTGCTAGAAATACTATGATAGAAGTAGGATCTGCTGGAGCGAATTGCAGTGCTGGATGGTGAAGAGTTGGCTGGCTGGCTGACTGGCTGGCTGGCTTGTGAAGAGTTAGCATATAGGGAGATGTGAACAGAACAGGTCATACAATGAACAGATCAGAGTTGTAGCTGAACTAGCTGAAATAATTTTAGATAATTTCTGCCTGCCTGAAGAAGAGATTAAGACAGATAAGCAGTGGTTAAATTCAGCCGGATCCCGCTGGATCTGAGATCCGGCACCTTTGGTTGAGATCCGCCATCTGAATTATGAGATCCGCCACCTAGAAGTGAACACCCGTCACATAAATATATGTCTGATTGCAGTAATCGATAATACGCATCATATTTCATGCATTTTATCAGAATAGCGAAAAGCGAATATCAGTTGCAGATTAGCCAGAAAGACTTAATGTTTGCGCTTTACAAAAATGTGGAGATCCACCACCTCTGGATGACCACTTTAACCGCTGCAGATAAGAAGAGGTTTAAGCTCATACAAGAATTTGGCTAAAGCGTGCAGATGTTCGATGGAATCACAGAAGTTACGCTGTTGTTTTGTAAGCCCCTTATAAACTGTTGTTATGTAGGCCCTACTGTTGTTAGGCCCCTATTATAGTTGTAATAATGTAGGGCCTAAAATACAATAATATCTTACTTAGCCTATAAGTGCACCAAGGTATGTGCAAAAGCATTCGACATTCGAATGATTACTTAGTCTTAGAATATTAATAATATTGCGATAGTCATTGGTTTTGGTGGAAATAGGTTATAGGTGTGCACTAAACTTTTGTAAAGTTCAAAATTATTGCCAACAGGCAGACACACTGTGGCCACGGTGTGTAACAGTCGGTCGCAAGTCGACAAATCAACAGTCAGATACAACAGTTCCCTCCACTGCCCGTCTGCAAATGACTTTGCTGAAATCTGGGTCTCGCAACTAATAGGTCTGCACACACGTGATTTCTAATCGAATTCTGACAGGCACTTGTCACATTAGCTGCCCTGTTTGTTATTAGGACTAGAATTATCTTGTCAACTCCGATCTACCTCATTGCATATAGCCAACTGTATCTCACAGAACTTATAAGCGATGTGCCATATGGGGCATATATAGCCTATATATATACATATACATATAGATGCATGCATAGCTGCATACATTATATAGATACATTTATACATGTATGATACATGTATATACATAAGGACATACACATACAGATTTGCTGTCCGTGCGTAAAGACCATTGGACTATAGGCCTATGCCCCTAATTTGTTACTTTTCTCTGTATTATTATGTTGGTGAATCCCTTTTCGAGTGCAATAAACAGTTCATATAGCCTAAGCCTACATAACTTGTTTAACTTCGGGAATTAAAATTAGGAACAAGAGTTCGCCTCCTCCTCATCTTCTTCTTCCTCCTCCTCCTCCTCCTCATCTACTACTACTACTAGTTGTAGTAGTAGTAGTAGTAGTAGTAGTAGTAGTAGTAGTAGTAGTAGTAGTAGTAGTAGTAGTAGTAGTAGTAGTAGTAGGCCTAGTAGTAGTAGTAGTAGTAGTAGTAGTAGTAGTAGTAGTAGTAGTAGTAGTAGTAGTAGTAGTAGTAGTAGTAGTAGTAGTAGTAGTAGTAGTAGTAGTAGTAGTATTAGTAGTAGTAGTAGTAGTAGTAGTAGTAGTAGTAGTAGTAGTAGTAGTAGTAGTAGTAGTAGTAGTAGTAGTAGTAGTAGTAGTAGTAGTATAAGATTGCTTCTATGCCATCGATTTTTGATACACAGGCATCCAGTAGCGTAACATATGAGCCCATAGGACAACTGCACACAACTGCTGACGGCCCGAATGCAAAAAGATTATGCCTCCTAAGAGATGATGAAGTACAAACAGGCAACACAGTAATATGCGAGGGAAGGCGAAATTTGAAGCTACGCCAACGAAGACATCAACTTATGGCTCACCAAAAAGAAACTGAAAACAAAGTCTTTTCCCAGAAGGTCAGTCCACTGAGAGAGTCTTAGGTGAGTAAGACTGCTGCAAGAGTCAGGTCTTGGCTCGAGGTCAAAATGATACCACAACTGAGCTACACACACGAAGCAGGAATGAACTAGATGGATGGATGGATGAACTAGATGGATGGATGGATGGATGGATGGATGGATGGATGGATGGATGGATGGATGGATGGATGGATGGATGGATGGATGGATGGATGGATGGATGGATGGATGGATGGATGGATGGATAGGAAGGAAGGAAGGAAGGAAGGAAGGAAGGAAGTTAGGAAGGAAGGAAGGAAGGAAGGAAGGAAGGAAGGAAGGAAGGAAGGAAGGAAGGAAGGAAGGAAGGAAGGAAGGAAGGAAGGAAGGAAGGAAGGAAGGAAGGAAGGAAGGAAGGAAGGAAGGAAGGAAGGACGGATCGATCGATCGTTCTATCGATATCCAGGGACAGTCCCCAATCTCTGGTTGGGTGTTTCGTTCACCCGTCGCAATCAACTGAAAGTTGAGGGGTAGCAAGATGTTTCAGTTGGTGCATCTGGATGAAGAACTCCGATGGAGGTTGAGATCCTGGTCGGTAGATGGCCCCAATCATCAGACGTCCCCGGCAGTTGTAGAAACTTATAAGCTAAGCAGGTCCTCAAATGCCGCTGCAACCTTAGTTCGCCTCGCGATTATGAAGAATCATGACATTTCGATTGTGAAGAATCATGACATTTCGATTATGAAGAATCATGACATTTCGATTATGAAGAATCATGACATTTCGATTGTGAAGAATCATGACATTTCGATTGTGAAGAATCATGACATTTCGATTGTGAAGAATCAAATCTTTCGGTCTATCGGGAGTCTTCGTCTTCCTGAGCTAACAGTGAAATTTCAAAGGAACATAGGTTAAATCGGAGGCGATTTACATCTCTTCCGAAGATGATCATTGTTGGATCAACAAACATGTTTAAGAGACTTATCTGAGAGTATAATCGTGGTCGCCGTCTGAGAAACGGTGATCGGAAGAAGTTGCGAAGCTGTCGACAAGCATCGGTGTGAAGCATCTATGCGTAGGCTAATTTTCGTACCGGTAATCGTAATCGTAATCTCCAAACTTCTAAAGGTCAACCGCAGGGCACCAGCCTATTCAGGAGCTCTGAACATTTACGCGAGCGTTATATAAATAATAAATCACAATGCATAATGCATAATTTTAAATTTAAAACCACTGATGCCCGGGACTGTAGTGGTAAAATTTGAGGTGAGTAGGCCTATACGCTACCGGTGAGCAGTGGCGTCACTAGGGCTGGTGTGACCCTAAAAAAATGTGAAGACCTTTTTTAGGAATTCGTCTAAGAAAAATTTCAGACTTTTTACCAATTCTCTGCAAATTTTCTGACTTTTTACGATTTCGTCTCTGAAAAAAGTTGATGATTTTTTTTAGTCATTCGCCCTAAAAACCGTTCAAAACCTCTCTTTTTTCTCAAAATTTCATTGCTCAGTGGCTATACGGTCTCTACAGAGGTAAGTAGGCCCTATACGCTGTACACCCGCGTATACCCTCGACTACAGCCCTGCTGATGCCCATGCCTATACGACCCTCCTCTGATAAAGTTCGCTTTTCATAATTGAGTCTGTATCAATAAATTAAACCCAAAATTAATGGGCGGCGCGTGGATGCAGCTAACATTGGGCTAATTGTTCCTTGGGCTACAATTTGCAGGTTCAGATATTAATTTTTGTGCTTGTTCTTACTTTGCACTTGTATTAACCACACGAGGCTCCTTTTTATCGCCCAAAAAAATCAGCGAAGATTTGCGTATTTCTTATTTACAATCATTTAGTTGTCAGTTTAAGTTTTGAAGTTTATCCTGTTGCAGAGTTGTTTATATAAAAATGGAAGACGCCGAGACAGCTCAAAGTTTTGTTGAAAAGTTGGCGAATGATTTATTACGATTAGGTAGAGACTAGGTTTTGAAGTTCTTTCTAATTCAACACCGCTAATCGAATATACATCAAAATGCCCTTATGACCAGCTTTTAACACATACTTCTGATTGATTTTATACATTTTTTAACCTTTTGCCTAACTATTAATGAACCGATAAGATCATTAACGAGTGCGTGTCGAGTATGCTTCAGAACACATCATTGGGGTCTTTTAATTTATCGTCCTTTTATCTGAATATATCAAAGCCTTCCTTCCATTAAATAATAATAATAATAATCTTTATTAATTCAAACTAACAGGTACGCAGTAAGATTACATTGAAACATGACAGTACAATTATTAAGATCTTAATTAAACACACGTTTTGGTAGCCATGCAAGGCGCCCACTCTAGAGGTGGGTTATATACCCCGTGATCGATCGAGTCAGTCGATCAAGTCGATCGAAACTTGGCCAAGTCGAGTCGATCGTAAAATCTTCGACTCGATCGACTTGCAAGTCGAGTCGATCATATGTTTTGACAAGTCGAGTCGATCGTTGTTTTCTCGACTCGACTCGACTATGAAATATTTTCTTACTATTTTTGCGGTTACTTCACAAAATGACCCACATGGTGTGATGACGTAATGCTTTGTAAACGCACAACTACCGTATTAACCTGATTTGAAGTTCAGTGCAAATTATAAGCCTTTTGGTGATTTCGTATAGTGGAAGCTGCAGATACTTTTTTCACAGTTTTACGGTGAAATGGAAAGATTAAGATGCGTTAAAAATGCGCAAGTTTCATGAAATTTCAGCTCTGTAGTAAGTTATAGCGATGATCTCAAAACGTTCGAATGTCTCTATGTTAGGACGGGACTGAATGCTTCGATTTTGGCCAAGAGCAGTGGCTCGGAAAGTGTTTAAAAGGTGCGTGACGCAGCGTGAGCTAACCTCGGCCAAGTAGGCTACAGACCTGAGATGGATAGAATTATGCATTATATCCGATATAACCAATAAGAATATTTTGTCATTTTTTACAATCAGTGGAAAGTTTATTATACATGGCCTACATATTCATGAAATGAAACGCGTCTAGATATAGCACAATAAGTCAATAACCACTTTAGCAAGCATCAAAACAAAGCGCAGCCAAAAGTTGTGTGAGCATGCTTCTGCCTCGGTGCTACAGAGCCAAAACTTGTGTGAGCATTGGCTCCTTTGGCGCCATGGCTCCCGGGCCAATGGCCAAGAGATACAGTCCAAGTCGACAAAGTCGACCAAGTCGATCGTTTATTTGCCAAGTCGATCTAGTCAACGAGAGGTCGACAAAGTCGATCGAGTCGATCGTCGGCCGAGCCAAGTCGATCGTAGCAGTTCGACTCGATCGATCACGGGGTATAGTGGGTTACAGGTATTGAACCGCGATCTAATGCACTTGAAGCACTTCTGGCCATGAGTGTTACCATTCATCTATTTTATTTATTTATTCCGGATATTTCTATAGCGCCTCTCGAAGTCAAATACTACTCAGAGGCGCTCCCGACTACAACATTTGATACTGTGCCGGAATTTTCACGCCGAAGCGCCACGAGCAATTGCGAGTGAAGGACTTGCCCAAGGTCCGTACGCAGCGGCTAGAGTGGGATTTGAACCTGCAACCCTCCGGTCACAAGGCGCCGAACTTACCACTGAGCCACCACGCCCCTTCTCTCGTTTTGCAGGTTCATGGTTAAATTTCGACCGATTAAATATGCCGCAGTATAAGCACTGGCCACCCTATGCACTGTATACAGTGAGATCAAATGGTGCATTGTGTGCCTAGTGCATTTATTGCATAACTAAGCAATTAAGCAATCAGTAGCTGCTTGCAAGGATGGATGTATGGAGAGCCTTTCTATTCAGGAATACTTCTAACAGAATTTTCAAGAATTCTGCTTTTTTGTATATGAACCTACGAAGTTTTGTCTTCATGGTACATCTACAAAATGTGGATGTGTATTAACTGCAAAAAGAAAAGACAATTTATTTGGCACAAGTTGTGATGTATTTTATCTAGAGGAGAGAAATTTCATAGTGAAGACATGTGCATAAAATTTCATGTATGTGTGTAACAAACTTAAGCTGCCTAATAGTAGAACAAATAGAACAATTTGCAATAATTTTCTCCATCTTTTCTGCATGGTTGAACGAGGAGGTTGAAATGTTCATGCATAGATAGATTCATCGTAGTTTGATCAATTACTTATGTTTTTTTTTATTACAGTTTTACTGTTTTTTATAAACAGGTCAAATAAAGTCATTTGACAAAGCAGTTATATGGGAATACTTTGACACAAATGTTGTGCAATTAGAAGATGTCAATCCTGAGCTGATGTCTTTCCTCACAGAGAATCGTCAAGCTTATGGGAAAAAATTAGTCAAGTAAGTGTAGTGTTGTTATTCTAAGAGTGTTTTTGTATACATGTGTGTATCAGGGTAACATCTATACTATAGAGCATCTTTTAAGAACATTTCAAAGAGAATGGAATATGGCTGTGTGTTTATTGTATGTACTAGCTTTTTGCCCGTCCTAAGACGGAAATTTGAAAATGTATTTTCCAGTTTGAGTCATTAAATGATATCGTCCCGAATGCTTGAAAAGCCGGGAAGATCTTTGCCCGTTGTTAAATTTGCGCCGCCTAAGTAAATTGGCCCATTTAAACCCATTAAGCTCATTCGTTTCAGCATGTTTGAAAACTAAGTAAATTAATTTAAGCTCGTTTTAAGCCGTTTAAAACAGCATCTGTTTACGGTATATTTAAATTTACTTTAAATTAAGTGTGAAACGAAGTTGTCCATTCCAGTGTTGCCATTTGTAAACAGTGTATTCATCATCGGTCATGAATATTCATTAGTTGGAAGCGGCCCATGAGAGGAGCATAACATGACAGATTTCATGACATTTCTGTTCATTTATGTTATTGATACATCAAGATATTATAGGTCCTTTAAAGTATGTCTCGAATGTGCTACAATGGCTACATGCATGTCTGTCCAAATGATCTAACAAATTATGTAGACAGGAAATATATGTTGGTTAAGCGCTTAAGACTGTCCCATGATGATGTTCCAATCTCCATATGCAGCAAAGTGCAACAATCAAGACTCGCTGATGTATGACAAGGTGGTGTTGACAAGTGAGGTCCATCACGGCAGAAGACGTTGAATGCTATTCATTCTGCTTCAGGGCTTAAAATTGATTTTAGTGTGAAATTTTACAAATATTTCGATACACGGTAGTATACTGTCATGATCGCAACCAACTTGTGCAGTGCAGTCGAGGATGAACTGGATCTGGTGTAACTGGAATTTTGAAAGGCCTGCAAGGACAAATTTAGAGGAAGCAATTTGCAAAAATTAAATGAGGGTCAATGTGCTGTATTGTGTCCTATGAACTGAATCTGGCACAGCTAACAAAAGTATGAGCTGCAGGGAAATGTACATAATCTGCCAGTTATAGGTCTGTATCCAGGGGCCGTATGCATAAGACGAGAGTAATATCTTATTCCCTGAATAGCGCTTACGCCAGGAGTAACTATTCCCTGAATAAGCCTTGGTGGTTATTGGCATGCACGACCCCATTTAGCCGTTGGATTAGTTACTCCGGGTGTAAACTGTGCGAGAAAATGCATGTCTCTGGGTTTTCCCCGCGTGAAATACCCTCATCATTACCCACCGTACGGAACCCGACGCGGCGCTTCAAATGCAACATCGTCAGGTATCTCGTCAAATTTTAGCATTTTGTGACGGCAAACGAAAAGTAATATTAAGTTCGTTGTCGGTGAACGCGGCGAACTAATTATGGCGTCTCTGAAACACTTTTTGACGTCTAAAATGTCGTCGAAGCGGCGAATCACAACGGCCGCCATCTTTGTTAATCGCCGCTAAGCTAGGAATAGCGGTCTTACTCCTAGGGGTAGAATCGGAATAGCGTTATGTCCAGCGTAAGGCGATACACCTGTCTCATGCATGCCGATTTAACCCACTACTCCAGCGTAGGCCAGATTTAAGCTGGGAATAAGAGTTACACCCCTCTTATGCATACGGCCCCAGATGTAAATCCAAGTTGTAGATGATGAGAGCATAGGACCAACAGATTCCCATGGACTGCAGAAGCCATTGACTCATTGACCTGACTGGCTCTAATCAGGAATGTAGCAGGGCATCTGATATGTTCTAAGTTACACTGCATCTTCTGCCATATATGATGCAGTGCTGGAAGGTGAAGTAACCATGTGCTGCTGCAGATTTGATCTGTGGCCGTTGTTCCTCATTCTGGATGCAATGTGTTCTAGTAACTGTGAAGATGCTGTCAAATCTGAATGGGAATGTTGAGCTGCATGTGTGTATGTGAGAGCCCAACATTAGCAGGCTGATTAAGTTTTTCGTAATGAACTATAGCACTGTTTAGGTTAGCATAGGCAGCACTTTTATTAAATATCTAGATACTTACTTATTTACTAGCTTACTCCTTTCAGTACTGAAAGTTAATTAAATGTTTCTGCTTTATGAGCATCCTGTGATGAGCTCTACTAATTGTAATTGTATTTGAACATTTATATAGCACCGCTCAAAGTACAAAACAGATCAGATCAGATCTGTGCTAGCCTATATGATGTTAAATGTCATTAAGAACAGAATGCTTTTCAGTTAGCAAGTAGCTCAGAGAATTAAAAGAGTCACCAGTGGCAGGCTCATGCACACAGGCTGACCCTACCAATAGCTTCCCAACTAGAATTGACAGCAAGTTAAGAGTTTCTGAAGCATGTAGAATAATAAGTGATTACATTTTTTCTTAGGTTTTTAGAGTTGTGCCTCCTTCTTTTATAATTAGTTGCTGATTTTAATAAAAGAACCTGTCGATCTTTGTGTTACTGCTTGTAGGCTTGCTAAAAGTCTTGCAAGAAGCAGTTGCAACATGCAAACTGCTCTGTCAAGTGGCCAGAAAAGTGATGCTCATCCACTGCCATACAACCTGTATGCATCCAATAAAGTTAAGAAAAGGACAGTTCAAGAACATTACAGTAACCAATGCAGCATATGTAAGTTTTTACAAGTTTTTGACAGGCAAAACAAATAAACTAGTAATGAGCAAATATTAGCATCAAAACAAACTAATTAGTAATGAGCAATTATTAGCATCAAACCAAAAACCTAGTAAGGCAAGATAAAGTAATTGTCTTTTATATACTACAACATACTGGACATTGAGTATAGTTAGGGGAGGCAGTAGTTGTAAGAGATGCGGAAAGATCGGTAACTATAATTATATTTTTAAGAGTATACTTTCACCAGTTACAACTGCAAATTGCACTCTTTCATGCTAAGGTTTTGCTTCTTTTCAATTTAACGATGAACTGCTTTCGTGTCTCAGTCGCATTTTGTAACGCTTTTGTTGTTAAAGTGTTAAACTACTTCTTGCTTTTATTTGTCCCGTCATTATTTTACACTGAAAATAGTCAACACTGTTAGAAATCAAACATGTTCAATTGCTCAGCCATAAAGAGTCAAAATCTAATTCTTTTATATCATACTTGAAATTTGTGTTTAGATATGCATTATTAAATATCATACTTATTTTCATGAAATCAGTTCTAGGTTATATTTCTGATTATAAAGGTTTTGCATCTGTTAGAACATAGAAACTGCTTTGGGGCTGGCACCAAAGGCTTCTGGTCTTTGGGCTGACTGATAGGCTCTTTTGCTTTTTTGGACTAGACAATAGGCCACTTAATTTTATATGCTAGTTTTTGGCTAGTCCTATTGGCCACAGAGGTTTTGGTGGGGTTTTTAATTTGTTTCATGTAAGAGACGGTCAGCTGATTACTGCTGTAGAGACTCCCAAGTAGTAACTGGGTAATTTTTTTTCTAAATACTTAATTCTAAATATTTAGAAATAAAGAGATGCTTAGAATAGATTAGTTTAGACTTAAGGTAGTGACTGGCTTAAAAATATTGTTAAAAATTTCAAAATGAAAATTGTTTGTTTTCTTTGGATTAAGATTCTGCGTATCTTAGTGAACGAATGGTGCACCTTGAGGATTCAAAAGCAGTACTTAAACTTTTGAAGCGTTGCCTGGTGAGTACTGATGGTGACAAAGTTTATTGTCAGCTATGTAAGTAGCAGATAGTTTATATTTGCTTGTATGCATGTATTAAAGTAGTTGCATGGGATTTCTTAAATTTTGTGCAGATCAGCATATGGCACCCATTCGACAAGACAAAGGAGAAAAGTCTACAATGTGCTCCTAGGTGCCTCATCCTAGTTGAATGTCTTTCAGATACACCATAGTATATATAACTTATTCATTTTCTAAATTAATAGCTTAAAAACTAAAGGTATTGGAAGGTAGAAATTTATTATGATGAATGGTATGACAATTTTGTGAGAAAATAAATGAAATCAAAAATATTACTCTGGAGATGTTGTGCAAATAGAAATGATAGGAAGCTAAAGAAACCAGGGTGAACAAGTTTTGATACAGATAAAAGGTAGCAGAGGTAGATGGATTTGGTGCAGTTTTTGCACCTTCTGACATTGTCAGAGGGTCTACAAAGAAATACATAGCAGTAAACAAAATGTGAGTGCTGTCACTAAATAATCAAACCTCCATCATGTAATTAAAGGCAATTAAACTTGCTTGTTGAACTGAGCTGATTTGATTGTTTTGATTTCTGTTGTTAGAATTCATCAGTTAGTTCAGTGCAGCGTTCCTGGCTTCAAGAAATTCGAAAATTGTGTGCTGTTGCCAGCACTCGAACGGAACCAAAAGTTCTGCAGTTAGTTATGGAAATTTTCAACATGTAAGTGCATGTCTTTTCATTATTCGGGATTTAAATAAGAACAAAACAAACGTTGCTGACAAACTGTTAAAAATGATGTGTGGTAAAGTGGTATAAGTAGCTATTCTTTAAACATACTTTGCTGACAAGCACTTTCAAACTGCCAACTGATAAGCAATATACCAGTAAGTAGCTACTCAATAAACTTAACTGACAAGTCCTTTCAAAATGACGAGGTTTGAAGCAGTATAAGGTTGTAATTGAGTCTGCATATATGGTGTTTCTCCAGCGTGTCAATTTTGTCAATTAGGTGGTCGCATGTGGAGTTTGCTCGTGAAATTATGTTCATTTGGACTTAAAAAAATAAATTAACCTTGTATGCATTTGTGGAGTTGTCTCTCCTTTGCCATTATTGCTAAATGTTTTGGACGGTCTTCGGACGTTGGTTATTGAAGTCTTGGTTGGCAGCGGTGAACTCACCTACTCTGCAGGTTTCAAGTGGCTAAGATAGTCCTTGGATTGATGTAGACTGTTCTGCTGCAGTATGACCACTTGCCAGATGTGAACAGTGGCATCCTCCACAAGCCCAGTGGCACAGGGATGCTTGGACCACATGTGAGGGGTTGCTTGGGTTTGAGGTTCATGTATTGTGAACCGCTTTACCTATAATTATTCGTCTGCTTCGATGCTTTATAGTCCAGAAACTCCAAACATGGTGTCTACCAGTGATATTTCAGTTAACTGAAATAGAAACTGAAACGAAAATTATGAATTTTCGTTTAACGAAAACTGAAACGGAAACGGAAATTATTTGCAAAACGGAAACTGAATAGAAACGGAAATGAAAATGTCAAAACGAAATAGAAATAGAAACGATAATTAATTCCGAACGGAAATTGTTGAAAATAAGTAAAAAATTTCTGCGTTTGGATTGGGTTCTAGTTGGGCTAAATCGCTGACTACGTAACTCTAGGGGTTTGGGCGGACCATTTATTCTGGTCATTATTCGATATCCATACATCGAAATCTATGTTGTCTGTTAGAGTTAGGTTGCTAAGTTTTCCATTGAAAATGAGTTTATCGCGACTATAGGCTGGACGTAAGCGCGAAAGCGGTTTGGCAGTATGTTGTTGACGATGAGAAAACGAAAAAGAGTTCGTGTTTAGTGAAAGTTGGATCAGACGTTAACAATAAACCATGTGGACTGCAGCTTGTCGGCAAGAATTAGACTAATCTGAAGGTAAATGTCTATCATAATAGTTCGAAACTTGCGTGTGTCACGCCTTAGGCGGGAGTGTTACTGGGCCTGGGCCGCAAATTAGACAGGCCCACAAACAATAGACGTACAGACGCACACATAGGCGTAATTTGTGGGGGGTACGAGGGGTACCCGTACCCCCCACTTTTTGGACTCGGGGGTACTGTACCCCCCACTTTTTAAACAATGTCAATCAATATTTTATTATTGTGCCTTCCCAGAGAATGCAGTCTCTGCCAAAGTGCGAAACTACTTAGATACACAGGTAAACGGAGAGCCAAAATTAATGAGAATACTGACAGGGAATATATTAAAAATGGCCACCATGCGAAAAGCGAAAGTGGAGAAGAAATTGGTACCCCCACTTTTTAGCCAAAGTATTGGTACCCCCACTTTTTAAACTAAAGTTACGCCCATGGACGCACATCCAGACAGACACCTCTCACATTCCCTACTTCATCCAATCCTCCGTCTTCCAAGGGTTCTCTAGGTCAGAGGTTCTCAAATGGTGGTACGCGTGCAACTAGTGTACAACCAGGTCGCTATAAGTGGTACGCGAAAAAATAAAAAATAAAATTTTCTATGAGTTTATGTCCATCTTTATCAATTTTTCCCATCTTTCTTTGATTAGCAATTAACTATTGAAGCCACTTTTCTACGTAACCGTAATTGTAATTTCTAAACTTCTAAAGTGCCACTCGAAGGCCAAGCGTAGGGCACCAACCTATTACGAGCGCTACTCACGTCCACCATGCGCTTCTTTTTTCTTTAAATTTTCTTTGAGTTTGCCCATCTTCTTTCTGCGTCCACCATGCACTTCTTCTTACAAGTTTAAAATTTTCTACGCTAATTGCAAGGGTACTTCGCGCTCGTCTGTTGTTTTTGATCTGACCTTTGCTGGTGGTATGCCAACATTCGATTTTTTTAACCTGGTGGTACAATAAAAATACAGTTTGAGAACCGCTGTTGTCTGTCAACGCAAATATATCTATGTAGAAACTGAAACTTTCCAGAAACTGAAACGAAAACGGAAATTATTTTAAAACTGAAACTGTAATAGAAACTGAAATTATTTCAAAACTGAAACTTGAACTGAAATAGAAATTACGAACCCAAAACTGAATAAAAACTGAAACTGTAATTATTTTCAAAACTGAAATATCACTGGTGTCTACCATTGTTTGAGCTCTGTATGTCTGCAGGAACTGGCCAGTGGTGACTCTTCTAGTTATCCGAACTCTGCTTATCGATTAATTCTTTGTCCTTAATGACTTTAATGTTGCTAGGCTGGTGCAGGCAGTGCTTATGTGAGGTACCTACATGAGGTTTTCATTACCCGATACATCACAACTTGTGCACAATTTGTGCTTCCATGGGTACTTTGTATTTACTTTTCATAGAATTGAGATTTGATTAAGATTATATACTGTAGTCGTCATTTATCTTTATTGCCAGTTGTTATTGAGCATCCAGCTGCGGTCCTTTTTCTATGGTCACATTGCTTAGTAAGTGTGGTAGTAGTGATCATACTTCTTTTTAACGTTATTTTTCTTTTAGATTGTAGTATTGGTATGCCTTCTATGCTTACTGGCTGAAAAGTTAATTTCATTCCATTTTAATTGTATTTTCATTGTAGGAGATTGTCATCAGAATTAGAATGTAGAACCTACAATGAAGAATGGTGGGTTACCTTAAACTGATTGTAATATGAAATCTTGTTAGACTCTGGCAGTGAGTAATGTAGTATATGCAACATCAGTTCTGTTGTAATGTTCTTTAACCTGTAAAGATAAATATTTGATCAGAGTTTCTTTTAAAAATTTATGGCAAAGGTCATAAAGAAATAATCGACACATTGAAAGTCTCTTCCACTGGACTTCGTACAAGTCACGAATGATTTTAACTTCTCTATTGACTGATTATATTGCACAAAGTTACTCCTCATTCTGCTTCAGTTCAAAGTGAATAAAGACCAACTATTCTACTGTGCCATAGAGTGAGGAGCAGTGCTCCAAAATGTCAGCTTAAGTAAGAAACAACTCTTCGTGCTTCTCAACAGGTATCTAGGATGTTCCTGGCTAAATACTGAAGGTATGGTTGCTTATATGTTATTATCCGATTACTCAGTCTATTTTATTTATTTCAGCCTGAGTGATGTTATATCATCTGTTGAAGACTTTGTCACCTTCTGCTTACGAAAGCATGAACAAGTTGGGGTAATAGAACTTATTGCTGTATTTAATAAGCAACTTAAGCTTAATTTGTAATTTAATTAGATGCAAAAAATTCTTGTTTATCACAGCATCAGTAATATAAGGACATTATTCCATGTAAAGTCACGTTTTTAGTTTAAGTAATTGTGACCTCTAAACTTCTAAAGCGCCACTCAAAGGCCAAGTGCAGGCACCAGCCCATTCATGAGCGCTACGTCAAATCAGAGGGGGGTTTTCCTGAAAGTAGTCCAAAAAAGGTCCGAATCTGGTTGTAGTGATGGTATTAGACTTGTGAACCATGCAAGAGAAACCACCAGCCCATTCACGAGCGCTATGTCAAATCAGAGGGGGGTTGAGAGTAGTCCAAAAGAGGTCCAAGTGTGGTTGTAGTGATGGTATTAGATTTGTGAACCATTCTAGAGTAACCACCAGTCCATTCACGAGCACTATGTAAAATCAGAGGGGGGTTTCCTGAGAGTAGTCCAAAAGAGGTCCAAGTGTGGTTATAGTGATGGTATTAGACTTGTGAACCATGCAAGAGAAACATGATCATTCTAAATAACTATAGTTTAAATTAGATTTGTTAAATTAATACTAGACAGTTAAATAAATCTATTATGACATTGTAATATTTAACTTGGCTGATTTTTAGGAATTTCCAAAGAAGCCAAGGTTTTGTGACCTTTTAGCAGCCACGATGTCCATGTACTCTGATGTTGTTCTTCTAAGATATAGGTAGGTAAGATGCTAGTATTATCCTTACCATTAACAACTCAGGTTATTATCAGTGTTAACTGTTTGCTCTCTTGCTCCAGCATTAGTTCATGATCAAGACAATTAGATTATGTGGTGTATAATTAGGTCAAACATGCTTTGCGATGAAGCAGTATAATTTGGTAACAGAAAGAATATTAGGAAGTGAAAAGCCTTGACTATTAGGTGTCTGAGTATTTCTATAGTGTCTAAGTATCTCTCAAAGTTTATGGAGCATGACTATGTATCATTTTCTAAATGTGTATGTTATTTAATGCTTTGGAAATTCTTTTGGACCATCATTTTTTGGAGGGTGAGTGATTAAATTACGTTAACGTACATTTGCCAAAACATTAGTACAGAATGTCAAAACCTTATACTGAGTGCTTTGGAACAATTAACTGTTTTTAAAGAGGTAAGTAAGTAAATGTAGACTTACCAAAGAAATGTACATTGGTCTCTTGCAGTTAGTAAAAATGTAAATATTTATGATAGGTTAAATTTATCCTTTTTTCTAGTAATCTAGCATTTTAATATTTTGAAATTTAATATTTTTGATTTAATTGTTTTGTGTCAATTTTGTTTTGATTATTAATTTAGTTTTGGTTTCTCACTTCAGAAACAAAAGTGAATCAGATCAGGAAAAAGAAGGAAAGAAGCTCTGTGGGTCAATCTGCTACATCTTTCGTGATTATCCGGAATTCATCCTTGATGTTGTCATCCAGCTGTCAGAATGTCAGTCATCAGATGGAATGATTCTAGTGCCACTCTACAAGTAAGTCAATTTTTTAACAAAGATACTGAAATATGGAGCATATTTTAAACAGGTTTAATGTTAATGCTGTCCATTTCTAATTGAAGGCAATAACATACAGAAACTTGTACTCTATATTGCAGTGTAGATATTACTACAAGTCTGCCTCAAACTATTGCACAAACCCGGGTGTTTTTATTAGTAAAGAATTAAGAAAGACAGATCACACTTTTATTATGTTAGAGCTCTGCCAACTGTTACCCTGAATAAGATTCCTGTTTCGGTGGCAATCCTGGGATGAAGGCTCAAAATGTGTGACATATTGTGTGTGTGGTGAGAACAGAAACATCATGATATTCAGAGGCCAACGTCTCGACCTGACAGCATATTTTGACTTGTGTGTGTTATTCTGGGGGCCATACACAACCTGGAAGTGAGCCAGGACAGAGACAGAGGGTGTAGGATACTACGGCAACCTTTTATCAGAATAATGCAGTAGTTGAAGAGAATAAATTAGGGTAAGCAGTGTATAGTTACTGAGCAGGTGAATTAAATTAATGCACGTCCACACTTCTCACACCTAGGTAAGTGAGATAATTTATGGTGTTTTTGCCCTTTCCTGCCACTGCCAGCCTCCCCAGCACCTGCAGGAGTTTGGCTCTTGTCTTAGCCAAGGTGACAGCTGTGTGTATCCATATGCTTGGTAGTTCAATCCAGGCACTTCTGCACTTTGAAATAATGTTTTGAAACAGTAGCTATTAAAGTAAGTAAGTAAGTAAGTATGTTCTTTATTACACCATTAGCAAACGCACAATGGGACAGTAGCTAGAAGCATTGAATGTAAAACATAGAAGTAATAAATCGAAATAAAACTTGTAAAATAAGTAAGCAAGTGTTTTCTTATCGTTTATACAGTAGCCAGAAACATAAATTGTTTGGTATTAAATCACTATAACTTTTGCCCATAATAGACAGCAATGTGGCCTTTCAAAGGAATTGGGGGAAAAACGTCTGATAGCAGGCAGCGGTACAAGGTCCTTCACATCAGACAGCCTATGACTTTGAGCTATAAAAAACACTAAATATATAAACCATACGCTGCTGTATTTCAGTATGATCTTCCTGACCTGTGGTTCATTAACGTGGGATCATGGTGACTTTGGCTCCCAATGATCGTGCTTAAACTGGTCTACACTGTAGTTAATGAAAGTAGTAAAAATACACTTGTAATAAGTTGTTGTTTGTCTTTTAGGAGGGCTTTAGCAAAACCAGTAGGAAATGTGGACTCCGTTTTCTATACAAAGTACATTGTTGCCTCTTGCCAGTGCAGAAGACTTTTTCCAGAGCTTATGTCAGATGTCATTGCAGTAAGCCATTTTCATTTCTGCTTCATCATGTAGTATCTGTTTTTCTGTTTGTTTCTTCTGAGTTTGTTTTTCTGTATGTCTTTAAGAGCCATTGTTGTTTCATGGTATAAAGTTAACTAATTTGTTCTATTATCCTAAACTAGAAGTCTAACATTATTTTCCCAAAAAACCTTAGGTTTAGTATTGGTTCTGCAGCACTTTTGTGAGGTACTTATAAGGTGTCTTGATACACACATACATGCATGCATACATACATACATGCCTGAGTATGTTTTCTGGTGGCACAACTATCAGCTGCTAAGGCTTGTTTATGTTTGTGTGCATGTGTGTTGGTTTGTATGTAGGTTACTGTTGAAGATGAGTCAGATTATTAATTGCCTATCATTACTGGAAAGTTTTTATGAACAGAAGTGTTTTTGGTATCTGACCTGATGAAAATGATTAATTTTATTTTGAATGCATATGAAAACAGGACAGTTTCTAGTGAACTGCTCCTGTTCTGTTAGCAAAATGTTTTCTTTATACAAGATCGGTCCATTGAAAACGTATTGCACATGCCTACATGATTATGAAAACAAAACCCAAAATGAAACTGGCCCTAACTTAAAAGTGGCAGTTGATGATAGATGAATTTTAAGTAGAACGTTCAGCATGGACCTGTAATCACCCATCGCCATGAATACGTATACCCAAAACCTGGCCAAAGAAGTAAGTTTTAAGCAGATTGCCATGGGCTTTAGTCACGTGATGATGGCCTAATAATGCATATTTGTCTGTCACTTGTAAAGCCATGGAGCAGGAGGCAGTTTACAGTTATGAATCAGGAAAGCAAATAACAAATTTTCATGTCATCTCTACAAGTCTCTAGAAAGTAGTGCATTGTCATGTTTGTGGTGGGTTTAAAGATATTCTGGCTTCATTTGTAGGGTGGCAGCTTAACCTACTTTGAATTGGTCCATAGAGTGACTTACATCTCTCCGATCTTCTGATCGTCTTGACCTCTTAGTTCCTCGTGTCAGGACAACTATGGCTCAGTCCAGATCCTTTGCCTGCATAGGTCCCTCACTTTGGAACCGACTTCCTCCTTCTGTCCACACCACCATTCTCTCTGGTAGCGTTGCTTCTTCCTTTTCTCACCTTAAATCCTGCTTTTTCTCTCGGGGTCTCGCGCACTGGGAGCGCCTCTGAATGGTCTATACCGTGAGAGGCGCTTTATAAATGTCCATATACAATACAATACATGTGACCTGTAGGATGATTGTTTTTATACCCACTAGGTATCAAACTCGCATACCCAAGCCATATTTTAACAAAATTTGACATGTCTAATTTTTAGAAACACAGGATTAGATGCCAAGGTGTATTGTTCTGGTATAACTTATGGTTAGAGAGTATAGTTTGTAAAGCATTGGTGGATAAGTGATTTATGGAGAATGAAAGTCTTTGTCTTTTTGTTGTGAGCTTAAATATGCCCAGATAAAATCTTCCAAGTAATTTTTAAAAGCCCATGATCCTGAATTCTTTTTTTAAAGCAAGTCCGAGATGTTGCAGCACCAGCGGACTATGTGAATTGGTTAAAAGAGAAGAACAGTTCTATTCCTGAAGTCTTTCCAGCAAAAAAGCACTTCAGTGACTCTCGAATAACGAAGTTTCTGCTGGAAAAAGCCACTGATGATTTACTGAACAAGTTGCTTGATGTAAGAACATTCGTTTTATTTTCAATTTTGTATAGTGGCACAATATTTAAAATACAGTTTTTGTTAATCACCATGGAACTATCATTACTACAAAAGCCAACGTCTCCAAGTTGTGGGATTATAAAGCTGTGTTTCAGGGTTCATTGCAGATCTTAGAAAGTTCTGTTGAAGCATCCAGCTATGCATTTACATACATACATACATACTGGTACATACATAGTACATTTCATAGTATGGGTGTGTTTCTTTCTATAACACTAATTACTATTTATTGACTAAATATGAAGTGATGGCACTAAGCGTGGACATGCTCAAGGTCCTTACGCGGTGACCATCTTGTTGAGGTTCGGACCTGTATGACAGTGTATGTGGACTGGTTCCTCCGCTGTTTGCATGATGAGCATGAGAACCAGTTGGCTGCTGTGTCTCACAAAATATAGTAGTGTCTGTATAACTACAATTGATTTCTTTTGAAAATAAGTATGTGATGTGACACTGTAAGATCATTAAATTTATCAAAATAAAATAGAGTATTGATCACCTGTGAAAATCATTTAGCCCAATTTACCTGGTTACAGTGGAAGAAATTAAAAGATGACTTTTGTAGCTCATCCAATTTGTCATGTGTTTAACAGGTTCTGACAGATGCAAATGTTGTAACTGAAGAAAAGCTGGACTTCACACAGATGACATCTGAAAATCATGCGGATGAAATGTTCTTTTTTGATAGAGCCCTTAGCAGTGAAAATGCAGGATTTCTACAGGAAGAAGAAATGGAGATTGCGGAACCAGAAAATGATGAGGAACCAGTGGATGTGGAAGATCAGGGTGGCATGATTAGCTTTGATGACAAAGCAGTTCCTGAGACAGAAATAGTTATCCGTTTTGATCGAGGTTCTGCCACGGTATGCAGCTATTTTATTATTGTAATCATAAATTATTTTGTATAGCACCACATCAAGAGAAACTCCTCAGAGGCACTTCCGACCTCACAATACCAAACCACAATCAAAAACAATGGTTTTCAAACGCTTGCGGAAAGGGACAGTGAAAACCAAGACGTTCATTTCGGAGTTTGGTAGGCAACCTATTCCAGAAAGTTGGATCGACCACAGCGAAGCTTCTATGTAGCACCGTGGTAGTTCGACCAGGTCACCTTGCATGGAGTGAAGGAACCTACGGCCTGGTATGGATGACACTGGTACACAAAGCTCTCTAAAATAGATTGGGCAACGGCCTGCAAGAAAATTATGCATAATCGATGTGTTTTGCATAGGCAACAAGTGCAGTTCCTCCCTTTTAAAGCTAGATATATGCCGCTGCTGCATTTTGAACAGATTGCAACTGATTTTGTTTTAGTGATGCAATGAATCTTATTGTATTAAGATGCTAAATTAAGATGAATGTCACTGATTATTGGGCCAAAAAAATTTGTCTGTCAGTAGTCCAGTGTGGAGAGTGTAGTAAACATGAAAGTTCTTACTAACCTTACATAATTGTTGTGGTGTCTAAACAAGTTTGTTGTGGTACTGAAAATATGTCATTCCCAGATGTTTCATCAACTCTTCAAAATTCATTTAGAGGCAATTGTTCCTGATTGGCAGTTTTTTAACCACAGGTATTTAAGTGTATAGGAAATGCTTTTACGATTTCTTTTAGAATTTGTTCTTGATTTTTAGTCACCTGAAACACTTAAAGAACATAAGAAAAAGACACGCTCTGCTGAACAGGAAAAATTGGTTGGTGATGGACTTGGAGAGGAGGCAGGTGAAAATGATGACATCAAATCTCAGCAAGGCATTATGGAAGATGTGGATGTAGAAATTGATGTGGAGCAAATAGATGAAAATACAACATCATCAGAGGAAGTCGTTGAGAGAGAGATAGAAAGGGTGAATGAAGTGGCATCAGGTGTTCATAAGACAGATCCTGTAGCAGTGGAAATATCTGACGAAAGTGAAGATGAAGAAGTGCTGATAAATCGAGTACTTGATTGTATCAGGGAAGGAGATACCAGTGACAGTGACTTGTTTGAAGAATGGTATGAAATTTCTCCGAAAAAGATTGCCAGCCGTGACAAAAAAGTGATGAGGGAAGTTGAAGGAACATTCGTCGAAGGGGATTTGAACAAAGTATTAGAGACCTCTGAACAGAGTAATGAAAATGTTGAAACAGAATGTGGCAACAAAGACTTTGAAGGTAAGGTGGTTGAAGCAGAAATGGGTGAACTTACTTTTGAAAAAGGTATAATACAGGAAGATTCTAAGAATCATGAGAATGATGTTGAGCTGACTTCTACCAAACTCAAAGATGAAACTGAAATATGCGCTGGTTCCACGGAGGCTAAGGACAAAATCAGAAGCCCTCATTCAGGCAACACTTCTCCTGCAAAATCGAAAAGCAAGGTTTGGTTATTCTCTGATTTTAAAATAATCTTTAGTGTAAAGCTTCTTTGTAAGCAAAAGATTTAGCATGGTAATGGCAGTGAGTTTAAGGCTTACAGTGAAGCTTTTATCTGTGCGAGTCCATTTAAATTTGTGTAATATTTCTGGATTATGATTAATTAAAATTAAGTCTGACAAATTCCTATAATACTGTTCAATGTATTAATTAATGGTCACTTCAAAGTTAGTTGACGGACAGCTGAAAATCCAGGCGATCAAAGTCCATTGTACAATTTCTGAGAATATACCAGTCCTAGAATTATAAGAATTTAAATTTCTCAGGTGAAATTTAAAAAAACATTTTGTGTAGCCAAAAACAAAATGCTTTAATCCAACACCAAATAATGCATGCAACATTCTAACCTTATTGCTTATTATAATGACGGGTCAGCACAGCAGAATTTTAATATTTCTGCAATATTATTAGAGCCATGAAATCTTGTTTTAGGATTTAAATGGAATTTTGTTGCAGAGAAAGTCTGCTGACCACGTTACCAAGTGTGCAAAGGAGAAAACAATATCTGATGCAAACAACACATATACCATGTTGAAATCGGGAGACAGAACACCTGAGAAGCCAAAGAAAGGCCAGGAAAAAAATTTGAAAGATTCATATGATGAAATATCTATGAAATCACCCAAAAATCGGTGTGAAAACAGAGATAAAAAGGAGGTGGAGGATTGTGCTACAGATTCTGCTGTCTTTCCATCTCAGTCTGAAGTAAAAATACCTATGGATGCAGAGAAAGTAATTTCCACCCAGTCCAAGACTCTTGACTGTCTTAAATCACAAAATCATTCTTTTGTTGAGCCTAAGCAGTTGCGACGAAGCAAATCATCTGCAAATTCCTTGCATTTACCAAGCGCGTGGTCATCAAAACGTGACTGCAAGAGTCCTCAAAGCCCAACAGTGACACTGGATGGAACTATTGTTGCTGATTCCTCTGAAAGATGTACTGCCAAGTCACCAAAGAATTTGACAAACAGTCGTCCTCGGCTGCCAGACTTCAAAAAGTTTCTGAAGTCACCAGGAAAAACGGAAGATGTCTACGAGTTCAATTCAGACATAGATAAGTCGCCTTCGTCACCTTACACCCGACTTACAAAACGCAAGGATTCTGAGCATGTGGCCTTGAGTCCAACTAAACCAATGGAAAAGGAAGAGGACGGTTGTAAAATTGTTGAAGGTGCCACTGGCTCAAGAAGTTCAGAATCCCCAGAGGTCTTTCCTGTTATGCACACTTACAGTCGTGGTGGAAAGAGAGGCACAGTTAGAAAAGATCCTTTACCGGATCTGGAAGATGTCAAACAGAATGAAATTTCAGACGTGGTAGAATCATTTCCATCAACTCCTGCTAAATCTGAAAGGGGAACACATGATGCAGATGGTAGGTCTGGCTCTGAGGATCCAGATGGCCATCTGATGCGAAGAAGAAGCGCTCGAATACAAAACAAACTATCTAACGCAGCAAAAGACTGGTAATTATAAATTATATTCTGTCATGTCATTGCAGTATACATAACTATTTAACAGCAGACAATCTTTCTCAGTTATGTGCCGAGTCATATTTTCTGATGCGTAGTCTTTTGAAGAAAATTGATCTTGTGCTTCAGATTCAACCTTCGTGTAAAATGTTACTAGTTATGTGAATTAGTAGCAGCTTCGATGTTGCTTGTTTTATTTTGCAGAAAGGCCATGATAAGATCTATAAAGTTTTGATTCTAATTTCTTGGAAGCTGTCTTCCTCATTAAATAATTTACATAAATTTCTGTAATAATTTCAGCACTCTGGATGTTCCGTCATCTCCTGTTGTGAACTCACGAAAACGTAAAGCAAGTGCTTCGATGGAAACTCCTAAAAAGCTTAAGACTTAAAGGTTGTGAAATGATTTCTCAACATTCAGTGATTAAACTGTCCAAAGTCGCTGGGAAAGGTTGCAGAACGCTTTCAAAAACATTATGAACACTGTGATATTGTTGATCTTCTTGTGGCTGATTGAAAACAGAACAGTTTGCATCCACAAGAGCCTTCGTTATTAACACCAATTACTGTTTCATCTTTGCAGAACTTAAGCTTTACAGATGAAGTAGTAAACTCGTACTAAAATGTAATTCTCTTCTATTCATTCATTCATTCAAAAATTTAATGTAGCGCACCTTCAATAAACCTACTCAGAAGCGCTCCCAGCCCAGCCACGGCAATAGAGATTAGACTTGAGCAGCTTGTAAAAAGCAGATGTGTTACCCCTGGGGAGAAGGCGAATCTCTAACGGAAGACCATTCCAAATGAAGGGCCCAGCTATAGAGAAAGCCCGGCGTTGCCTAATTGTGGAGTGAGCCCGAGGGACTAAAAGGAAGGTGATATGGAGAAAGGCTTAACACCCGCTAATCGCCTAACATATACACCCTGTATGGTGTCATTAGAGATAATTTGCCACAGTTGCAGAGTTCAGTCACTGGATATGGTTATTGCAATACAGTATTTAAAGTCTTGCCCTATGGCTTGTGGCGCTAAATTGGTATAACCAGTGGCATCACTAGAGAGGTGCATCCGGTGACCCCTTCAGAGGGTGACACCAAAATGACTGTCTAAAAAATTTTGCAGAGTTTCAGCAGAAATGTATTATTTTAAAATTAACACTAGTCTAACAGATCACAACAAAAACATTTTCTGTAAGTCCAGCTTACATGTACTGTATCAATATCAATTTACCTAAAGCTGAAACTGCTAATTTACTTAGGTGGGAGTCCATGGGTGTGACACCATGACTTTCCGCACTGGGTGACAACCAACCCTAGTGACGCACCGAGTATAACTGCCTGTTGGCATTATATTCAGGTCAACTGAAATACCAGCAACATGTGTGACCTGCTGGGAGAAAATGTACCAAAGCAGGAATCATGAACATAGGGGCTATACTAACTGCAAATGAGAGAAAACTTCAGAAAAGGATATTGCGCCTTGTAGCATACTAAATCCACTTTCCATATTAATGTGTCCGCAGAGTCGCAGACCTACTGTAAGCACAGAGCCATGAGAAAAGGTACGTTGGCTTTAGCTAGTCCTAAAATTCTTAATTTCATTCAGAGCTGTCAAACATAAGCATCAATCAGCACAGGTTGCTGAACATAATGCGACAAAGGTTAAATATCAGTAATTTACCTGTATAGCCTACTAGCGAAGCATTTCTTACATTTTACAAAATTATCCACTAGGCTAAAACTACACATTACTTATTGTCTACAATCATGACTATAAGTAGGCCTGAACTTAGTTTACATGTACTCAAAAAAGGCAAGTCAGCTTGATATTTCGTTACCTTTATTCTATAAGCGCTTGAAACCCTTTTGTTTGGTCCTGGTTTTCTGCCCAGGGCCGTTTTTAAGGTTCCGCGAATGTCGGTGCAAAAAGTTACAAAAGGGGCCCGTGTTGGTCGAGCGGCCGTTGGTTTGCCAATACCATGTACGGCGTATAAATATCATCAAAAAAGTATATCTAATGCTTTTCTAGTAGTTATTGTTGCTATCTGCATGACCTGATCACTGAGTTAATAGGCTTTTATATCCTGTCTGTTCCGTTCCTATAGCAAGTTTTTTCGACCCTCAAGGCCTCAACGCACTCGTACGAAATTTTCCTACTCAGAAGTGTTCGTCTTCTTCGTTCCTGTAATTATTAATACTGCCCGACTGACTCACAAAGCGTAGTAGTAAAAGTTTCAGTTTAATGACCCGTGTGACAAAAAAGATCAATGCATTCGCATTCCTCCTTCATCCAGGCTTGGAACTGGCTCCGAAGCTAGCGGGGTAGGCCCCCTACATTTAAAAAGTCTGGCAGAACGTGTTAGTTGGCATCTAAGGGAAGAAGCTCATTACTTAGAGACTGTCGCTCCAGCCAGTGTCAAATACATATGCTAATATATATATATATATATATATATATATATATATATTTGTGTGTGTGTAAATATACATATTATAAATAACGTTCTGCCTCAGCCCGACCTGTTATCTCGCTGCGATCGGCTAAAAACAACACAAGAGCCGCTGGTAAAGGGAAAACGATACCAATTAGCCGAAACGGTTGAATGCATTTCATAGTCTCGGGTTGACAATAATTCCATTTTACAAAGACAGAACTCTATACGTTAAATTTTCAAGAATACGCCTAAACAAAGACTCCCATGGCAGTGCCATGTAGCAAACAGTGTAAGTGAATTAAACCAATAAAATCACCAGTGTTCCTTCACTTACAATTTTACAGAAATTTGAAGTGAGACTGAGACTTGCATACGACATTTAGCAAATAGCAACAAAACTGCTGTACACGCTCGGCTCAGGGGCCCTCGGTGCACCGCACCGTTTGCACCTGTGTTAAAAACGGCCCTGTTTCTGCCATTAGTTAAGGCGCATCTCTGATGAATATCTCTTTAAAATGCGCTATAGAAATGTGATTACAGTTACATGAACTATTGACATGAGCGGCGGTCTAGGGGGACAAGTCCCCACCTTTCACAATAAAAAATAATAATAATCTGCGTTTAATATCTTCAAACTGACAATAACGCAGTATGATTACAAATCAGTATGAACGGATGATCACAAGTTATTACAGGAGTCGAATTTAACTGTACACGGCAGCCATACAAGGCGCCCATCACGTCCCACATCTCTGTTTAACAACGCGCCATCTCGCGAATGAAAGGCTGAGTGGACCTAAATTTAGGAGGGTTGCGGGAAGCGATCCCGCTACCTCTTGCTCTTCACGCCAATGATGTTACCACTATTCTATAGGGGACACACCGTACATTTGAACCCAAATTTTGAAGAAACCCCCCCCAAAAAAGGTAAAACAATTTATTGGTGTGTGAGCGCGAAAATTTTTTGACCTTTTTTGAGCAGATCAGTTCAAAACTCTTCCTTCACCAGATCAGTCAAACAAGATCGCCGCCAGTGACTATTGAAATATAGGCCTACTGCAGTGAAGTTTCTAACTTAAAATTCTTCAAAAGAGAGTAGGCTAAGTGAATTATATCACAGTATAAATAATTTATACTGTGATTATAGGCCTAGGCCCGCTATGTAGTAACGGGAAGATTAAGGTGAGCCCTCGCACAGGGCATGTTTTAAGGAACATTTATCACTGCACATGGCAAGCGTCAGATTGCATAAAAATCATAAATAATTATGAATTACAATTTTTTATTCTTTTTGTACACAAACAGCGGTTAACAGCCTTTCATCACTGCACATTTTGTGTATAATTGCACGTTAAAACAATCTCTGCCCTCGCATGTTGGGGAGGGTGGATAGAGTAATGGTAACACTCATGGTCAGGAGAGCATTAGATTTGTGGTCGATGCCCTTAGGCCTAACCCCCCTCTAGGGCGGCTGCCGCGGCACCTTGCATGGCTGCCAAAACGTGTGTTTAATTAAGATCTTAATTGTACTGTCGTAACTTGTTTCAATGTAATCTTACTGCGTACTTGTCAGTTTGATTTAATAAAGAAAATTATTAGTTTTATTATTATGTAGCCTACATACATTAATGTGTGTGCATGCAAGGGCTAGGCCTACTACTGTTGGATGCTGGCACTGGGGTGCGTAATTCCATTCCAAGCGTGGATAACGGAGGGCAACGCTCGTCATCTTTGTTATGACACGGCGCTGTTCACGGGCAATTTTTGTAAGGGTAAAAAAATTTGTAGCGGGGTGGGGGGCAAAAGCAGGGGCTGAAAGGGGCGGATGTTTTTTTAAGCTTACATTGCCACAATAATTAATGGCTTAATAGCATTGATGCATGCTATCTAACTTTAAGGTTGGCTAAATATTAAATTTGACCATTTAATACGCCTCGAATAAAACTAGGCCTACTCCCTGGAATGCACAAGCCAAGCTAAGATAGGCCTAATGTTACATGCGTAGGCCTACAGTGACCGATCATGGTGACAAATATTTGGCTAAAAGCTTATAACGAGATTTCGCAGCGAGTAGAAATACGCGTCGTGGAAGTCAAAGACTAGCCAATATTCTATAGAAATATGTGGGAAGGAAAAACAGGATTTGATTTAAATTGATTATGTCGAGGTCAGAAATTAAGAGCACCAGAGGACGAGAAAGACTTGGGAGTCATATTATTCATCAAAGCGCAAAACCATCAAGGCAATGCACAGAACAAGCGACAATCGTAATCTCCGGATTTCTACAGCGCCGGAAAAAGCGAAGTCGCGGGAACCAGCTTATTCACAGGCGCTTAGCAAATAAGAGCAAATAAGGTTTAGGGGCTAATAAGAAGAAGGTTACGGTAATCAGCAGAGACAAAACATCATCTTGAACCTATACAAAACCTTGGTCAGACCTCACTTAGAGTAGGCCCTGATGTGTTCAAGTATTATGGAGCCCGTTACCCGTACATAGAGCCCTGCGCCAGCCGCGCCGCGCCGCCGCCGCCGACATTTCGTGGGCGCCGCCGCCGCCGATTTTTGCTTGTCGGCGCGCCGCCGCCGCCGCCGCCGACAATCTGTCGGCGCGCCGCCGATGCCAGTTTTATATGCTTAATTGTTATTGTTGCATTTTTCATGTTTTGCATGATATTGCAAAGATAAGCAAACTATTCTTAGAAATGGCACTTTGATTGGCAGGAACTCGTGTGTTAATGAAGAAGATAAAAAGTAAACATTGTGGTCTTTATCTTGATATTAAAAAGGCATCGTCTTCCTGACTAAATTCGTTTTCCTTATACTTTGATGTTCCTGTCTTTGTGCCATGATAAACACATTCATTTAAAGCGATATCTCGTTACAGGTAACCATTACTTTGATACACCTGTTGTCATTTCCTTAATACCTTGACAACAAAAGCAATATGCAATGCATGTCTTTGTATGTATACTACAATACTACAGTATTCCCTCATTCGTAACCTTCATGTTGAATAGCTTCTATAACTTATTGATTGTAGTCTTTGATGCCTGTGGTCTTATTACAGTAGTGTAAATGTTTTTGCTTAATTTTGTAAGGTTAGAGTTTATGAGTGCTATTAATATCAAGATATGCCATTTAAGTAATTATCCTGCAGAAGGAAAGGTATAATTGATTAATTTTGCCTGGAATCTATTCAGGTAAACAGTATCAGTTGACACAGGTTTTGACTTAGTACATATAGTATCAAGAATGGTCTTTTTCAGTTTTGTCTGATAGAAACAATGGTCTATATGTGGAAACTTTAAATGGTGTGGCACCAATTCAAACGGGCAGCAGATCACTTGGTAAATTCTTTTAAAAATTAACATTAGTGAGGCCACTCGGCCAGTGTATTACCATAGGAAAACGTATATATTTACATTTCACTTCATACATAACTTCAGCAGCCTCTTTTACTGGGAGGATGCTGTTATCCAGCATCTGCCATGTGACTCGGTGTGTAAGCCTACACTGTCTCAGTGCATATGCAAGTGTATTCATGCAATATGCAAATGCATGTTGCTTCATCTGATTACAATTTGCCAATACCTTTAATACAGATGTGCAGTGTAATTAAGGATGTTCATAAATTTTGTAAGGCAAATGTCTGAAGGTGTCTTCTCTTTCAGTCCATTTATATGTAGTTGAGCTTCAGTGTGATGGAGTGGCTTTAGACAACTTGGCCCTTTGACTGGTCACAGGACCAACGGTTGTTCAACTCTCATAGTGACTCACATGGGCGTCCGGAGGAGGAGTAGGGGGATTTGCCTCCTGGAGTTGTGAAAAGATTTTATATGCAAAAAAGTCACTTTGCCCCCTGGAAAAATTTTGCAACTAGAAAAATTTTACCCCCTCCGGAAAAATTCCTGTGGATGCCCATGGTGACTCATGTTTCTGAATAGGGCACGCCGTGCCGCGCCGCGCCGACGCCGACATTTTGTGGGCGCCGCCGCGTCCGATTTTTGTTCGTCGGCGCGCCGCCGCCGCCGACCAAACATGACCGGCGCGCCGCCGCCGACACTATGACGTCGGCGCAGGGCTCTACCCGTACACCTCCAAAAAGATATGGAAGTGCTAGAAAAAGTGCAGCGGAGAGTAATAATTAAGGATGATCAGAGGATTTGGAACTTTGATGACTGTAGCCTATGAAGAGAGATTAGAGAAGTGTGGATTAACAACATTGGACAAAACAATATGCAGAGGCGATAGCTAACTACTAGACATACAAGCTGATGACAAGCACCACCATTTTCGAGATTTTTATAAGCTGGGTGACAGAAGTTGATTAGTACGAGGGCACAGATACAAGATCTTCAGGAAGTCAGAAGGCACTATTAAGCAAAGATGTTACAGCAGCAGGGTGATCAATGTCTGGAATGAGCTGAGTGATGAGACAGTTTCTGTGGAGTCACTCGACAATTTCAAGGACAAGCTGGGGCAGATGGGATAGGCCTACTAGGACATCTGGTGGTGGTTCTCGCACAGGCTTTGGTTTTGTGAACGACTGTAAACCCTGTTTGGTTATGTTATGTTATGTTATGTTATGTAAAGAAGCCGTGGGACTGGCAGAATGTAGCTGAAACGTTTTCACGCTTATGATAAAATGTCGTAGTATTATACAGTATTTTGATAACGATTGAATTTTAAATTTATTTGGTCATTAAAGACCTTAAATGTAAATATTTTAAATAACCAATGAATGCGCTGTGAAAATTTGCTGCGTGTCTGTCGTCGTCAACGAAGATCACGTTAGTAGAAAGTGGACCGGAATTTGGACGAAAAACAAGATAGCTTTGTCGCCCAAATTTCGTCTTGTTGCTGTGACCAACGGAGTTACAATGGTTTAAAAACGGACAAGTGGTCCTTTGGTATACCTGCCACACCATTTTTTGGCACAGTATGTGAATTTCTGTATTTTGAGTTTGCACGAATTGTACGAATTTTTCATTCAGAAACTAACGAATAGGGCGCGATTTTGCTTACGTACGCCGTTTTACTTGGAAGGGTGATTAAGTTTCATGTGGACAATGATCAATGATAGGAAGGACTTGAAAAATTACGAGGTGTTAAATTTTTGTCGGGTATCAAAAGTTCGGAATGAGATTAGCCGCGTCTTCTAATTTTATAATGTAGCTTAGTATTGCAGGTATCGTCTGTTGTTGCTGGGTGCGTAGCGAATCCCCGAATCGAATTTCGGCCGGATCGCGGAAATTGATTTATGACATGTATAAGAGTTCAAACTTCAACAATTCTATTTAAAACAGGGTGTTATATTTCAAACATTACAATTTAATTTTGGGAATATTGGTATTCATGCAGACCGAGTGCCTGTGTATATATAAACAATATGGTTAGCACTGACTGCTCCAGTAGAGCGCTGCTACCTACCAGTTACATCCCATAATGCAATTCACCATGTAAGTAAGTAATGAAAACGAACTTTTAATACAGTTCGTATTCACGCGTATTCGAATTTCAATTATTTTCATTTATGGTAAATATTTAATCATTTATAGTAAATTTGCAATCATTTATGGTAAACTCGGGGCTGTAGTTGAGGTATACGCGGGTATACAGCGTATACTCACCTATCGAGACCGTATGCTCACCTCACAAAATATGTGTACTCATCTCTAATGTGTTTCGGAAAACTAACCATTAGCGTATACTCACCTCTAATTTGTTCTGGAAAACTAATCGGTAGCGTATACTCACCTCTAATTTTTCCACTACAGCCCTGGGTAAACTACTTATAATGGTAAAATCCTAATAACATATTATAGTAAATTCTTAGAATTTACTCTAAGTGATGTTGAATTGAACCAAATGAGATTAAAGAAGTTGATGTACATTTTTTGTAGACTTGACTTTTGAAGAATGGAAGGAAAATCAATCAACAATTCTGTGGCTCAGTCGGATTCTGACTGTAAGGATTCTGAAGACCAGCACTCGTCCGTCAGTTGCAGTTCTGGGAAGATGAGAGTATCAAGTCGGTCATCAACAGCCTGTGCCGATGTGAAGCAGTCTGATGTGATGTTAGTTGCTTCTACTTCAACATCTGGTTCTGGTCGTGACAATTCTGCCAGGAGGAAGACTTTTGGAGGAAATGGTCGAACTAGAAAAGAGAAACCAACACCTCCAGACAATTCCAAGAGTACAAGAAAGATTAATAAGTTCTGGAACTTCCTGTCTAAGAAAAAGTCATCCCTTGAAGTTGATAGATGTGATCAGAAAGAGGTCGGCGATGAGTTTGCTGATGATCAGTCATCGACAGTTTCATGTCTGTGTACTGGACTGAGACGCTTGCAGTTGCAACTGAGAGCTGCTGATGAGGAAATGGGAGCCAGCGATTACACGATGGGTGACGATGACAACATGACCTCTGATGTCATAACCACCTGTCAGTCGAATGAACTTCCTTTAGATGAAGCACCTGGTGTGCCTGATGAGTTTAAGACAGACAGCTTACCCGAAAGTGCCCAACGACACAGTCTGCCAGCCAACCCCAGTTTTGCCTCTGCAGCTGGTGGAGTTGATGATGTCAGTGAATTGTTAAGAAGTCTGACACCACAAGAGGACAATGTAGCTGCCTTAGGTCACAGGGCCATATACCCTCACTTGAGCTATGGTAATGGCAGTTTAAGTTCCTCTACCTCTTCTGCTGCTGCAGCCTCTGATGGCAACTGCAGTAGTCACACATGGACGATCGGCTCAAATTCATCTGAAAGTCATCCTGTCCATTCCAGTTTAAACGTTTCAACGGCTGTCAATGAAGACCTTCTTCTTGATGGTCAAAGCAGCGAGTTGAAACTGAACATGGGTTTCATACCACGAACAATTCACACTCAGGTGGATTACATCCATTGCCTTGTCCCAGACCTGATGAAGATTACCAACTGCAGCTATTACTGGGGGGTCATGGACCGCTATGAAGCTGAGCGACTGCTTGATAATCGACCTGAGGGAACGTTCCTCTTGCGGGACAGTGCTCAGGAGGAGTTTCTCTTTTCCGTTAGTTTTCGTCGATACAGTCGTTCATTGCATGCACGTGTTGAACAGTGGAATCACAAGTTTAGCTTTGACTCGCACGATCCAAGCGTCTATGCTTCGCTGAGTGTCTGTGGACTTGTTGAGCATTACAAGGACCCAGCTTGTTGCATGTTCTTTGAGCCAATGCTGACCCTTCCACTGGTGCGTACATTTCCATTTTCCCTTCAGCATCTCTGTCGGGCAGCCATCTGTAGTATGACTACTTATGATGGCATCTCCTATTTGCCACTCCCCAAATCCCTTCATCAGTTCCTTCAGTACTACCACTACAAGCAGAGGGTCCGGGTTCGCCGGTTTGAGTCTTTGCATAGTTAGTGGAGGATGATGGTGACTGAATGTTACGTCAAAGAGTCATTTATATCTGTCTATGTCATGGTCGTAATCAGACCAATTGCTTTATTAGTGCATGACCAATATCATTAGAGCTTTAGACAACTCTTTATCTATAGAGGTAGGCAACTATATTCAATAGGCAATTCTGCTCAACAGAGAACTGATGAAGTGCCTGCTGTGTCTGATGCAGACAAGCCTCAATGAAACTTTGGCACTCTTCTTAGTAGCACTTTGTTTCATCTGGAATCCAAGTGATTTGGTCGATCATATAATGGAAATCAGATTTGATGGCTGCATGCAGTTTACTGATTAATTTTGTGAGATTTCTTATTGGGATTTCTTTTGTAATGTATATGTGTTCTTGTGCTTTTAAATAGTCCACACAACTGATTCAGATTTACATTAATATTAGTTCACTAATTAATTCACCTAGTTGAGAAGCTGCCACAGCATTTCTTTGTAAGAGTGCACTGGAATTTCTTCTGAAGATACACGATGCAGACATTTTGGGAATTTGATTGGTGATTGTGGTCATCAATCACACTTCAATGGAAAAGTTGTCATTATTGTGAAATTAAGTTGGTCACAGCGAGAGATTGATACGGTAATTTTCCCTGCAGTAAATAACATGGTGACGGGGACTGGAAAAATGGCAGTTTTACTGCGGTAATGGATTTACTGTCAAGGTAATAACGCGGTAATGGAGAAAGAGCTAGTGATAAAACCATGGTAATGGTAACATGTTTTTACAGTTTACACTGAACATTATGTGCTCGTTGGACCGAGACTATGTAACTTGATAGCTGCTACATAGTCGGAACTTCTGACTAAGTAACAGCTGTATAGAGCTATAATCGTTGTTCTGAAATCTGAACTTCTGAGTCAGAACTTCAGAACAACTATTATAGCTGTATAGTCTCCAGTCTATACAGTGTATAATAATTGTCTTTTATTTTTAATTGGTGAAAACTTTTTGCGAGTAATGTGATCTAGTCCTGTGGGGATGGGTGGGGTGAGTAGAAAACCTGTGGGGATGGGGACAAAACATGCGGGAATGGGAAGACTTGCTTGTTGCGGGGATGGTGACGAGATTGTCTGTCCGCATCACTCTAGTGGCAACATCACAAGTATTTAAACAGCTGGATATTGACATGTATATACTATATAATCTGTTATGTTCATTTATAGTACAACCTCCTGAAGGCAATGATGTGAACATGATTGACAGATGTTAGAATTGCACTTTAAGATACATACATGTAGTGTGAAAATTCTTTAATTTCTTTTCTTGGGAAAACAGAACTTGCAATTTTTAATGCAAGTGTACAGAGCATTACAAAATGTAATTGTTTTCAGTTTGTTACGTGAGATCGTAAGTTGTTGGTTGGATGTGTTTCCAAAGAGATTTTCGTTTAAATATAGGAACTGCAAGAGAGGTAAAAGAAATGAGCAAAGGGTCGTCCACAAAGGACGTCTGCACAAAAATGACCTACTGTGGAACCCTCCCTCCTCTTTCTTCTCCGCACAATTTCCATATTTTGCATTACCCACCCCATCCCTTTTGCATAAATTCACACTACTGAAACAGGCTATTAAGGCCTAACTTAGGCTGATCTGTTGATCTTGCAGTGCTAACTATGCTGTGAGGTGGGGTACATGTACGTTGATCCTGCTGTGTCCACCAAAGGGACTCCCAGTTAGATTTTGCGCAGTACAGAGTGCTTATCTAAAGTCAGTGTTCAAAGCACATAGGGCAGTGGCACAACTATGTGCCAAATTTAGATGTCCACATTGGGTGACCTCTCTGCAAATGTCCTTTAATGGATGATCCCTCAGACACTTGATAGTGCCTTTAAAATACTTTGCAAAAGTTATGTCTATGCTAGTCCATTTAAGTGAAGAAAAAGACCCACTTTTGTACTGAAATAACTATACTAAATTTAGATTTAGACATCCCATTGTGCATAAGTCCATCCTTATGCCTGCATTTTGGTGACCTCTCCCTCCCTTCCCACGTTTGCAGATGCCTTTTTTGGACGACCTTGAAGGCCTGCAGATGAACCACAAAGAAGTAGGCAAGGGGAAAGCCATGAGTGAGAAGTGGCAGTTATCCTTATTTATATTATTGTTGATATTTTGTTCTAAAGTATGTTGAAATATGACCGTTTTTGTACAGAAATTGTTTTTCATTTAGCTTATACAGAATTGATAAAATTGAATTGAATGCCAGTTTTTGTGCTGCTCTTGATTATAATTGTCAATGCATAGCATAATATCTTCGGAGGCAGTTTTAATGTCGCCAACATATCCTCTGTTCCCCTGCTCCTTGTCATCCTCCCTCTCCACTGCTTGTCCTCTGTGTGTACTGTGTAATAAGAGGGCTCTATTCCTTAACCACACAGGACAAGGAGGGGGTCAATGGATGGCAAAGAAAGAACTACAGGATAACAAATTGGTAGTCCGATCAATAAGCTGGACAAGTGGGGCTTCCCACGATCTTCAGTCTGTCTTACATGTATTTCAGTTGTTGGTAAAATGAAAATGGAAACAGGATTCATGGTTTGTATTTGCTGATTAGGGCAAGGACACCAGCTGTCATTTAGTTTCATGGTATTAGGTCACTTACAACAGTGTCCAATCAAGAACCAGCTGCTTTGGAAAGTGTAAGTTCTGTAAATAATTTGGCAGGATGGTGGTGAATTCGGAGTCACCCACCTCACTGCCTTTCCTGCAGCTGATGTACTGTGGCCTTTCCGTTCTATCTTGGCTCATAGCAGTACCTGTTTTCTCCAAGGAAGGCTCAGGATGGGATGCTCCCTTGACTTGAGAGATGCAACACTTGTAAAGCTCCATGTCGCAATCCTATGTTGCTTCTTCCGCAGTTGCCAAATTGTAATCAGAAACGTGTGTAACAATGCTTCAAGAGAAACAATCAGAGGATCTCTCTACACTATAACTGAAAGTTAGAGTTCATAAACAACAACAAATTCATCAATAAGGAACTTAGCACAAATGGGTTACACAAAGTGGGGCTGATGGGTCAAATAATGTGCCTAATAGGTCACACAGATTGTGCTCAATTGGTTGCATTCTATGCAACCAATGGGTCACACAGAATGCACCAATGGGACACAGTGGTGCCAAAAGGTCACACAGAATGCACCCTATGGGTCATAGAATGTTCTCCATCAGTCCAACACAATGCACCCTTGAGGTCACGTAGAACAATGAATGGGTCACAGAATGCACCCAATGGGGCAATAAGGTATGCCTTTGGGTTAAGGATGCACCCAACATACACATGGAGATGGAGTACATGTACCATCTGTCATCAGTGTTCTGTGAGAATGATCCGTCTTCTGTTCTGCTGATGGATTGTAGTCTGACAAGATTCAGGCTCATAAAGTTTAGGATTGTTGCCAGCCAATTCACACTTGACAAAGGCGAGACCTGCCTGATTTGAAGAATGTCTATAGACAGATGTCAGATTCAGATTGTTTTATTGATCACCATGTAAGAAAATGCATTTCCAAACGGTCACATACAATGGCGCCAATACGTAAACCCATAAGGAACATGAGGTTCCGCTATCAGGGTCACCCTACTTACATTAATCATAATACATACAATCATATATTCATCAATTAGTGACAACAGTATACTAAACAAGATTAAATCAGTATATCTGTCATAAGAGAAGAAAAAAGATGAGAAAAACAGGAAAAAACAACAGTTTCTGTGCAAATAAACATAATGCAGTCATGTGTGTGCATCCAAGAGATAAAAAATTCAGTTTTTGTTTAAATTGATGTATAGTAGATAAACCAGTAAGTTCAATAGGCAAGGAATTCCAGAATAGCGGGCCATATGTTTATGTTTATATTCGTTTAATGAAACAACAGACATAACGCTGTAGGTGTACAAGGAAGTGAATTAAAATTGTTAATTGTTAATAATAGACTGATGCTATGCTGCTTTACAGTAGTGTGCACACTACCTTGATGGTACTTGTTGAGCAATCGAGTGTAATGATTATGTACCTCAGAATTTTTACAAAAACAATGACAAAAATTCACAGGCAGTAGATTCGATTGCAGTTTTAACATAAATAGTCCAACTTGCAACTTATTTATGCATTCAAAAGGCAATATTCCCAAGAAATAACGGTCGAGTTGTAGCTCTAAAGGGCAAATTACATATAGTTCGAATGGCATGTTTTGCAGAGTTTTAAGAATAGTTAAGCGAACTTGTGCTGAACTTGACTGGAATTGACCAGAAATTGCTTGTTCACACGGACACACTCAAACTTAAATAGTTTGAGGAGTGGTGCCTCTTTCAATGCTGCAGGTGCAAGTCATGGAGATTCTGTCTATAGAGGTAGTGGTACAACTGCAAATTGTGGATCTATTTCGAAAAGGTCTGCAAAATTAGTAAGAAATTAACACTTGCTAAACCTAATACATATGGAGTGAATTCATCAATTTGCACAATATACGTAACAGATAAACGAAAAGTATTCTTATTATTACCGGTATATAGTGATATCAATCACTCATGATCGGTATATATAATATATGTATATATAGTATCAATTACACTCCACAAAGAACCGACGGTTGATTTAAATAAGAGTAAAAATCGGTAAATTAATTAGTAAATTAGCCACTGGGTAATATCTAATACAAATGACATCAAGCTGAAAGGTCAGTTTCTTGAAGGTGATTCCCTAAGACAGGGAGACAGTACTCTATGGAAAGTAACCTTGTTGAAAGACAACAGAAATTTATCCCATAAGCCAACAATGCAAAAATGTTGACGTTGGTTTTATACTGAATGTTCGGTGGCCACAGGCTTAAAGTCTTTAATGCAAACAGGACAACTAATAACTCGGAACTGATAAAGAAGCAGATTCAAAGGCATTGCACTCTAGTGCATGTAGTTGTTCCAGACAGCCACGTTCATTGAGCCTGCACTGTTACACTGGTGGCAACCGTTGGTTAGCTATGGGCTCAATGAATGTCCAGTGTATGTGGTTGTCACAGGTGACTTGCAACAGAACCATTGACATCAAAGCCTTAGCATAAAAATCATCAGAATCAATAGCTATTCATCCATTGAAACTGACTAAAGTGAGGAAAGCAATTGCTCTATTCACTTTGCACAATTACAGCAACACAAGACGAGAAGCTAATTTCCGCTAAAGCCATGTCCATTGCACATCAATTTTCCAGAGTGCACCAGGACTCCAACCTCAGAAGCACATGAGAAAGGCAAACAGATCAGCAAATCCCAGTAGTGATATCCAAAAGTAATTATTCAGCATAAACTGATTTGATCAAAGCAGAAATGCCATCACAAGCCTCAGATTCTATATGATTCTCATTTCATGACCCATGAATCATGATTAATTAGACAGTGCCCCACTGTTTTATGCTGATTCCTGTCTCAAGCTGTAGTCATAAACGCTTCCCTTGGCTCTTAGTATAGCATCTTCAGCAGGTGCGGTAGACATCTTCTCTCCTTCACCTATCTCCGGTATTCCATAGCCACCTCCACCTGGAGTTACAAGACGGAAGACATCCTGTAAGAAAGAAATAAAAAAAGCTCATTCATCATTATCGAAACCCACCTCAACTTTGTGCCTCACAACAACAGTGCTAACAAATCTACTAGCAGACAGACGGTCAGGTGAGATTCACTCGCACTAAAAGATTTTCCCAATAAATTGAATACCTACTACAGTTAATGATAAATTGAATGCCTACTGCAGTTAATGCCAATTGGTACAGATACAAAACAATGCAACTAAACGTAATTTTGCCTACATAAACATTAAAGAAACAACAGAAAATTTGTCACTGTTTCAATGGCACTCAGAGAGAGTTAACACCATAGCTCAGTTCCACTTAATTCGGTTAAAGGATAATGTCATTCAGTGTAAAATAGTCGACAACATTCATAACATTTCTTTTAAAAACTAGAGTTTTTGCCAAAACAGAACTACTGCTTGTCAAGTTAGCACTGTCCACCTGTTACTGTAACTGCATATTGAATATTCTACTCCTCTGCTGCTTGTCACATTCTCTTCTATCCTCTTTATTGACTGTCAGCATGGTTTAGAGCAGAGAAATCTAAGAACAAACTGTTTGTTGGTGGTGCTTTGCACGTTTGCCATTAAAACTTGAATCCATGCACTCCATGTTAACAGAACTGGTTTCAAATTGGGGCACTTAGTTAATACAACTCTGAACTCTGGCCACCCACAGTATCTAAAATCAGTTCTTATTCCCCAGACATCACTATTCAACATCTGATTATCGTCTGATTTTTTGTCTGGTCATACCTAACTCAAGAACTGTTCTTGGTTAATGAGTTTTTCCAGTTGATGGACCTACTTTTTGGAACTCTCTCCATGTGTCTGTCTGCTCTGCTCAGTCGCCCGAGTCATTTCGTTCTCAACTTAAAACTTACCTCTTTCAAACTACTTACAGACTGATTAACTAGGGGATAATGACCCCTATTACGCCTTGGTTTTGGTGTGCCATCAGTCGATGCCTTGTGCATTAGACACCAGCACAACAGAAGTTACTAATTACTATTACAATCGTTTTGAGAGTGGCATGTTACTGGCAGATCCAGGATCCAGAAGTCTACAAAGGACGCTAGGGAAGTCACAGCCATGAGGTCATGTAGTCAAATTTGTCTAGAAATGTCTGTACACTTTTGTCCTCTTCAGCCATTTCCAGTCTTTCCACCTATTCACTAACTTCCTCTCTCAATTTGATAACATCCAACACTTATCAAACTTGAACATATGCACTCCAAAACTTAAATACAAAAATGAGGCCAAAAGAACTCTGACCCCACATTTTCACATAAAGGTCATTGCCCTCTGTACCAACACTTTGCATGCTACTCAACCTCTTCCTCCTCCTGCTTTTCCTCCTGGATACCTCTTTCTGCTCCTGGAAGTCAGTCGACTTTAATTGAATAGAACAACTATCCAAGAGAAATAATCGAACATACACCCGGTTTCACTTGAACTGATGCTTTTGCGCCAAGGTTAATGACGCGGCCATCACTACGAACCAGAAGATTCTGGCCACATCTTCCAGGAAGACCACCTGTTCAACAAATGACAGAGGGATTAGATCAATTAAACTGTGGCACAATCCCAAAGGAGATTTTTCACCTTGAACCACTTCAGTGGTTGAACAATCGACCCTACCTACACACACCGGTCAGCATTACAGTCCAATTTCATTACAGCATACTGGAAAACTGGAAACATTGCTGGTCATATTTAGGCAAAGGAGAGTAGCTGACCGAAAAGACTAGAATGACCTCAGTGTCTATCTTATCTGATACAAATCATTCTACCCAGTAAACGACAGCATTTGGATTAATCTTACTCTGTCTGACATGTTAGACAATTGGCATGAATGCTCGCTTAGCAACACAGGATATGCCGATTAGAAATCTCCATAGAAACAGCTACTGCGTAGAGACTTGAGCAATTCCTTTACTAACAATTCCTCACTGTCCTCTGACTGATGCTTTGTCAACAGAGAGTGGCACTTAATAAACATGGAAACAACAAAAATTGCCAAACAACAGTGTTCACACTAATGACTTTCCTCCAAGTCTAACTGAGTAGTTGATGTGGTTTGTGGACTCACTGAACTCGTTCACTGACTGAGTTGCTGTTCTCATTCAATCATTGTTCTTACCGTTCATGCCATACGGCTGGTGGACTCTTCGTTCTGTCAGAATAGATAAAGTGAGATCTTTGCGAAAGAGTAGTTCCCGAACCACTCCATCTCCACCCCAAAATTTTCCCTTTCCACCAGATCCACGATTCAACTGGAAGCTCTGAATGATCACTGGATACCTAACAAAATATACAAGCAACTATCAATGCAAACTTCCACTAGCATAAGTAGTGGTATATAAAACAGACTGGCTTCACAGATTCACCTGATGAGGAAGTGGTTGATAATTACCTCAAATTGATGGAGATGTGGACGCTAATGTGTAATGCCATGTCAGCTTCAAATTCCTAACGACAAATCAGAGGAATTTTAAGAAGAAACAAGATGAACGTACCTCTTCTCAACGATTTCTGGATCTGTGATGCGAGTGTTGGTCATGTGGCTGTGAACTCCGCTGCGGCCTGACCAGCTGGGACCCTGTCAATGACAACAAGAGAAACTAACTCACCAACAAAGAAACAAACACAAAGTCTGTTGTGTTATCGCCTCTTCATGAGCAAAGCAGCTGAGAATGGCAGTGAAACATCTACATGTACTGATGTCAGAAAACATATTCATTTCAAGTAACTGAAGTGCTACTAACAACCCAGTGACGTGACTGTTCTCTGAATCTGGGATTGGAATACGATAATTTGAATTTATCAGTAGCAATAAAAATGAAGTTCTGGTGATGAAGAAATACTCACAGCTCCAGCTCCACCAGCTACCGTTTCATAATATCCAATGGACTCATCACCGAATGTCACGTTGTTCATACAACCCTAGAAACACAGAAAATCAAGACATACTGAAATGCATGAATATTTCCTTCTAGTCTGTTTACCTTACCTGTGTCTCCAGACTCCACTGTCCTCCCTGTCTTCCCTTTGTTTCTTCTCTCTCTTCCATGTACTCCCTCCCTTCTCCTCTCTTCCTTTCCTCTCTTCCCTGTCCTTCCCTCTCTACCACGTCCTTCTACCCTCTCTTATGTGTCCCCCTTTCCTTCTCTTATACATCCTCTTTCTCTTCTCTTTCCTGTCCTGCATGTCTCTCTTCCACATCTTCCTTTCCCTCTGTCCCCTTTGATTGAGTTACCTGTGAGGCAGCACAGACTTGGAAAGCTTTCAGGACGACATCCACAAGCCTCTGCGATGTTAGAACATTTCCACCAACAACGGCAGCAGTTTCGGAAGGATTAAGCAAACATCCATCTGGAATGATCACCTGAACAGGCTTCAGGCATCCCTAGAAATGCAACAAAATCACCAGCATCAGCAACCAATAACACTTGAACCTTGACAAGACAGAAGAACCTATCACTCAGGTTACTCAGATCTCCAAAGCAATGGAAAATCCTTTTAGCGAAGTCTAACACTGTTATAGTCGAAGCCTCTGGCCAATTGAAATCAACGTCCTACTCTCCGTGGACTCTGATTCTTTGCACAGCTGATGAGATCTGAATGAATCAATGAGCCTGACCGCATTCTTGTAAGGATAACCAGAAAGACTTGTTCAAAGTCTTATTCACTGTAGACCAGACCATGAAACCGCATTATCTCATTTTGCCCGACACTAACCAGCAGTTGTCCAAAATAATTACCTAAAGCATACCCTACCCTCGTCAGCATTTGCCTAAATCACGTGAAACATACCTGGTTCAGGGGAACATCATGGCCAACCATGCACCGCAGACAGTAGATGATCGCTGACAGAGTGACGGCCCGTGGAGTGTTTAGGTTACCATACACTTCGGGACTTGTACCGGAAAAATCAAAGACAGCAGTGCCCTGGATGACAAATAAGACATGACAGCTGCAACAAAATTTACTACAGAAGCACATGAAACCAATTTCTGTGTTGCTTGCTAGTAAATCAGACAAAGTAACGCGTTCTACCACACTTGGATAATAATACAACTCAATATACCATTCACGTCCATACTTCAACATAGGCTGACTAGCATTTAAGAACTGCATGTAAGACAGGCTCTACACTGCAGATAAGTTTTAAAATGACTCCCACTGCAGTGCGACATCCACCAGTGCTGATGCCAAATCTAAGTGCTATTGATGGCAAAGTGCTATTATACAAGTTCCAATATCTATGGAACTAACGCTGGTCTTAACAATCTAAACAACAAACCACTATTTGGAAGATCCTGGTTCGTAATGAATGACAATAAATTAACTGAACACAGTGGTTAGTGTTGCAACCGTATTTTCGTTGATGTCAATGTCCAGCTGAATGACTGAGCCATCATCCAAGAAGTCAGTTGCTGACAGGTGAGTTGTTCCCGTCACGTGTCTTGTCTTCTGAGCAATCTCTTTCAACATCTCACGAACGGCCGTCTCTGCTGAACTCTGTATTGAACACATGAACGGCAACTGCTCCATTGTCAAATACATCCACAATGTTCACTTTATCAGAAAGTCAACACTTTACACAACATATGCTTACTTAGGAGAAAATTCTTCTGACAGGTGAGAACAGTTAAAATATTTCATTGCCAAAGAAGCAGTGGTTACTGGTAGTTCTAAGAAGGTTTACCTGAATGTGATCCATGTAGGCTTGAACAACATCCAAGCCATACTCTCTGATCAGCTCCTGAATCAGCAAAATCCCCTAAAAAAACACAACTGTGACATCAGACAACAGCAGCAATGATAAAATTATGGAGGCCAGAAGGGAAAGCAGAGCAGGCAGATGAACACATAGGCAGGTATGGGTCAAATCATAAATAATCATCTATCTTTAGAGGTTCTGTGTCACATGGTCAAAGCAAAATCTCATAATGTCTCTCTAGAACACTATTCAGCCAAGGTACACACCTTATGATTGGCAGCCACCTGAGCTCTAAGGTCGCTCAGGTTGTCATGGAGATTTCTTGTTCCACTGCATCCGGGATACTGAGCAGGCTGCATCAGAGCATCGGTTACAGCTGAAAAGATGAATTACGATCACATGAGAAAAAAGACACCAAAACAGAAAAACGACACAAAAACTATGACAAAATTTTCATTTAAGACTTTTAGCATTTAGATGCTGTTTTGTTATGAATCCTTCTGGCAGTTTTCCTCATATTTATTTAACCAACTGGTCCTTAAACGTAGCAGCCGAAATGTATTAGTTTGCATGAAATCATTCTTGGATGCTTCAGAAAGTTTCATCATGAAAATAAACTGACAAGACACAGAAGAAACAACATCTGTCTGAGAGGAAAGCATGCACAAGAAGCATCAAGTCTGACCACTCACTGGTTTGACTTGACTAGGAATGCAGACCTATGAGCAGGAGGGTTAGGCATGCCGAGTGCTGTTACACATGGACCAGTGATCGCAGTGAAATGATTCAAATTTTGCAAAAGAGCATTCTTTCTTTCAAGGTAGTAACAACATTACTAGGACATTTTGATCATTTGCTACTCAAAGGACAGTTGTCAGCTTTTAAATGATCTAGCTACTTTGGTCAAATTGGTAACTGACAGAGGCCATCATTCTAGTCAGGCCATCATTCTAATGGAAAGGACTGCCTGTGTCATCTTACCAAAAAGTCGTTAATATCTACAGAGATAAGAATGGTCAGTTCCACCAATGTACATGACAACTCAATCCAACTGCACTTCATGTAGCTGGGCACATGACATGCAAAAGCAAAGATGGTGGTGGCATTCCCAGGCTCGGAAACACTACACATCATCTGGGACCTTGGCATGCTCATGGATTAAGAGCTATCAATGGTGGCCCACATTAAATCCATGCAGGTCCTGCTTTTATAAACTGTGCCATTCTGCACAAATTTATCATATTTTTATTGCTATGGTGTATGTTCATTCCTTCATCATGACATGCCTTGGACTGTTGCAATGTAGTCCTTATAGGCCTGCTGAAGTTTTAAATTCATCAGTTCCAGTCTGTCCTCAACTGTGCCACCCAGACATGGTGAAATTGGCAAAATTTCTGCATATTTTGAACTATATGCGACCGATGCTACATTGACTCTCAGTTGAGGACAGAATTAAATTCAAGGTTCTTCTCATATACCTGGCCTCAGTGGATGGCTTAGTCCCAGAATACATAAGATTCTGTGGTCTATGAATCCCTGAAAATATGAACTTTTTCACCCCAAAGAACTCAAGAAACATTCTCAGTTTATCTTCAGATGCACCTCTTCAGAATGGTAGATAGTGTGAGGTTCTTAGAATGAGCTACATAAGTGTATGTACATAGGATATGATGAATAAGGAAGAACCCACAGCAGCCAGCGTAAACCAAGGAAGAACAGCAATGGATAGCAACTGACCTTCCTCCTGAAAGGTTCCATTCTTAACTAGGAGGAACGATTTGAAGACTGCCCCCTCTTCAAAGATAGACTTTGAATGTGGTGGCATTGATCCAGGTGTTATGCCACCAATGTCTGCATGGTGACCTCTGTTGGCCACAAAGAAAACTGGCTTCACCTCTCCCGTGTAAAAAACCTAACAACATAAGAAAAATGCAGCTCATTTAACGAGAACCATTTGGTGGGGAATCAGTCATGATATTACCAAACATCTGAATATATGCAAGAAACGCTGCACTGGCCTCAAACGGAGAAACAGACTTGATTCGAGAACCTCCTCTCTGGATGATCTGTAATGGTTGGTATTGTACTGGCATATGATAAAGCTTTGTGTTCCAGTTATAAGTCACCTGGTCGCTGATCACTAAGCTCTGCTGCCTGCAGAGATTTAGAGGTTCCTTGCTTCCAAAAATTGATGTGAGCATCGGACCTCCGTCTTGGAACAATCTTCCTTTCAGTATATATACTGTTTCAACTGTTTCAGCTCAACACACATTTTCTGGTTACCTAAAGTCAGTCTTGTTTAGACCAGTTACATAGCCATGGGAGCAGCGTCCTTGGGAGGTGCTTAGAAAGGTGCTATATAAATGTCTTGTTACACTACATTATATTACATTCATCTGATAACTTTCTACCTGCCTCTGACAAGTTTGTGGTCATCGATTCTAATCAACAGCACAAACACCTAACTTCTTTGCCAGTAACTTCTCTGCTTGTTTGCCCACACAATTGAAGGTGCTTTAGCATAAGCTCAAATCATAGTCTGCTCTTCAAGAATTAGCTACTGTGAATTTATGCAGTGAATTGAGATGCTCTCTTCATTCACACCTTCCAAGAAATATCAATCAAACTCTTCAAAGCAAAGAGGTCATGTGCGAAAGACAAGAGCGGATGAAGTAACTTCTAACCGGAGTGATGACTGTGAGGTCTGGCAGATGACTTCCACCACAACTTGGATGATTGCTTAGGATGACATCACCTTCTGCTATCGCATCTCCAACGAACTTCATCTGCAATGATTTCCACTTCATCCAATCAAACTGGCAAACTGTAAAGCCTTAACATCTGACTAATCAATGAATATAATACAGAAAGGCACTGTAGTACAAAGACAGCATTAGGAAAAAATACAGAAACTCGTAGATGATGATGACAGAACGTCATGTCACTGGCTTGAATTTCATCTGCAATTCAACTCAGCACTAAGAAGATTAAGTTAACCCTAAACAACAATCGTAATCTGTTCATAGACAGACTTTGTTAAAAATTGAACAAATTAGTAACTTCGATTTATCTCTCAAAGGCAGCACTGTTCAGAGGTACCTAAAAGGCACTTAATCAAATGTTATCAAACATATATATACAACAATTAATAAGAATGATTAATGAATTAAGAAATGCTGATGATTTCTACACAGATTCTCAGAATAGCCTACAATCTGACATCTTCAACCAACATCTTCCGGTTAGAGTTGGTGCCGAGAATGATCACCTGATACTGTACAGCCTCCTGCATAGCACCAAGGTGAACAGGAATGTGTGGAGCATTTGCCACTAAACCTCCATCAGGACCAAACATTGCACACGAGAAATCCAGGCGTTCCTAGGAAGAAAATACATTACAAAGCTACTGGTAAATGAGATAACATTTCAAACATTCCAAAAAAAACATTTTACTCAGTTGCAAGGCTTCTTCTTCTAATCTTAGACAGGAACTGCAGAAATGAGCAAGTCTGAGGAAGACTTACTAGACTCATTGATATCATTACCGGGTCCATCAAGAGTTAAGAGGTCAGACTAGATCTATGCAACCCAACAGAAAAATACACATGGGTAATGGGAAACATTTAACTAGAATTTAGTTTCCATTTCTTACTATGAATACACATGTAAAGCAGTTAATTAGACTTGATGTTATATCTAATTCCAAAACATAAACTATTTATATCACCTTAATATTCGTTGATATCGAAGTCCTCTGCAAAATCCTGTAAATTAATAAAAGAACTTAGACATTAATCACATTGAGATAAAAAAGATGGTGACCACTGTCCAAAGTCTAAAACAAGTAACCCTAACATGATCATGCTAGCAAAGCACAGGGTCAGTCTTGAAGGAGTAAGAAATAAAGGCCTTCACACAGTCTTTCTAGTCAGTTGCCTCAATTAGCAAAAGCAACAAGCTTCCAGCTGGAGACCATTTCCTTTCCAATCTTCTGAACAATGCCACTCCCTACAGTTGCTCACTAATTATAACAGGTGATTTCATTTGCTTACATGTTGTAACAGTCAACTGCATTTGCTGACATATTACAGAAGGCCATTTCATTTGCTCATTCCGTATAGCAGGGCTTATTCTAAGGAATTTTCTCAACTGCACATGAAGGACGAATTAGGGGGTCTTGGGCTGTGACCCCAGTGAGATCCAGGGGCAAAGCTCTTAGTCAGAGGTTCGCCTCTGAAGCTGAAAAGATTGTGGCATGTTAAAAAGTGAATTCGCCTCATTTTTAGCAATGTTTTAGTGCATATTAATATTTCAATTGGATGGCTACCGGGTAGACATAATTAATTAAGGCTGTTGACGATTCATAAAACGACATCCTGGCTAGACTACCTAAACCATAAGGAATAAGAAAGGAACCTGACATACGTAGCATAATACTTTCACATATTTATTTCACAGGGTAAATTTTAAGCCTACATATTCGCCATTCGCCAAACCTGGAAAGAAGGCGGCAGGCAACTTCTAGTGGATTTAGAGTGTAATTGAACAAGACTTTCAGTATTTAACGCCAGCATCTCACAAAGAATTCTTATAATGTATTGTACAAAGCCACCGAGAAATTTTTTCCAAAAGCTGACAAGTGATGTATTGGCATTATCCATACGATGCAATGGAACTGTAGACCATACGCGGATTCATAAGATTTAAGTAATGGCGAAAGTGATTACAAAAGTTGATACAGAGGTGCCAGCGAACCTTGCAGCCGGGGTGCAAAGGAGTTATTGAAGCACTCTAAGAGGCCTGCAGTAAAACAGTTGGAGAAGCTGCTGCAAAGCATAGGCCTATTGTATTGTATTATATTTTAAAATTTATAAAGCTCCTGTGCCCACCAATCAGAAGCGCTCCTAGTGCCCACCAATCAGAAGCGCTCCTAGTGCGAAAGTCCTGGGGAATAAAGGCAAGTTTTAAGATAACGAAAGGCTGTGGCAGTACCACCAGATAGTAATGCAGCCCGGACAGAAGGAGGTAGCTGATTCCACAATGAAGCGCCAATATTAACAAAGGAACGAGACTGGGCCATCACCGTTCTCACTCGAGGAACAAATAAGTAAAGTCAATAAGAGGATCGAAGAGGGCAAAGGGAGCCAAAGGAAGACATATTGAGTCACATACATGTAGTTATTTGGGAGCAAGTCCATGCAGATAAGATCGGCAAATATGAATAAGTACCTTTAGTTGGATGCGAGCAGTAAGAGGAAGCCAGTGAAGATATTGAAACATGAATTTTGAAATATGGGAGACACGTGGGACACGGGCGATTAGTCTGGCAACTGTGTTAAGAACAGATTGTAGAGGGGAAAGAAGGACTTTGGGGAGGCCAACAAAGAAGAAGCTACAGTAACCTATGCGAAAGCAGATGGACAATGGAGGTAAAGACTGGAGGTGAGACAGATCTTCGGATAGCTTTCAGACGTCGGAGATGGTAATAGCACCAGCGGGTGAGATTAGAGATAATGTCAGAAAAGGAAATGGAACTATCAAGAATGACACCCAAGTTACGGATAGATGTTGATAAGGTTTAAGAAGGAAAACTTTGAGCTAAGAGAAGCCTGGTAGTCAATCTTGGCCAGTTGGGTCTTTGACGGATTTAAAGGAAGCCGCTTTGAGGACAGTCATGCTTGAAGGTCATGCGAGAGAGCATCAATGCGAGCAATAAGGGAAAGCTGAGCAGACAGGACCCATGCACGCAGGCCTAGGCGTCATCAGCTTAGAGGTGGCCAGTGGTTAAGTTTGTTACAAAGATAAAGGAAATCTAAGCTGTATACAGCAAGTAAAGTAGTGAGTTCCTTGACCAACGCTTTGCTGTTGATGCTGAACTGATGAGTAGGCCGCGAACTCTTTGGCCACTCTACAACCGTCATCAAATTTGGAACGAGTTCACAACATGCTATGTTCTGATCTGGCTTTGTCCGAGCCATCTCTTGAGTTTTGGGAGACACTTGAAATGGACAATATTGAAACTCTTCGACACAAATAGTTCGCTTTCTTGCATCGTCGGATGCATACAGAAATGTGACAACGGTCTTGGCTCTTCTTCTAGCTGCTAAGCCCAGTGTTTAATCTAGTCCCCCTCTTCTGGTGGGGACAAAGTTTGTGGGGGGACCAATGAGCGTCCGAAGGGCGGTCGCAAAAAAATTCAGAATTTCGACATGGTAATTTCATCCATCCTCAAAGATTCCATGAGCTTTTGGAATTTTCACATTACAATTTTATTACCTTTTTTCTCTGGGGGGGGGGGAAGGAAACATAAATCCTAGGGGGAATTCTCCCCAAAAGGTGTCTAATCTAAACACTGGCTAAGTCTCAAAAATAGTCTTGGCTCGTCTTCTGGCTGCTAAGACTGATCCGACTGAACAAATAGTTCGCTTTCTTGCTTCATCGGATCAGACTTGTTGTCAAGATCTTAAACCTCAAGGCCAAGACCAAGACTTTGAACCTCGAGACCATGACCAAGACTTTGAACCTCGGCAGAAGCAGCATATCGGTCGAATCAGAAAAAAGAATACGTGTGTCACAATATGCCGCCATTAATCGACTGGGACCTAGGGCTTCCCTGCTTGTGTGGCGGCAAAACGAGCGCATAGACCGAAAGCCACACCAAAGCAACAAAACAAAGTTGGTATAAGGGGATATTTGCAGCTTTTGCAGGCTAACTGGCAGAATGCGACTATACCTTTGGTCAAGATAACACCGCCATTGTTGCCAAACCAAACAGATTTTGATATGTGAAGTTAATTATGCCCGCCTAAGTGTGGAATAGCTTTGGAAGTTGGGAGACGCTCTAGGCCTACGCATTTTCAATTTTTCTTGCATGTGCCTTGCTAAGTTGCAGCCACACCCCCAAGGAAGCAATTTGGTCCAACTTATTCGTAACTGGTTCGGTTTTAACAATATTTAATGTTACAAACTGGCAACTGCAATTACTTTTTGCTTTTGATCTCGTTATTTTTGGCTTATTTCTGACTCAACAAACCAGCAGCCTGGTTTAAGTATTCCATGTCTTTATCTGTATCTTTGTATCTTATGCCAGTAGCGCAGTCTATAGAAGTTTAAAAGTTAATTCACTGCACTTAAACGTGTCTTAATTATTAGCTACTTTCGTTGGTTTATACAATTAGGCTACAAAAAGTAACTGCACAAAATCTGTATTTTAACTGCACAAATTTCTTTCCCAACTACACACTTTGTGTCCAGCTGCACGTTAGAATAAGCCCTGCCGTATAGAAGTCCACAAAGACAAGACCGGATACTGGACAACATTTGCTGGAAGTTAGCAAAGAAAGACGTTATACGGACCTCATATGTATGTAGTACTAATACCTTCCCATCTGTTCTGCAGTACTCATGAATCGATGTGAGAAGATGGACAGCTGAATGGCATCCAGTTCCTTTCCAATCTTCTGAACAATGCCACTCCCTATCTAGAAGACAAGACTGTCCTTATATACACAAGGCAGATGATATGATAGGTGCTAATGACAGAGGCCACAAGTAAGCCAAACTAACTAACCAGGTCAAAACCCAGCCAGAGGAAATCATACAGATAAAGTTCATGGGCAATGCATCTTAAATGAATCAAGTTAATAGTCTGACCAAAGTAGGCTAATAGTTAAAAAAATTGGTCACCCATTCAAAATCGTTGACCAGTTATTAGTTTAAAAAGTTGGTTAATAGTCTGAATGAAGTAGGTTTACGTTATAAAAAGTAGGCTAACAGTCCAGAAAGTAGGTTAATAGTTGGAATAAAGTAGGCTAATAGTCCAAAAGAGGTAGGTTAATAGTCTGAATGAAGGAGGTGAATAGTCTGAATAGAGTAAGAAATACAGATTGAATACGTTTTAGAGATGGCTGGCAATGCTCCAGACAGGAGCCAATGCCAATGATGATAATAACGATGACCGTCACCTTGATCTTGATGTCTCCTGTTCTTGTAATGGTTCCTTCACAGAATGGTTCAATAACAATCGTACTGAAAGTAGGAAAGCAAGACAGGGTCTTACCAGAAGATCCACTGACATTCAACTTAGCCAAAGTACTGCTGGACAGTGGACACAGATTGCAAAGTCCTATCATCATGCCAAAAGAGACAGAGACAGACAGACAGACAGACAGACAGAGAATGATTGGCTGGCAGACTTACTACATATGCCTGTCCAAACAGGTCAACTGATTCCTTCAAGATCCTCATTTTATGTTGGATACCAGACTCATTGCTGCCATGTATGCATCCGTGCGTGGGTGCGTGTGCACGTGTTTCAGTGTGAAAACTCATAATTCTCATTGAATAGCCCTACACTGCTGGGAATTCCAGCCACGAAACAAAGAAAGTCTGACTAACAACAGAAGATTAAATGCATTTCATAGCACACACCTGTTTTTATCAATGATGATTGCTGGTCCTGGAATTGACTGACCAGCTCCAAGTGACTCCAGACGGAAAAGGGGAGTGGAATGGAAGCCATCTTCAAAGAACACATCTCTCGTCTGAAAAAAACACACAACAGGAAACACGCAGTTCACTGTGAGGCATAGATAACTGATTCAAGATGATCTGTTGGTCACACATTGGAGATTTTAAGTAAGCTGCAGCAGTTCACCCACACTTTAGAACTGTTTACTGTTACTGATGCAGTGAAAACATTATTCACAGACTGCATCTGAATAACACTACTAGCATAGCTACAGAAAAGTGACAGAGAGAACAGCTTTTCTGATGATAAGAGTAAACAGTAATTCAGGACGCCTCCAATCCCTCCATCCATCTGCTAATGATCACAGTTATAGTCTTTAGGAAAATATCAAAAGCTAAGAATCTGCTCACAGCTTCAGGCACTGGAAGACTAGCTGCTTCATCGATCTCTTGTTCCAGGTCAACGCGACTTCTTCCAACTCCTCTCACTCTGATGTTATCCACTAGAATCGAACGTCCAGGGATGACAAAGCCAAACTCCGACTGATACCTTCAGGGAGAAACAATCAAGCTGAAAAGTAATTGTAATAATGACAATAACTATAGCATCATAAGTGTCAGTGCAACCGGCAAGAGCTAAATAATAGAGTTGATAAAGATACAGAAGATCTCCCAAGGTTCAGCTAACAAACGTTTTCACCTCAAACAGAGGTTGCTGCAGGAGAGTCTGGGCTCTGATTCTCAGCTCATCTTTACAGAAAACAAGCGATCGAAACAACCAACCTTTGTATGAATTCCTTTCCAAAATTGCTGCACTGTGATGAAGAGTCTGTTGGAGGCATATCATCACCAGCAGAGCACATCAGGGCACAATCGGTGCCCTCATAGCGCAAGTGAAGATATGGCTCAGTCGAAATATCGGCTCTGAATCAGACCACACAAAAACAGCCATCGACATATCTTCAGCAGTAGTACCAACTGAATGATATGGCTATGCATTTGAGAAAGCTCCATATAAATGCCCAGATATAGTTAAGTGAATAGCACTCACTTGTGCACAAGTAAATATGTATTACGTATGTATATATAAGGATATCCAATATGACACCTTTAACGATGAGATGCAATGGTCTCCCAGGCACCTTTAGTACACGCTCATCGTTAAAGTGTTAAAGTACCAACCTCACATAAGCACTGCAGAAACCAGAACTTGCTACAAAAGTGCCAAAATATTGAGCAAAAGGCATTAGAAACGCATTATTAACAGCAATCCCAGACTTAATGGGAACAATGACAGAATTAAAGGCAGAGATAAAGAGACAGAGAGCAAGACCCAAAGATGGACACAGTCAGACATGGATGTAAATCACAGCAAAAGGAGGAGGATTAGGAAGATGTGAACCAACCGTTGAAAACCTTGACACGTCAGTTCTTGTACACATTGGTCTGTAAGAGCTGCAATGTGTTCATCCAGATAAGCAAAGGACTCTGAAACAAAGTCAGTCAAACATTAGACACCAACAAAGAACAAAACAAGAAAGATAGACAGACAGACAATCACAGAAAGACAGACAGACCAATGCAGAGACAGCTCACTCACCTGGGCTATACTTGACTGAACATGGTTCCTGCCTCTCTTGGACAACATCTGCCAATGCGATGCCATAGGCTGACAGAATACCAGCATACCTAAGCAGACAACACAATGTCCATTGTCATCCAATCACAGATGTTTTATATCTCAACCAACACAAACAGCAAAACAATACAGAAACATTTAAATTACTCCAGTAAATCAATTCAATCACTCCTTCTATCTTAAAAAATCTCTTTGCTCACCACAGGAAGATTCCTAGATATGACGCTATATAAATGTTTGATCAAGTTTTGTTCAATACTGCCATTGCAGCAAGTACTAACTAGTGACAGACAGACAGATGGCCAGATGCTCTAACTGAACAATCTACTTCACAGTAACACACATGTCTGACTTTGGTTGCAAACAGTAGTAATGACTCACTTGTGGATGAAGACGCTTCTCATTCCAAGAGCCTTTGCTATTGAACACGCGTGTTGTCCACCTGCTCCTCCAAAACAAGCCAACACGTGCACAGATGTGTCGTAACCTCTTGCCTATAAGTACACAGAACGTGACAACAGCAATGAAAAGACATGCCTGCCAAGATCCATGTTAGATTAAGGCAATAGAAGGACCTGTTTTCCGCAGTAGCAAGACATAAAAGTCAGCAACAAGTGAAGTTTGCGTGACTGGGCTGAAAACCTACTAAACGATCTGCCTAAGTTTGAAGTCAATCTGTCGATCCACGAGAAGCCAGTGCAAAGATTTCAGGTTTGAAGTTGTATGTGTGCACAATGAAGCCTTTCTGAAGTCTCCATTTTGAAGCTACTGAAGTCCATTAAAGTCAGACTTTGAGATATTGGCAAGGAGTGAGTTACAGCAGCGGAGATGACATGGAACAAGAAAAGAACAACAGGGCCAGAAAAGGAACCTGACCTTGCATCCAGAATTAGAAGTCACAATCGGAATTAGCCACAAACCTGAGTGAGAGCTCGAATCGGTCGACACATGGTTTCGTTGGCGACTCGTATGAATCCCATAGCGACCTGCTCTAGTGACAACGACTCCGCGTCATCAGACTGTGACTTCGTAAAGTTGTTCACCTGTTGATGACATCAGTATTCAGACTCATTAATCAAATGATCATCATAACCCTTTGACAACCGAAACTCCTTCTAACGATATGTCTATTCCAAAATGACTGTCAAACATCATGCTCTGCTGCCTGTGGAGATTCACATGTTCCTCTACTCCACATGTCATTACAAGCTCACTGAGCTTCCTCATGCATTGGGTCATCCTCTAAAACAATATTCCTGTAAATATACATGAACTGTTTCAACTGATTCGGCTAAACGCCTAAACCACATTTTCTGTTTACTTTAAGTCTGTTTAGATCATGAATGACAATGACAGTGCTTTCGGAAGGTGACTGAAACATTTTGTTCTACTACCCTATACAAAACAAGCACAGTTCAAAGGTTACTTGCATCAGTGCAAAGGCCTTCAGACACCAAGTGTATGAGTTTTCCATTCACTGATGCCATCCAATTTCAGTCAGACAATAGTCAAACAACGCAGCGGTCACCTAATCATACTAATCAAATGGAAAAGCAGAAAATGGTCTTACGTCATCAACCAGCTGTTGAAATGCTGCTCTTGATGCGACAATGTCCAGTGGCTCATTCTCTTTCTCACCAAAAATGTAAGGAAAATATTCTTGAATGAGGCGACCGAGGATGAGATTGGCATCAGTGACTGTCAGGTAACCACCTGAGTGTAACCAAAGGACAGATGCACAAATTCAGAACAGGTGAAAACCTTAGACAGCCAATACATACGAGACTGTTCTCATTGAAACTCAACACTTCTTACAGCCTCGTTCGCTACCAAACTTGGAGACAAGCAATTCTCAGAGGCAAAACAACTACGTCCATATATAAATTTTAGAGCAAGAAACTTCAAAACTGCTAAATGACAACAAATTACTTTAGTATCTTCTAGACATGAAAACTGCAAAAGAAGTCTGAACCTTTCCTGTAGCAGACGGGTCCTGGATGGGCACCAGCAGACTCCGGACCAACTACAAACATCCCACTGCGGAAGAATAGTCTCGAACCACCACCAGCAGCAACCGTGTTCACATCCAACTGAAAAAGAGAACTCAAGCACTAATCAGTCAGACACCAACAGATCATTCAACCAACATATATGAAAATCTAATCTACACTAATCTGCAAACATTTGTAATGCAGTTGCCATAATATACAACGGTCGCTTCTAAGCAAATTCTCATCTGAAACCACAGTCTAGCGGATTACAACCAGTCAAGATATACAAGTCCCAGCAACCAGACGTAAGGCCAAGGAAATGAAACTTCAGCCTTGACCTAAACACCATCACAAAACTTGCAGATTCGACAGAAACACAGATTGAATTCAAGACCCTCGGGCTAGCAAAAAGATGGCATCTAGATCTGTTCTGGCTTAGTGTAACAAAACATAAGTGAAAATTTGTAAAGTGCACTTCAAGAAACAAATCACCAGCAGTGCTCCTGACCAAGCAGAGAGTTTCCATGATCAAACAAAACATACTTCACACACTTGCAGAACTAGGAAGGTGACAGACTGGTCAACTCATTTCTGATTTTAAAATGAAGTGTTAGGGCGGAAGAAAAGTGGGTGAGTGCAAATAACTACCAATGAACTGAAAAGAATAGAAGCCAAACCAAACTTATGCAGCTGCTGGCTTAAGCCCAAAAGCAGGAATTCTAAATGCCATCCATGCAACCACATTTCCAAAAAACAGACAAAAGCAGCTGAAGAGAAGTTGTGGACACTGAACTGTCAAAGAAGCAGAATTTGAGTGTCATCACAAAATTATGCACAATTAAATGAAAATGATACAAGCCAAATAGTATAAACATGTGGAATGCAAAGGCAGACCATGCCACGATGAATGACTGGAAGTAGAAAAACGCTGTAGTCACCTGAGGAGCCTGTATCATAATTCCGGCTGTTGTTGTTTCAAATACGTGTTCAAACTGACCAGCATAGCGACTCACATCTGTCGATGTACCTAACATACAAACACAACCCATCACAATCTATGACCAGAACTAATGGTCTCTGTCTTTATCTCTCTGTCTCTCCTCTCTCTCTCACTCTATTGTACTATCTCTCTCTGAACTCGACACTACCCTCTCTGTCTGTCTGTCTGTCTGTCTGTCTGTCTGTCTCTCTGTGGAAATGCTTCCTTAGAACGTGCATAAAAGCTTGCAGAAACATCACCAATGTACTCTTACACACCTTGTACATCTTTATATGCTGCAACTTAGAAATTTCACATAATTCTCATGAAAACAAAGAGCAATGAGCTTACTTACCACCCATATCAAATCCAATAACTGGTGAGCCAGTCTCCTTATTGTAAGTTGTTAAGGCATATCCAACCACACCACCAGCAGGACCAGACAGAATTGCTCTTGACCCAATAAATCTAAAAAGAACTGAAACTATCACCAAAGATATTTCAGACAAGGAAGATAAAAAATTAGTTTTGATTAGGATTATTGGATTCAATTAGGATTATTGCAACAACTTGAATCCAGCATGATCCCAAGTATAGGCCCCGCTCTTATACTACAAAAAGCAATGTCCCAACAACAATCAGCAGCTTGAACTCGCATCCAGTCCGACTGTCATTTTCAGTAGGCACTTGAACCAGGAACAAACTGTTTCCTTATTCACTTGTTTGTAATGTTTGGTTAACAAATAAAATTGCTTGATTGATTGATTGAACTAATATTGTGCAAGCAAACAATGCCTTAGCAATGTCTCTCAGACAATGTCGGCTGATTCAATTGACTCGACGATGTACTGAGGAGAGAAATAATAAAAATAAAAATCGTGTTTCAGGAACAGAAAAATTATCTGAACTAGGAATAGTGGACATTTGTTGAGAAGAACTTAATAAAATATGTGATGAGGTGGCAGCAGCAGTGAAATAAATGTAAATATTTCATTCAAACAAGAAGTTTTGTTAGCTAACTTAATTAATATGCAACCATATCATCATACAGCCAATCACTGTCAACAAATTTCACAAATTTCACCTGAGTACAAACTGTGTTTCATTTCATAGGAGACAACTGATACTGGTGGATTAAGGTGGAGCAACAATGCATTATTAATCTGAAGCCCAATCATCAATTGAGATCAGCCAAGTTGCCATCTCTTCCACAATAGTACCAAGAAAAACTCTGGGTATTATCAAATGAACTGAGCAGAATCTTGATCAGCAAGATTAGTTACTTAAAAGCCACTTTCACTCTAAAAGCCATAATGATTAAATAGAGGACTCACTTGTTCATCGGTGTAAGTCCACCATCTGACTGCATAAAAAGGACCTTGACATCCTGCAAATTTACCAGATTTGTTCAATTTTGAACTAAAATTCTGTGGCACATACTACAAGAATGACATATGCTACTATATAGATATCACTTTTGAACAAGACCTTATTCACTCAATAGTAACAGACAGAGCAAAGGCTACTTTATCTCTCTGAAACCTGTTGTGATTTGTTTTAAAGAAATGTCAGAAACACAAGCCTTCACCAGAAGACTTCTGCTGACTTTGGTTTTATTTGAAAGGAGACAATGGTCTCTCTCATTGTCCATGCTGACGTCAATGTTAACATACCTCGATCTTCTTAAAGCCAGAAATGAAGCTGGTCAGGTATTTCTTGATGCATGGTGTGAGATAAGCATCAGCACAGGCTGCAATAAAAATCAAACTGACAGATATCACTGCATTCACCCATAACAACACTTTACGCAAAACAATGCCATCAAATCATTCTTCTGAAAAACATGAGGAACTGAAAATCATTCTCCTTTATATAAAAACAGAATCACCTCATACTTTTAAAACAGCAACTACTTCATACTTTTAAAGCAACAACTACTTAATCATTTTAAAACAAGAACTATTTCATACTTTTCAAGCAACAACTACCATTCCTACTCATTGAAGGAGTTCTCTGTATCAATCCCATGAAAATATTTTAGGCAATCAGTTTTCTCCCTGGTAGACAAGTAATTTTTGTTAGGTGGTAACAAGACCAAAATGCTCAAATTAAAGTCGATGCTTAATGAAAACTGCATTATGCTTTCACCAAGTCTAACTATTACGACTGAAGTTTTTACCACACATCAAATAGCAATGAGCCGAGCATCTCCGACAGATTCTCGACAGGTAATACAATGACAATTGATGTTCTACTGCAATGACATCTAGGCTTTTATTGCTTAATAAATTCACCTGCCAAGTCCTTTCCAAGCTGAAGCTTAGAAAAGAAATGCAACAGTGCTTAGAAGAACTAGCACACCGTCGAAGGCAACATTACTTATACATCCCAATTACTTTTGATTCTGTGCAACATACATTTCATAACTGTCTTCACATGTACACGATCTATTATACAGCCTTGGGTGAGGCACCTTTATAAGGTACTAAGAAACATCTGGTATACATTTTCATAACTGTGTGTCTTCATATATACATATATCCAAACAAACCAGATAAAATGGAAGAGAAAAGATTGTGACTACTCTTTCAGTGCTTACCAGTGAAACCACGTGGAACAATTCGAGCCATTGGCATTGTCTGAGAGGACAATGAAACATGTACAAAACCCAATTCCTCTGCCAGACGCCCAATCTCCTCCTCGTGAGATGGATAACTACATTCAGAAACAAAACAATTATTTACAAATGCCACTACTTTCAGAATTCAAATGCACCTGTCAAACAAACAAAAAATACTTTACATTTTAGGATAGCTAGCTGTATTCACTCAACCTAAAGCTAAAGGGGCATAAATCATAAAGGATGCAGCCACATTTAGACTGGTGCTTAAACAGCTACATAAAAGGAACTATACTAAATGATACACATGTACATATGGGTTAAATGGATAAAGAGAAACAGGCAAAGGAAAGGATTAGAGTTAAATAGATGAAGCAAACAGGCAGACGCACAGTGAATCACTAATGAATACAAGCAGAAACACAAGACAAGTGAACAAAAGAGCTGCAGTGCTATTTCTACTTTTCTCATGACTAAGTTTGCAACCTCTGTCTTCTTAAACACAAAAATTGAAAAAATAATTATGTCAAAATTCAGCCACACTTTCATCTCCTAAACCTTTCCAAGCGTTCCACGCTCACCTACCATAACGACTAACAGTATGCATGTATGCATCAAAGTATTAAAATTTGACTAACATCTGGTTAAATAAATCATCCAGGTTTCCAAAAGAATTCAACCAAATCTATTAGGAAACACATTAGATTGTGCAAAATATCAAAAACTTCTGCACAGTGGAAAAATCCTTATCAAAGAAGGTGAAAACAAATTAAGTACAAAAAAGAAAAGAGAAGTCATAGTAAACAAAACAAAACTCATAATAACATATGGTACTTGAATGCATACTAACATGTACGAATGCATCAGAACAACAGCCAAACATCGGATTCCTTTAGCAAGCAGTCTTTCTAAGTCATGCCTCAGCTTAACCAAATTCACCTTCTCCCATATTTCAACCTACAATTTAAAAATTTAAATTTGATACATTCACATCACTTAATTATACACTATTAAATAATTTACTGAAATTTGAGACAGTTAACAGAATGAGACTGAGAACAGTGAGTCACTTATGAAAACAAGTAAGACTGACTTCTTCCTGGTGAAGCAAAATTCCAAGGAAGCATAGTCATAAAACAACAACAGAATTAGATCAATAACATCTCACAAAGACCTCAATCCAAAATTGCAATTCAATGGATAGAGCCATGCAGTCAAGATCCATAAAGTCTCCAAGTCTTGAAAACAGGCTATGGGGTAAGAAGTTATTCAAAACAGACTTCAAATCCTGACCTAAACAACATCATGGAACTAGCAGAGGCACGTTTACACAAAAAGGGGCCCTAAGCGCAAACAGTTTTGGGGGCCCTTCTGAACTTGTAGACTGAGAGTGTGAGACTATGGTGATGTTTAGCCTATCATGTGCTGCTGCGCAAAAACCCATGAAGTTGAACTTGAAGCCGTTTTGTGAGTGTAATTGACACTGTCACTGTAATTAAGATTATTGATTAGTTACAGAAACCATTTTCAAGGAATGTGAAGTTGGCCATTTTTACTTCTTGAACAAATTGAGCTCTTAAATTGTCTCCATTATTGTGTTAAATTCATCACAAATTGTACTGGATAATTCTATAATTGGAAAAAGTATTTTCCATCGTTTGGGGGCCCTCCGAGATTTGGGGGCCCTAGGCGCGTGCCTAGTGCACCTACGTGTAAACGCGCCTCTGGGAACTAGCAGAGTGGACTGCAACTGGCAGTGAATTCCATAGCCAAAGGACCAATTGGGAAAACCAACACAGCAAGCCTGAAAATCTAGTACTGTTTTATTTCTAGGCATAATAAAGTCTAGCAGACACAAGTGACAAGGTGAGAAGTGTATGAGCAGCAGTGATGGGCAATAGTTAACTAAAAAGTTGCTAACTTTTAATTTAATTAAAATTTTTTAGTTAAGGATAAAGTTTAACTAAAAAATAATAGTTTAGTTAAAACCATAGTTTAACTAAAAAATTTTAGTTACTAACTAAAAAGTTTAACTAAAAAAATCAGCAATACGCAACTATTTTCAACAATGAACATTAAACACTGTCAACAACTCAACACGAAACTTATTGATTAACACTGCATGGTTTTAGCATTAACAGCCTGTGCTTGCAGATTCATACACTACTTACAGTATGCCTGTAACTGTATGCTAGAACAGTACACATTGCATAGTATGAAGGTGAAATTGTCATTGACGTTCTGCATTATTACAGTTCACTTAACTTCTGTTATTGTGAAAATGTTTGTCGTAAAAAGTTGGAAAAAAATTGGAAAAAGTTTAACTACTTTTTTTAGTTTAGTTAACTAATTTCCAAAATTAGCTGCCAACTTTAGTTAAACTATATTTTTTTAGTTGGAAAATAGTTTTAGTTTTAGTTTAACTAAAAGAAAATAGTTTAGTGCCCATCACTGATGAGCAGTTAGTTACATCTTCTCCTGTGGAAGCGCTGACAACAGGGTAATTGCGCTTCAGGCAGCACTGATCCTTATGAAGGGCGATGCGCTCCTCAACCTCCACAACCTCTTCGTACAGAACTTGGGGCATCCGTATTTCCTACAAATGACAAACATTAGCCGAACATTAAAACAAAAGGAAAGAGCTGTTCCTTCATGATTAGATTTGTCACCAACAATATTGCAGTCTTTGGCAACACCTACAAAAACCAAAAACACTGACAATAACCTGAGCCTTCCGAGTTTTTAAGAGGTGTTATACAAACACTCACATAGATGTAAAATCAAAACTAATCTAAACACATCTATAGCACCGCGAACATAACACATTTGTCACATTTGTCAAAGTCACATTTGTATTAAGTGTCAACAATCCACTTGATTTTGGTCAGAGAGGAATGCAAGCTTATCACCATGAGTAAAAAAATAGCTATCAAGACACTTAGTACAGATTCTGTACTAAGTGTCTTGATAACTATTGATAACCTTTTAAGTAGTGAAACATTGGCCAACAAAAGAACAACTTCCTACTAAATCAAAGATCTTTGGTCTTGACTGATTTCCTATGTGAAGAACGTCCTTGAAGCCCTTTGTGATTAGCAGTGCCATTCGTTCGCCTTTCCTCTCCAACAGAGCATTGGTTGCCACGGTTGTTCCCATCCGAATCCAGTCAATCATTGATGTATCCACCGGCTGAGATGCTGGGAAAGGCTGCTGCAACTCCTGTCATAAAACAGTAAACAACAGAAGCTACAGTTCACCACAGAAAACAGTAACTGCCGCTGTGGATGCTCTGACCAGTTTTCTCTGGAAAATCTAGTTCTTATTAGAAGATCAGAGTAAGCTCTGACAAATGTCTCTCATCTCATTAGTTCTACAGTTCCTGACATCATTTGCTTTTGTGTCATTTTAACTCGTTAATCAGAGGGCTTCTTAGCTTAACTTGGCCAGTTGCAGTTGATAGTACATTGTCAAAGCAGCTACACATTTTTATGCAGTCTTCCCAATGATCAACAGATGTGTTGCCATCCAAACACAGAAAATGTACCATATGCAGCAGGTTGAAGATCAAAAATATGTAAATCATCTGTCAAGTTTCAAATTTAGAGCCACAAGTTTCAGGTGGCTGTGCATAGACATCTGCCACAAGGCAAATTGTCCTTGCCATCTAATAAAAATCACTTCAAATCCATTTATTTGAATGTTTGCCTACAACTAACAGCAGTGGACTTATTAAACAAAAAATTTACAATAACGAAATTCTGATGTAAACCATAATTTTTTTTACCATAACTGTTCTGGTGAAGAGAAGAAACTCAGATAAGGTTGCTGTGCTTCTTCAATTGCACAAATGAAACTACACTTGTTGCACTGGGTGTACAGTCCATCTCAATTATTGGGGGGGCACGTGCCCGGCTGCCCCCACATAGTCTACGCCTATGCAAGCCATGGTGGGCATATAGGTTGAAAGAGACGAGTTTTAAATATAAACCTGAATGATGTCAAAGAATTGACAGAACAAACTCAATTAAGCACCGAATTCAAAAGCTGCAGACTACTTACCGAAAAAGCCCAAGAGCCCAACACCGTTCGGGTATGGGGCACATCCAAGAGTCAAAGCAACCATTGATCGAGTCCAATATCTATTTGTATGATGGGTGAGCATGAAACAGAGATGGCTTGCAGGTATTCTAGACATTGCCACGTGGATAAGGCAAAAGGAACAGGCATCGACGAAATGGTAAAAATATCAAACAGTTTATGCCAAAATTTATGCCTTTTCCAGCAAGATGATATTGAATGGTATTCATTCCATGGCAGTACTTAGGCCAGGGCATTGTTTCTGAAATACACGACAATTTATGTAATTTGGCCAAACCTGGGCAGCAGAAATGAGAATGGACTGATGATTTTACAAATAAACCAGATGGAGATCACCAAGTACCTGTCTTAGATGATGCTTCTATTATGTTCAATTCCTGCAGCACTCTTAAGCTGAGAACCTGGCTTATGTGCTGGCATGAATGAATATAAACAATCTAACCTGCTCCAGAATACGTCGGATTCCTTCGCGTGGGGCATCTGGATAACTTGCAGGATCTTCAGAAAGCAGCTTGAGCACACGCACTTTTCCACCTGGGCATCGAGCCCAGACATCGGTAAAAGTGCCTCCTCTATCAATTGCAAACTGAAACTTTCTATGAGCCACTTCTTTCATTCTGAAAACATTGACAAACAGTATCTACTTTTGACGTAAAATAATGATTCCCACATAAAGGTAATAAGTAAAAAGTTGGTCGGTGAAATCGTTCACAGGGTTAACATCATGGCTGTCACAGAATTGCATAGAAATAGAGTGCTACGACCTACCTACCACAGCCAACTATGTCATGGTTGTAAGTAAGTAAACAAATAATGGTTGTCTTACACAATATTTGGAAACGTTGAGAATAAGTGGATTGCATGCTAAACGGAAGCTGAAGAGACAATGCGGAACAAGTCACGAGTTGTTCAGCACATACCTTCAGGAATTTATGTGGCGATGCGCCTTTCAACATGAGAACCTCTTCTCGAACTTTCTCATTTCCATTTCGATCGTATACACTTTAATTAAAATTGTTAATAGTTACTTTATGATGTTTGTAACTATTGTGCTCATTTGACATTTCATTGTTTTGGAAATATTGTGTACATTTTCTAATATAAGTTGATTTTTTACCTTCAAATATTGTGTTAGGTGAACTTACTTACTTACTTATGGTAGGTAGGTCAATTCTGCGACAGCCATGATGTTTTTAAGCTATTAATGTAAACTTTTATCAGAGACAGAAACAGTAACAGACAATGATGCAGAGCACTTTGTCACCACCACTCTAGTGTATTGGCTGTGTGTATTGGTGTATTGGCTGTGTCAATTAATCAAATTAATCAACAGAGATATAAATAAATTAGCAGATACACTCAATCAATGTGTGTGGCTAAGTAGCGTTTCACCTCTGTGACCTTGGCCCATAATGATTACGATAACCTGTCGCTTACGTAAACACTCTACGGACCTCACCTTAAATCCAGTACACTGAAATTTAATAAAAATCCCTTACAAGAGCTCACAGCTGCAATTTGAAATTTGGAAAAGGAAACACCATGAATGCATATACTTTCTGGCTTATGGAAATAATCGCTATACAATTATTTTAACAGTTTTATTTACCAACTTTAGTAGATACACCTCAAAGGGCTCTTAAAAAGCTGAAGCGACCATCAATTGTATGAAATAAGATATCAAATCGCTGCACCAAATAACCAAGACTGTTAGTCACACAACTTACCTAGTACAATAAAGAGAACTGCTAATCGATATTCTTCCGACGAGTTACTAGTTTTACTCTAGCAATAACAATTATAATGTTTCATTCACGTTATCTTGCTCTCGGCGGTATTATATCTCGCGCAACTGAATTCAAAGCCTCTTTTCTGCTCAAAGTCTAGTTTACTAGGCCAATCTATCAATCGAATCGGAAATTCACAGCTCCAGAACAACGCATGTTTCCCACTAGCGTTTTCTGCAAGTAATATTACTACGAGTATTTGAAGCAAAAGTTGTACTAGAGGTACCAATAATAACAAGAATACTTAGAACATGACATTGTCACAACAAGATCAGAAGAAATTAGACTATGACCGTTCGACCGACTTAGGATATATAACATGTTCTATTGGTCAATTGACCCCGATTGACCAATGAGGTAAACAGCAAACATTATGTACAACTCAATGGGGCCGACCCAGATAGCCTACTTATATAACCCGTCCCAGATATAATCCAGATATAATCCAGTCGCGCAGAAGCAGAATGATTGAAGCCGTCGGACTGCAGGTGTGGTGAGAAATAAACACAAGGAAAATGTTTCCCGTCTGCCCTCTGTCGTTGCCAAGACAAAATCTTACCATTGGTAACACGATCCTATATGGTTTAATGGAGATCATGGGTCCGATATGTCAAAAAACAGAGGGGTCGGAAATCTATATAAATAATAAAAAATTTACTAAGCCGCAATGAAGAATTAAGTGGCGCAACCAGAGGATGGAAGCCTGACAGTGAGGGCGTATTTAAAAATTGTCGTTAGAACATAATATATATTAATTTTATAGTAAATATTCAAAATAACAAATTTGGTCGTTATTGATTAAGTTAATTCATCTAGGGCAGATCGAGTTTCTCAAACTGTGGGTCCCGACCCAAAAGTGGGTCGCAAAGCTCAGGCAAGTGGGTTGCCATATTTTTTCCAGAAACATTTATTTTTCAGAGCAACAACATTTGGCTATGATTGTTTCCTTTTAATGTTTTAAATAGGGCCTACGCCAATTTTTAAATGCTGTACGTAAATCCGCATGTTTCGATGCCAATTTACAAAGTAAATTTTAGTACACAATGCTTAGGCCTAAGTTTACACCGTGGGTACCAAGACGGCAAGACTCAGTGGCGGCACCAGACATTTTTTGTAATCAGGGCAAAGACAGAGAAGCCATAGGCCTACAAGTAACCAGCGCACAGGGCGATTTATGGAGAGCTTGCCATATATCGCCCCCAGACTGTTACATATGTCGAACTATAGTCAGGTGGGCCAAGCTCCCGGAAGCTGAACGCTTAAAGCAAATTTTAACATTTCAGTGAATTAAGTGAATTTATATCTCAGGATACAACAAATATGCCCGAACAAATTCTGGACAGGGCAAAAATTCTGGCAGGGCATCGACCAGGGCAAAGGCTTAACTTTTTACCAGGGCATTTGTCCTGGGGCGCCCTGGTGTAGCGCCGCCTCTGCCAAGATATTCACAAGTGGGTCCCGATCCAGACAGGTTTGGGAACCGCTGATCTAGGGTGCGCCATATTTACGCTTGGCACAGATTTCGAGCGCAATTGCTACGTTTCTGTGTCCCGAAAACACCTATGGCCAACGTCAACGGACATGATCGACAGCCTTGGACGTTGACGTCGCCCTCCTTTGTCTAGACTTGGGACTGGCACAACCAGAGTACGAGCAGTGGCGGAGTTATAATCGTAATAATGCATAAATGTAATGCAAATGTCCGAAATTTCTCAGCGCCACATAAACGTCACGTCGGGGAGACCAGCTTAATTCTTCACCAGCGCCATTACCCTATGAGCTTAGTGTTTGCAAACGTGTAACATTTTCACTGATCATTCAGCTCTCCAGCTTGTATAATTTCTGTTGTAATATTATCCTCCTCTGGTGCCTTCCTCTTTTTCAATCTCCCTACAGCTTCCTCCACCTCTAGCTCTCTCAGGCCGGATGTCCTCCATGTTTTCATGTCAATTACTATCTGGTCTTGTAAGAAATAGCCCAACGCCGTATTGTACACAGGATTCTTTTCAGTATACAGATCCTCACAATACTACTTCCATCTGTTTTTGATATCGGCCATGGTGTCCAATAGCTTCCCAATTTTTTTCTTTTACTGTTGGTAGTCGGGCTGAAGGTTCCACAGATTTCATTTATATTTCATTTCACTTCATTTCCAAGTCTATGTGAAGACAATACAAAGCGACTGAAACTAGACGAGAGGCATGGAACCAGCCGATTTCAGGGCTGTGCGCGTCTGGTGCGCGCTCGTTGGGTGCGCATCGAAAATAGCCTTGTTTATGACTGGCATGATAACTGGAAGGCAGGTCACTGGAAGATAATTAAACAGGAAGGTAATTAAAACAACTGAAATGGTTTCATAAAATGGAATGTTATACTTTAGGGTTAATATAATACTGTCGATCGGTTTGCTCGACCAGTTAGCAACACTTGTATTTTAAAAGAAATGTAATCATGTTGTAAAGTTATTCTAGTTAAAGTTCGACGAATCAAAAACTTTAATCTGTGTGGGCGGAGTCTATGGGAGTTTCGTAAATAGGCAGCCTGAGTCTTGGTACGCAGACGCCGTAGCGAAAGGAAAACTTCCGCGATAGATTGTGCGACTAGCTTCAAGTTACTTTAATTCAGTGTTGGTATATTTTAACACTGTTGATACTATTTTATGCTGTTTAACCTTCAACAGCAGAATTTCTTGTTATTGGCCTCGGCGGGCATTCAAGCAAACTATTTAATTCTCTTCCGCCCATCCTCCAACAGATTTCGCCTCGCCCGCGCCTTAGGCTTCTCGAGTCCACAATTTGGAATAATAAAACCTTGCCGATCACATGACGTGACTATCTCGCACCTGCTAGATGCATATTCGTGACCTTCGTCGACTCTGCCCAGTACTTGGAATTATTTCCAGTGGATTTGATCTGGCACCGGAACCGACCAAACAACCTGGTCAGGCCTACTGCGGACTTGATTTGACATAGCGCCGGTGAATAAGCAGGTCACCCTGACATGGCTTTTGTGTGGCTCAGAAATTTACATTGCATTACATTACATTTACTCTAGTAAGTCTGAAATACTCATGATTATGGATTCGTATAATTGACTGATGTGTATAATGACAACAGGCTCCAGCACTTCGGAGGTAAGATGAGAATAGTTGGGTCTGCCTGAATTACTTGGCAAATTCAGAACAGCTGTTTTATGCTACAATAAGTTAGGGAGTTGTGACTTTTTGACTAATTACCATTATAAGTTGGTTTGGACGCAGTTTTGATGTGGCTGTTGTCTAAACAACAAATACTTTAGAGCTTTTTGTTGGATATGGCAGGTGCATTTAGGTAAGTCCGCTCCCAAAAAAGAAAAGCAATCTGTATCAGATGCAGTTTTTCAGTAGGTATTAACTTTTAAGGTTTTGAAAATTGATCTTGACCGTTAGCAATACCACTTCTTGTGATGCCGTTGTGTTAAATCTAGCCCTCCGGAGCACTTTGGATCACGTGATCTCTTTCTAAAGGAAGACTGAACTGAAAATGGCTGCCAGCAATACACAGGCTTCCCAATCAAATTATAATGAGTATGCAGCGACAAGTACGACGGCACAGACGACCGGACCTTCCCTGAATCTTGCCTACGTCAAGTCAATTCCTGGCATCATCAAAATTGCCGAAATAGTAAGTGACTCCAGAGTTTGCATTATGCAACTACAACAACTTTACCAAATGCCTTTACAGCTCTGGCTGGAAAGCATTCCGGGCTTGGGACTGGCACTACCAGAGTACGAGCCGTGGTGGAGTTTACTATCCTACAGTCTCCTTGCTTGATCCTTATAATGCTTCTTCTTTCCCTCCCTGTTTCCCTCTAGGTCATTCCTTTGCTGTCTTTCTTGTATTCATCCACTTGATTCCTCTTGGCACAAACATATTTTAGCCTGGTCATGGGTGCTCGGAGGAATTTTTCTGGGGGGGGCAAAATTTTTCTAGGAAGGGACAAAATGACGTTTTTGCATAGTTATTCATGAACACAGAAAACAAGACAATTTTCAAAATCCAGGGGGGCAAATGCCCTCCATCCCCCTCTGGACACTCGTGTGCCTGGCACTGTAGATGAGTGGACTGGCTTTTCTGGATTTGATATAATTGAGTTCCACTGAATAAGCTGTTGTACCTTTTGTAATAATTACAGGTATTATGGTTCTGAGAAATTGCAGAGATTTGCATTACAGTAAACTTTTCTTTACTCCCTTCTCTCGTAAACCTGAATAGTCTCATCTCTGCTCTTATCCTTGCCACTTCCCTATTTTTCGGTTCCTACTGCTTTAGTGCTTTACTCTCATACAGAGTTTTCTAATACCGGTAGTTATCGTTTTAGAATAAAAAATTCCATTAAATTAAAGGACTTGTTTTGTTGTAGGTGCTGAGTATCATAACGTTTATCTGCAGTATAGTTCACTACTGGAGTGGACATGGTTGGGTGGAGTTTGTGTCAATTTCTGCCTTTGTATCCGTTCTGATATACTTCATTCTCACTCTGCTGAGCTTGATCAACTTTGTGAACCGTCTTCCAGGACCTTGGCTACTCATTGTTAGTACTCTGCATATTTTTCTTTGAAATTTGCCTGTTTTTTGTTGGTCATACGATCATTTGCTACTGAGGGAAGTAACTGAATTGCAGGCAAGAGCGAACACAAGCATTGTCAATTTACAAAAATGCACCGTATGGTGCCAAGTGTAGGACACATAATATGAAACCCATATGGAAATATTGTTACTTGGGCTTTATATGCCATACATATATATGATGTTGTGGGGAGTTGACCAGGTTCTGAGAGCCATCAGTTACAGTTGCTTTCTCTCTGTTGGATACAACAAGCTTTTCTGATCAGTTCTTACAGATTAATATATTTATTTTGACGAGTCCTTTGATTGGCTACCAATCATTTGCTACATATTTAACTGTAACAGTGAATTTGGGCAGTGCTTCGTGTGAAGCACTCTTTCCATATAGCTATTAGTCACATGGAAAAGATGTATTTTTTCATATCGAAAAATAATTTTAGTGTGGCTAACAGAGCTATCACCAAATGAAGCACAAAAAGCAACTTGCATGCCTATGAGCAGTATGCACACGCAATAAGGCATATGAAAGATGTCTTGTGGAAGTTGTGTAAGGATTAAAGTGATATCAAGAACACAATGCATACCTAAAGCTACCTATTGCTATGCTTGCTCTGTTGTGGCCATTTCATTAGTTATGATGAGCGTGAAACGTGGCAAATGCAGCTGTTCTGTTGCACCCATAAAATCCACTCGTTTTGCTGTGGCAAAGGAGTTACTGAATTGTTTGAACATTATTCTGCAGTCTTGTTGTCAAGACCTTAAACCTCAAGACCAAGACCAAGACCAAGACCTTGAACCTCAAGACCAAGACCAAGACCTTGAGCCTCGAGACCAAGACCAAGACCAAGACTTTGAACCTCGAGACCAAGACCAAGACCAAGACCTTGAACCTCAAGACCAAGACCAAGACCAAGACCCAAAAAATCGAAATCAGGTCAAGACTTCTAAAAATTGTCAAGTCGGAATATTCGCTATTTTAATGAAAAAATTAGTATTTTATTTTATACAAGCAAATTAACTTTAAATGCAAACTACAGAGAAATCCGAATTTGTATTCAAAAGTCCTTCATGCAAACTCTTACACCAAATGCCTTTTGTATTTTATAAAAACCAATTGGCTCAGAATTTTCTGACCAAGACGTGCCTGGTGGGCCTCATAAAAATTCAGCCATGTGAAAAAATACGTTCTACAGGTGCTGAAGTCGCTGACACACACAGAGTAGCTTTTCAAGCACTGGATGTAAATGTACAGATAGTGAGTCCTTTTGAAATCTTCCCATGGTTTATCATACCGTCTGATACAGAATAACTGTTGCTGCTGCAAATAGGTTTTCCTGATCAACATGACTTGTATCCATCCATAGATATTGGCCGTATAATGCAAGCGGGCTTAATGCAGAATTCTTGAGTTCTGTTAAATGACTGTTCATATTAACAGCCGGTCTTGGTCTTGGTCTTGCGAGACCAAGACCTTGAACCTCAAGACCAAGACCAAGACCTTGAACCTCAAGACCAAGACCAAGACCTTGAACCTCAAGACCAAGACCAAGACCAAGACTTTTAAAAACGAACTCGAGTGCACTCGAGACCAAGACCTTGGTCTCGAGGACAACAGGACTGTTATTCTGATGTGCATCTCTTCATGTGTTCCTGGTTCATGACAATGCAATGTGCTGCTGGTAACCTGGGCTGAAGCAATGCTTGCAAATTGAGTGTACTTTGTTTGTGGGCTCTGCCACTGGTTATCATCTTCATAAATTGGCAAAGCCTGCCTGCATGGCTACTCAGCGTAAATGTCACACTCGTCATTAGGTCACTCTGTTGTGGTAATGGAATTTTTGCTTCTGTAGTCAGTGGCGGCGATCTTGTTTGACAGGTGGGGGGGGGACACTTTAGAAATGATCTGGTCAAAAAAAGAGTTTTGACCTGAACTGGTCAAAAAGAGGTAGAAAAAAATTTTTCGCGCTCGTATTCTCAAAGATTTTTCCGGGCTCCCACATGATAAAATCTGATGACCTTTTTTGGGGTTTCTTCAAAATTTGGGGGGCAGATGTATGGTGTGTCCCCCCACTCTAAAAGGTGGGGGTCTCGTCCCCCTCGACCCCCTGGGATCGCCGCCCATGTCTGTAGTTATTGAACATTGTTTTTTGGCATTATCAGATTGCAGTCAGTTTTGACTACAACTGAAGTAATGCTTCAATTGTTCAAGCTAAACCTGCTTGCATTTGCTGGAATGTAAAAACATTGAAATCAATAATTTATAAATGCTATTGATTTAGCTTTGAAATTCCAATGTCACTCAGTGTTCTTCAGACCTGTGGTTACCTGCTTCAGCTGAATGCTATTAAAAAAGAAATTAACATGCTTATTTAAATTACCGTTTGTGGTGTGAATGTATTAATAGCCTGACTTCAGTTGCATTGGTGTAGCTAAGTACCCAGACAGAGACAATGACATTGGCACTACAAAGCAAATCTCTTTATACACTGAGTACCAGTATGTATCTTGACTTTTATGTTGAACATTTTAGGAACCCCTCACAAGCGATTCAAGAATGATTAAGTAATTTGAGAACAGTTGCATTATAATTTAAAAGCACTCGCGTTAGCAGTAAGGTAGACTGTATCATGTTTTCCTGAGTGCCAGATGTAGTAATGCACTATTGGTCCCCAAAGGTACATAAGAAATGTTAGAGGTTTAGTGTTGTAGCAACTGGCAGATGAGTGGAGGTTGCCAAGGTCTCTGGTCTGGTTGAACTTAAAGGGAGATAGTGACATGTTTTCAGGTAATGGAGATTGGAGAAAGAAGTGAGCATTTGTATAACTATGCCACTTTAGACTGTCTCTGCATTTGTATTTTAGTGAAATGCTTACTATTGTTTACTCTGATGTCTGGCTTTGTAGGAGTTCATCTACTGCCTCATCTTTGCAGCCTTCTTTCTGATAGCTGCAATAGTTGCAGCTGCTTATGCATCCTATTTTGCGGGAAATGTTGGGGCAACAGCTGTGAGTTCATCATCTTTGTTTTTACTCTGACATGTTTTCAGCTACAACTTGCACTCTGAATACAGCTAGAACAACAACTGCGATGTAATTTAACATCTATATAGCACCAATTCTAGGCCTCAGTCACAAATTAACATTCATATTTTGCAGTAGCTTTTTAACATGGAGGAGACATTAATTTGAAAGTTTTAAAAGGCACATGTAGGTACATGAAGTTGATTACGATAACTTGTACATAGGGCCTTGTAAAAATCTTTTGAAGGTGTTCTTTGACAGTTAAGTAAAGGAAAAGGTGGAGGGGAGGTGGAGGTAGAGAACTCGTCTAGTTTTCTTATATTTCCCTTATTTTTTCCAGTAATGAAAGCGGTTATTAGTACCTTCCAGGTTATGTACTCTCAGTCATCAAGTATAAGCCTCTTTTAAAAGACAAGTCATGATGGTGAGGAAGTCATGATGATTATTAAGTCATGATGATTATGAAGTTATCAGAGGACCTGGTGACTAACAAATTAAGAACATGACTTGATGTTCTGATGGCATTTGCTTTTTAGTTCTTTGCGTTTATGGCAACGACGGTCTTCACGGTTGACACTGTCTATCAGTACAAAGCCTGGCGTCAAAGTGATGCTTCAATGAGGACTCAGACGACAACCACAACGACAACGGTGACCGTCGATGAAGACAAACGCAACCAGTATTAGAAACCTGCATTTCTAGTCATTTGGCTGACAAAGAGACATCAATTTCTACAGAACATTTGTCACAAGGGAACAGCATACATACTGTGTACCCAAACATCTGTTGTTAACTGAACAAGGTTTATGATGCTTGCTTCTCCTGAAATTAGGTTGCATCGGAGCATCGTTTTTTTTATTTTCGGTGTTTTTTATTCGGTTTATTCTCATTTATTCTAGTCTGTTTTGTAGAATTTAAAGTTTATTTACTGTGCATATTCGTGAGATATTACTAAGTCAACATACTCTAGTTTCAAATGGTTCTAAATGGCATTGTTTTAGTCATTTGCATTCAGTATTTCAGTTTCTTTTTTATTTTGAAGTAATCTTTGTAGATTTAAAGTTTCTTGTGTTCATATATTGCTGATTTTGTTAAAACACTTGAGTCCCATTTTTTGATGATTTACTTTTAAACAGCGGTTTTTGTTTTCCATAGAACTGTAGGGACCAGATACTGACAGATGTTCTATTCTCTAGTTTAATTGTTGTGTAGAATCTCTGTGCTTTCGAGAGGTGCAGAAAAGGCACCATATAAATGTTGAATTTCATAGAAATTGTAGTTCTGTCACTCTGAGCTTCAGCCTGGAGTTCTTAGAGAGACATTCAGAATATTAGACAGATTACAATAGTCAAGTCTGATGACAAGACTAACTGCGCTTATCTGTTGAATTTTGCACGAATGGATTCATTCAATGTCATTGTCAATGGTCACACTTAACCGTGTAACAACGAAAGTGTACTAAAAGTGACTGGGTAACCAATGTAGCTCGTCGTTAAAGGGTTAGAGCATATAACCTCAACTTGTGCAAAAGAATGTATTTAGTTTGTTATTAACAATTTTTGTTTGTCAGAGTTTTGTATTATTTTGCCCTTAGATTTTTTGTGCATCAATGACAAATTATTCTTTCTTCACGTGTTTTTATCAAATAATAAGAGTAACACCTTCATCCATTTATAATAATAAAGCACGAAAGCCTGATAGTCGTGGAACACAAACATCAACTGATCAGTTAAGCAGAGACACAACAACCGTCTGAGCCAAAATGAACTAAGTCAATCCATATCTAGGCGTACATTGAAAGCAGTCATGCACAGCAGGACAGGATTAGATGTGGTTCTGGGTTGAAGGATCTTCTGGCTGAAGCACTAACATGACAACAACCATAAAGCCAACAACAACCCTTGAGGAACAATGCATTGGACAGAAATAGGCTGTTGCTATGCCCGACACCCCAGATGCAAATTTCTTTAGTAATTGTCTTCCCTCAAGTGCTCGGTTACCATGACAGTCAGTCTATTATATTAAGCCAAATTGTTCTATGTATTTACTCAGGGGCACTTCACATTGCACAAACAGACCGCATGCCATGACATCTCAAATGCCAATGGAATTAGTTTTGCAAAGACAGACAAACCACACAAATATCACAACCAAGTGATGAAAACTCTTATTTCTCATGTAAATAAAAACAGTACCAATTGACGAAAATAGAATAAAACACCAGCTTTCTGCAAAAATATGTAGAATAAAAGACATGATTTATATGTTCAATTCATCTGACAGAAAAAAATGGATGACTGTCAATTATTTTGGAATGTGTGTCATCTAGACTGGCAAACAAGAATTTCTAAATGAAGAAAAATGTACTTAATTCAGGTGCACTCTGCAGCTGGTACCATTGCAAAAACTTTGGGGAATCAACAAACTGCATGCCATTACATTTCAAATGCCAAAAAGACTTAACAAACTATACAATCATCGCAAACCAAGTGATGACAACTTGTTTACTTCTCATGTAAATAAAAATAATACCAATTCAGGAAAATAGAATAAAACACCAGCTTCCTGCGAAAATATGTAGAATAAAAGCGACGATTTACGTGTTAAATTCATCTGACAGAAATAGTGGATGACTGTCGACTATGTTGGAATGTAATATGGAATGAAAATGTCATTTAGAGTGGCAAACACGAATTTCTAAATGAAGAACAATGATGAATCTGAGTTACACATAACTACCAGTACAAAAAACTTGATAAAAATTCAGTCATGTACGAAGCAAAAACATTTGTTAAAATTAATTACATTTCATATTTTACTATCGTTAAATCACACTTACTAGCTGTGTGCACCGTTTGTTGTGAGTGGCAAACAGCATGCATCCAACTAAGTTACTATCAATAGAAGAAAGATCACACAATATCTATTCCTTAGTGAAGACTAAGCTGTACAAATCGATGTTATATGCTGCAGTGCAGGCTACTCTGATTTTGAATCGTCTGGTGGTATCAATGTGCCGAAAGGATAATCCCACAGCTTGCTTGATATCCCAAAACCTACAAATATGAAAAGACTTCACTGTAAATGGTTTAATAATTAATTAACCCCTGGGCAGGAAAGGAAAGGACTAAGGAAAGTATGATGGGCTTTCTCCTTCAGTTTACTGAATCCATCCACCATCATCAAGTACAGCAGTATCCGTCTTCCTCTCATTCTCTTTCCCTCCATGATAGTTTGAACCTGCCCAGGAGCGGAGGACTTGAAGATAGCATATAATGCCAAAAAGATATTGCATAATATAATAGGGGTCATCCACAAAGGACGTCTGCAATGAGGGGGAGGAGGGGACATCCAAATGCGGACAAGGGGGTTATGACCATCACGGTGTCCGCATCTAATTTTTTAATTTGATAGTTTTTAAACACCACCTTGTTTCAACCTTCCCCCGAAAGATGAAAGGTCAGTGAGGTGATTGCCTAAAAACTCAAGCACGGTATAAACTTTACTGTGACTTTAAGGAGGTTTTTATTACTGCACATCCTGATATAAAACCCAAAACTATCATTTAGAGGTGCACAGTGGAATAACTGTAAAAGAAATGATGACATTAAAAATCGGCTTTGACGTGTGGACGTGTCTCAAGGGGGGGAGGTCAAATACGGACAAATATGGACATGGGGAGGGATAGGTCCAAAGTAGTTCATATTTTGTGGACGTCCTTTATGTATGACCCCTAACAGTATCAGAAAGGGTCACTCTCTCCTCAGTCATGCCAACCACGACTTCCAGCGAATTCAGTGCACCACAGAACATGCCCAACAGTGTGCATGTTTGTGCATGTGTGTGTGTGTGCATGCATGTCCATGTGGACCATGTGTAGATACAGAAATGCACAATTCGCCATGGGGTCCACACATTGGGGCAACAGGGAACAAACCCCTATTTTCAGTCTAAATACATGTATGATAAATTATTTTTGTAATAGGTTATGGCAACGTCTGCTTTGCATGCTTACTAATTTATACAATGGAGGTCTTATTCAAAAACATGATTGATGGCACAAATGGCACTTGTACATTTTGCCTACATCTGCTACATAACTTATAACCTTGCTGGCTTTGAACAGCAACTGTAGCAGTTGCTTTCATAAGATATCCTGTTAATATCCATGGGCAAAGAATCCTGATGTCATCAGTTTAGCAGCATGTCATTGATAGATACACTTAAGTCTCTGTCTGAGCCCGGTTTATTGATAGAGTTGACTAGATGTGCAGGAGTAAGGAGAATAAGTAAGTCCAACACCACGGCTTCCCATACTTTTAAACAGGGCTGCCTTTGTAATGATACCAATAACAGATGTTAAACTGTCCGCCTGGAAGGCTGGAATGCTATTGGCACTGGGCATTGGGCCTATTAGAGCAGTATGAAAGGGGACTTATCAAGACAGAAAGTTCTGTCAAAGTTTCAGCGTAACGGCATTGACCCTACCCCTTACCAACTGCGCCCGCGGGTTCATAATCACGCAATCCCTTCGGCTGATGGCATGATGAGGAAAACTCATCATAAGGGGTCATTCATAAAGGACATTCACAAAGTATGACCTACTTTGGACCCCTCCCTCCCCCTTGTCCGCATTTGTCCTCATCTGACCTTACCCCTCCCTCCCCTTTGTGGACGCCTGCACGCCAAAGCCAATTTCTAATGTCATCATCTTTTTACAATGTTCCTGTGCACGTTTAAGCAACAGTTTCGGGTTTCATATCGCAGGATGTGCAGTAATAAAAGCCTCTTTAAAGTCGCAGTAAATTTTATACCATGCTTGAGGTTTTAGGCATACACCTCACTGACCTATTTGTCTTTCGGGTTGAAACAAGGAGGTGTTTCAAAAACTATCAAATTTAAAAAATTTTATGCAGACGTCTGCACTGGTCATAACCCCCTCCCCCTTGTCCGCATTTGTATGACCCCTCCCCCATTGAGGACGTCCTTTATGGATGACCCCTAAGAAAGCTATATCAGATTTAAGAAAATGTGGACTGCCTTGATGTTTGATCACAACCATAATGTTTGATTGTAACCATTTATGTAAAACAAAATGCGGAGAGCAATTGGTATATTAAAGAATACTCTTATCTTATCTTATCATCTTATCTTGTCTTATCTTACTGGAATAAAAGATATTCTTAATATAGGCAATATTCTCTGTACCACAGAATAAGTGAATATGATAAAATAGAAAACCCAACTGATATTGCTCACCAGAAATTCAAAATCTTTAGTGATAACATCTGTGCTCTATGTTGATTATGCTACCTTCATGCTTTTAGCTATTGTTTTGGCAATTTCACTATCAGCAGCATGAATTAGGGACAAGTTATGCTTAAAGGGTGCTTGATAGTGTAGTGGTTAGCGCGCTGAACTGTCAATCAAGAGGTCATGGGTTCAAATCCCCGCCAGGGCGGAAATTTGGTTCAAGATTTCTGTTCCACCTGCACCCCTTAGCCAACTCAGCTATGATGAGTACACTGACTGTACACTGTCGGTGGGAAGATGAGACGGTGAGGAAGAGGACTGGCCATCCACCCTCATATGCCGAGGCTAAGAAATGAAGTCACTAACACTTCATACCCATCGCTGCCTCAGGGCTAGCTTAAGGGACTTTCTTCTTCTTCTTCTTCCTCCTTCCTCCTGCTCCTGCTCCTCCTCCTGCTCCTGCTCCTGCTCCTGCTCCTGCTCCTGCTCCTGCTCCTGCTCCTGCTCCTGCTCCTCCTCCTCCTCCTCCTCCTCCTCCTCCTCCTCCTCCTCCTCCTCCTCCTCCTCCTCCTTCTTCTTCTTCTTCTTCTTCTTCTTCTTCTTCTTCTTCTTCTTCTTCTTCTTCTTCTTCTTCTTCTTCTTCTTCTTCTAATAAGTCTAGATGCTACATGATATACATTTCTATTTTATTATATTCACCATAAACTTGGTTACAAGAGCACGATTTCATATTGAGCTAAAGTGGCTTTTAAAATTTTATATGTATCTATGAATGTGTGTATATGCATGATGGAAGGTGGAGAGTGGTGCAAAATGCAGGAATACCAGATGAGCTACTGGTAATCAAACTTGCTCAAGAGATAAATAAAGAATCATCAAGTGTCATAAATGCAGATAAGAAGACGAATGCTTTCACAAGAAACAGAAGTATGGGTCAAAGATGAGTCATCAGTGATGACTCATCACAATATCTGTTTAACCTCGTAGAATTAGAAGCAGTAATGACACTCAGCCGAAGCAACACCAAGGCAAGAATCAAATTAAATGGAGGGATAATGAATAATCTCCAATTTGCTGACGATTTGTCCTCCCAAATAGAAGCTGAATAGAACTGTAGGATATTGTGACATAGAAACCAGTAGAATTTCGGCCTAATGATCAACGCTGAGAAAACTCAAAAACATGGTTTGAAAACCAGAAATACCAATAACTATCTTGTAGGGCTAACTAATAATTACCAGAGATGGAACTAATAATTACCACAGATGGCAGCAGCGAAAAAGACATACAAAGGACAATTGGATGCAACTTACATGAATTTCGAAACATTAACAGGTTATGGAGAAGCAGAGAAACAACAATGAAAAGCAAGACAAGAATATACGAGATAATGATACAACCCATTTTCCTATATAGATCGGAAGCTGGACAATGCGAAAGCACGATGAGAACAAAATAAGAAACTTGCAAGGATTTCAGGGCTACAGAAACCGAGAATTACTGACATAAGACAATTTTGAACAAGTAGAGAGAATGCCAGCTGACCGAATTCCACACAATGCACTACAAGCAAGAGCAGATGGAAAGAGAAACAAAGGCAGACCAAGACTGCTTTGGATTGACAACACAAATACCCGCAAGTAAGTGACAACACTTGGACTACCGTAATATTAAGAGAAGCAATGAACTTAACAAATGACTGAGGACAATGGGGATCCTTTATTCTTACCCACTGCTGCCAAATGGCTGGCATGAGGAACTGATGATGATGATGACGATGATGATGTACCTCACTCTTTGCATAGAACTTCGTTAGGGTGTTAAACATGGTTTTCGAACAGATCTTCTTTGTTAGATTTATTTAGATTTCATACTAACTGAGCCTGGTTCTTCTTAATTCTTTATGCAATTTTTCCAATGTACGTCGCAAATCGCCATTAATACGCCTATATGTCTCACTGGGATGCCAAGCAAGGTCATGTAACCAATCTCATTAGTTTAAATAGGTTTCTTTAGATTTAGTTCACATCAATTTAGCTTGACCTATTTCAATTCACTTTTTTCAAACCTACCGGTATATTTGCATGTATCTGGCTCTTTGTATAAAACCTAACCAGGCATCAAGAAATGCCTCAAAACTCATGTCATGTTACTAGTGCTTGCTGGCTTTCAAACCTTTAGATATCTAACTGTTTTCCACCTGGTGAAAGACTAACAATATCACAGATTCATATTTCTGTGCAGCTTTGCATGTGTTAACAATTATTGTACTAATAATTACAGGCCATTATTGCACTAATAATTACAGGCCATTAGACATAGTTATCTAACAGATCTTGTTTGTTTAGGTTTAGTTATATTTTCATATTGATTTAGCTTGGCTTTTCTTGCTTTTGTATTCTGTTTTTCTTATGCATTTTCTTCAGAAATTCAAAAACATAATTAAAAGTTCTGGGAATCGTTGCCATATGCTCAGGCCCGCATTAAGGGAGGTGCTACGGTGCCTGGGCCCGCAGTTTTGAGGGCCCGCATTTTCGGAATAACATTAAAATTTTATTGCACTTGTAATTGGACCCAGCGCTGATGGCCATATAGGTAATCACAGGACCCGGGCCTGCACTAGCCTTAATGCAGCCCTGCATATGCTGCCTTTTTGGTCTCAATGGACTCACTTTCTGGTAGAGACCTGACTTCGGCTTTGTTTTTGTGTACCATCAGTTGATGTCTTGTATATTACACACTGGCGCTATAGAAGTTGCTTATTTTTACTACTATTATTTTTTATTATTATCTGAAAATTCATACCATGTTGCTCCCTGCACAAATACCAATGCCATGTATAGTGATGTGCATGCTTTTGTGCTACAGGGTTTGCCCTGTGCAAAACTTTCTGCAAGCGCTTATGCAGCTCACTGGTGCATTACGAGTATAATATTCTGAAGCAGCATCAAAAGCTCCTCAACATCACCATACTACACCCAAATTTGCATTAATTACAGTGGCTGCCCACTGAACATAGAATTCGGTTGTAAATCTATTCCTATGGTTTATGAGGCATTACATGTAAATCAGGTTACCTATCTCTGCTCCATGCTCACCCCTCATACCAATAATATTGCATTCCATCAACAGATACTGGTACTTAAACCTCTGTTGTGCCTTGCATCAGAACAGGTGGACGCGGTGGTGTAGGCTGGTGCCTTGTAACCGGAGGGTCGCAGGTTCGAATCCACCTTAAGCCACTGAACTGTTGCTTCTTCATCGACTGTCTACGAACTATGGCACTCTAATCTCCACTATTTTTTACTTATTTACTTTAACAGTGTTGGGCCATCAGACACTCTTGGCAGGAGGTCTGCTTAGGAGTTCACTGACTGTCTACGTATGTGCATTTTGCATGAGTTTTCTAACGTCATTCGGGTGTACACTTCAGATTCATCTGTTTCGATATATGCTTATTCAGTTCACCAGTCTAACTTAGGTTTCGCTGACTCATCATATTTTGACCGAATCTCCAACACGTATGACTTTGGTTATGCTTTCATTTGAAGCAATAATTGATTGACGCCTTGTGCATCATGACAGTGGTGTAACAGAAGGAATCATCAGTTGACTATAGAGCAGATAATTCAATTTCAGAAAACATTTCACCCCAACATCAGTTGCTTCCTTATCAGTTCTTTTTCTCATGTTTTGCAACATTGTGGTGCTAGGATTCTACCAATTTTCAATCTGCTAAAAGCCCCATTAAGCAACATAGGTAGTTTATTCAGTAGAGCCTTGTAAAGAGCTATGGATATTTGCAGAATATGAAGAACGTGAAGTTCTAATATGTGAAGATGTTTAAGGTTGATATATATATACAAAGATAGACATTCACATAAACCAGATATGCAAAGCAAAAGAAACACGTGACTAAATACTGGTAATTTTCTCTAGTTTCTTATGCATTCAGGCAGTATCTGCAGTACTCGTATAGTTGCATACTGTTAGTAGAGCCTTACCTGCTTCATGATAGACATAGTGATGCTTGACATGGTAGTTCTTCAGATCTTTGAAGTAATTTGTTGACGGCGTCCCATGATGCAGATAGTAGTGTATCAAATCATAGATGACATATCCCAAGGCAACACCAGCAAGGACGCACTGAGCCGTAGCCTTCGGAAGAAGCGACATACCAATTGACCAGATGGCAAACGCAAATGGTAGAGCAGGAACCGGTGGAAACACTAAACGATTTCTGTTCATTGGATTCTAAACATCACCAGACCAATCTTCAGCTTACAATCAACATTAACAGCTATTAGCACAATTCCTAATTATGACAAATATTTAACAAAACTCACACCATCTTCAAGGAACAGTCTTCCATTTGAAATTAGAAAATTACCACCAGTGCCCACCACAAATAGTTCAGAAAACATTTTCAGCTCATCTCAAGATGCACCTTTTTCAATCTAAAAGATATATGTGTTACAGCAACTTTGTGAGATTTTTAAAATGTGCTATACAAAGTATTCAGTTACATACATACATACATACATACATACATACATACATACATACATACATACATACATACATATATACATACATACATACATACATACATACATATATATATACAATTGAATACTGACAAATATTATAATGCACCTAATCTTATACCTCTATATAAAAATGCAACAAATACACTTTCCAGTTTAATATTAATAATGTCAGGACTCTTAATTTTTTTAAATGTTTTCTAATAACACTGGTTAGTACGAACTAACCCTGGTTAGTATGAATCAATTAATTCAAAATGAATGAACAACTAACATTTATTATTATTATCATCATAATTATAATTGTAAAACATTTGATTTGCATATATTCAATTATTGTTTTTAAACCCGAGATACACATGATCCCTCAAGATTATACAAATTAGGGAAGTATTGTTCTGAATTGGCTAACTTTGCTGGTGGTTTTATTAGTGCAAAAAGTGCTGAAATTAGTGACTGCATTGAAGCACTGAACAGCCATAGTGCTGGCAGAAGAAAGTAGTTTCTCAATATTTAAGCAGCTGAGGACCTTAATAAGACCAAGGCCATCATTGCATTGTTGGGCCTAGAGTTTCAATGACAAGTGCTGCATTTTGATGTTTTTCCATCAGCTGCCATGTGCTTGTTATTGTTATTTGCTTGTTGTTAGTTGCTTAGTATTATTATCATTTTTACAGATACTCGAGTTTACATGACAGCTACCAGCCTTCCCTCATCAGCTTAACAGAAAACTTGTACTAGAAAGCTGTTCTAAAGTGACATGAATGATTTTGTTGAAAGCAACAAGTTCTAATTAAGCAGCACAGGGAATACTATTAGTTATCTTTACCTTATGATGCTGGCCATGGAACAAGAAGTGCAAAGTGATGAGGACTCTGGACCAGTGAGGAGGACGCAGATGAAACACCCAACGATGAATTATGTACTCGGCCAGCGACCACACCAGAACACCAACCAGGAACAGAATGGGCATTAACCAAACACTCACGCTCACACCTGAAACATGGACAAAACAAAATGACCACTCCAGCCTCAGTTTACAGCTCAACATCTCGTATCCTGGTTTCTACGGCTCCTTATCATCACCAACACCAACATGCATGCATGTAATTATGTAAGCAGCAAGGTATCTATTTAAATGCAAATGCATGTCAATTTAAAACCATAAGTGTCTTAATAAAATCAATAAAGGTAAATATAACTCACTTTTCAATTAAATTTTATCTGTGCCACAGGAAAAATCTATATATCCTCCTACTTCCCTCCATATACAGGCAATTAGCCAACACTGGAATGGTCAAGCAGTGGCCTAGTAATGGAAATATTTGTGCAAAACAAAGTCTTCCGTTCAATTATCCATGGCAAGTACTGTTGGTCACCGTAGGTGCAAACGGTGCACTAAGTAATAAGGGGTGTCTACATATATGTGGCTTCATAAGTGTGTCTGTTTGGTCTCTGTCTTGACCTTCATTTTATACAATATTTATCTACTGTTTCAGCATGTACAGTGAGCAATGCTTTCCCATTCAAGGGCAGCAAAATTAATGGTAGAGTTTAACATTGCCCAACCCTACATTTCAGAAGTACTCTCTCAGAAGAAATGATTAATACCCAGTTATTTCAACATGAATACTGAGTAACATATCATCTAACCAGTTTTTAAGAACATCCTCTGGTGTTGCTGACACTTTTGAGTGCGCTTTATAAATTTTTGATTTCACAATTACAAATTTTACTAATATCAGACGCACAATAACTTTCAAAATGATAAACAATTAAAACTGGAATTTTAGTTATTTTTTATGTGTTGCTGAATGGTTTCCATGGAAAGTTAGTAAAAAGAATTCATTAGACTGGTGCACAAATCGAGTACTAGTTCATGAACAATAGTAATGCTAGCATAGTAAAGAAGTTACAAGAAATTATTCTTCTTACTTTCGTTCTGCTCTTTTGTTATTTAACAATGTATATTTATACACTGAAGTATGAGATAATTTCTTGTATACCTACTTCCAGTCATAGTTCGAGAATTCGCATTTTACGAATTTTAAAAATTCACGAATTTTAACGAATTTTAAAACTGCAGTTTAAAATTCGTAAAAATTCGTAAAATAATAAAATAAAAGAATTCTTTGCCATGGCAAAGAATTTTATTATTTGTTTACTTTTGAACTTTTTAAGCAAGTAAATGTCAATGTCTTAGGCAATCAATCAGCCGTAAAAGATAGCTAACCAGCAAAACAATAGTACTGATATTCAGTTACTGTTCTACTTGGAGTCTTGAACTTCGATTTCTATCATAGTTGGGGTGTGTGACTGTGAGTGTCAGTCAGCAGAACGAAAAACCACCAGTGCCCCATGCAGCTCCAGTGTCACCAGTCAGCCTCTAACACAGCTTGCAACTAACAATGGTTAAAAAGGGTTGGCAACGTTCACCGAGCTGTCTTCTACTTCATCGTCCTCTGATTCTGAGTCAGGAACAGCCCACTGTTCCCACTCATCTTTAAAAAATTAGATTTTAACTAAATTAACTCGTTACGTAATAAACTTTTATAGGGCCTATTGAATTTTACATTAAATTCTAAGCAGAAACTTAACACAACAAATCATGACGTCTTCACATTTTGTTGTTGTTGCTTATGCTGTCTTTAAAAAATCCACTGTCAATGTAAAGAAAAAGGTCCAACAATGACCCAACGAATTTTTACGAATTTTTACGAATTTTAAAATAGACCAAAAATTCGCGAATTTTTACAAATTTTAAAACCGAAAGTCACGAATTCTCGAACTATGCTTCCAGTAATAGTACTGATCAGGCATGCTGGTATTTGCTTCTACATCAGGCTGAAAGTTCTTGTTATTAGTTCCATGCAAACCATACAGAAGCTCAAACGAAAACTTACCATGGTCAGTAATTAGCAATCAATCAAATTAATTTCATTTGCACCTACCGCCTGCCACTTGACCCAGCCAAGTTTCGTGTCCACCAGAACTCATGAAGTTGGAGAAGGACAGGTGCAGAAAGAAAGCAATAATTGGCAGCCAGAAGATGGGAATGATGTACCACCGGCAAGTCGTCAGGTTCTCAATGAAGTCGGATGAAAAGAATCGCAGGTCTTTGTCTTCTGGTGTAAAGATCCACTCCATATACGATTTCCCAAGTTTTCCAATTTCCAAAAACATCGGGTGATTAGCATTCACCAGATCATCATACTGCAAACAAAGGTTGTTCAGGACTTCTATCAACTTTTAGTTACGAGGGTTAAACAGCTGAACATATATCTTGTACAGAGAATCATTAACAGCAATTTAAAGCATTCTACTTGTTCAGACAAGTGCTTTGACTTTGAGGCATTTTCTCGTCTTCAATGTGATAAACTATTTTCAGTTTCTCTTGTAAACTGGAACAGCAAACAATATCTAAAGCACAGCCTGATCACACACCCTCTCAGGAAGTGATTATAGAAATGTACCACCATTGCTCAAATGAAACATTGTACACACATTGTGGATCTACACAACAAAGTTTGAGCTGGAATAAAACGCTAACATTTAACACTTTGTAAAGTATGCTAAAAATTCTATTGCATGGTTTGTCAATGTTAGAGAGTTGGTCAATGTTGGTTGTTGGTGAAAACCTAACTTTACCATCAAAGACTTCAGCTCACTTCCACATCACCGTATAATAACGTTTTCAGCTTACCATAAGGCATCAATTAGTTACAAAACACAATTCTAGAATGGTTACTTACTCGTTTCTTGGTTATTGCATATTCTGCAGAAGTGGCTAACTGGTTGTCATCAGCCTAAAAACATATTGTGAAAATTGTTTAATTTTCAACCAAATAAAAATATATTTTGTAACATCATGCATTCATGGGAAGTAATACAGGTCCTTATGTCACCTACATCATCACAGCTTGGATTAATTCCAACTTCCCTCATTATAACCTGTTTGAATGTGTTTTACATCCTCATTTCTCAACCAGCTAATCTCACCATTAGCCAGCCACTTTCCTTCAGCTTTAAACTGCTCTAGTGACACCTCTATTAAAAAAACCTGATCTAAATAAGGAATGTCTTGCTAATTACAGGCCTATTTCCAATCCAAATAACAGCTCTAAACTACTTGAACCTCCTTTATTTCTAGTATGTCCTGAGAGGCATGTGATTTATCATCTCTGACATTTAGTCCTTTTCAGCTTACCATAAGCGTATTTCAACTGAGACTGCTCTCAACAGTGCACTTAACAATGCACTTAATTCAAAGGACAACATATCTCTTCTCACATCTCTTGATTTGAGTGCTGCATTCGACAATGTCGATCACATCATTTTGTTGTCTTAACTCCCTCTCAACAAGTTGCCATAAATTCATCTCACTCTGATCCTGTTGCCTGTCGTTCACATGTGCCTCAGGGTTCCTTCCTTGCACCAATCCTTTTTTGCAATCTTTATTTCACCTAATTTCAAAATTCCACGCATGCATAATACAATGGCCCAGCAATATGCTGCTGATAATCTACGTCGCTTTCTCAGCAACAGATCCGTCAGCTAAAACTTATGTCAAACTCTAGTCTTGTCATCTCCTCAAATTTGGTTTTGCTTTAATGCAATCAACCAAGTTAAGTCCGAGGCAATTATATTTAGATCACACCGGTATATGCAGTGGCAACGCCAGCTATACAATTTCAGCAGGTTGCATCAGGGTCATGGGTGTTATTCAGCAGGTCGAAGAAATTAACGTTTTAGTTTGACGCATCAAGCAGCATAACCTCAACATAAACAGCATAACTTAGATATATAAAATGAAGAAAATTATTATTGAACACTTATAACCCAATTGACAATTGTTGTAGTATACTCAAATTTGAAACAATTCAGCAATTACAACGTTAAACTTTAGTTAGTTTACTAATCTTTACATATTTGGTCAAAAGTAAAATAGGCAGGTTATAAGGCAGGTCAAGAGTAAAACAAGCAGGTCATAAAGCAGGTCAAGAGTAAAGTAGGCAGGTCAAATGACCTACTGTGACCCATGGTAGCGCCGCCACTGAGTGCATGCATTCTTTCTCTTCACATTCTTTGGTTGACCTTATGAGAACCAAAATCCCGTAATCAGTCAAAATTAAAACTTTTGAAGTCACCACTTGTAGGTCACCATGATTTCACACATACCTCCTATTTACAAGTCTTCTTTCTATCACATTAGTTCTCAGTGCCCTTGCTAGACTAATTGCACATCTTCCTCGAACCTCTCACATCAGGACCTTTATGGCAGAAGAACTCTACTGGCTCCCCTTTTCTGCCCACATCCAATTCAAAGTCCTCATCCTTGTCTCTAAGGCTCAACTTGGTTTTCTCCAGAATATTTATGTGACTTAATACTTCACCCTCACTCTGCCGCTTCTCTCCGTCCTCTCAGTTCCTCTGACCGTTTGAACCTCCTTGTCCCCCGTGTCCGGATTTCACTGGCTCAATCTAGATCTTTTGCTTCCATTGCCCCTGCTCTTTGGAATAAGCTTCCTCCGTTTGTTTGTTCTTGTCTTCTCTCAGGTAACGTCTCTTCCTCTTTTACCTTTCTCAAAACTTGCTTTTTCTCTCGAGGTCTCTCGCACTGGGAGTGCTTCTGAATGGCTCTCCTGCCAGAAGCACTTTATAAATGCCCGAATATAACATATGATATAATTTCATCACATCGGCCATTCTCAGGCTGATGACATGGCAAAAACAGTTGCTTGCACACTGATTGCTTCTCCATTAGACTATGCGAATGCAGTTTTGCATGGAATATTCTTTTTACTTTTAAAGGACTCCAAATGGTTGAAAACTCTCTAAGGTTTTACATGTTCATCATCATCATCAAACGCATTGGATCGCTTTTATGAACGCTGCTGACTTCCTGTTGAATGGTGTATTAAGTTTAAGATTGCAAGCCTTACCGTTAAAAGGACCAGAATACCATCCTACCATCATAGCTTAACACACTGCTAACTCCATATTGTCCTCCTAGACTGCTGCATTCTTCTGACACTGGCTTGTTGCTAGTACCTAGGTTCAGGACAATTGAAGGATAACATGCTTTCAGCTGCTGTGCTCCTCATAATCGGAACCATCTATTTGACTCGCCAAATTACTACAATCATTTAAATCACCAATCAAGACTCACTATTATACTCTGGCCTTTGAATGACTCTGTCTTGTCCCCTAGCGAACGTATGTCCAATCGTCCATGGTTCAGATTTTGATTTGCTGACCTTGTGCACGTAATATGTGCACTCAATAAATAAATAAAAATTAAAATAAATAACATATGTAAAACTTCGACAGTTGTTTACTAAATGTATGAAGAATTGAGACAGACAGAGACAGTGAGAGTGACAGAGAAAGACAGACACAAAAACACATCGAAAGAAATGTGGCCTGGGAAGTCAGGTTATCGAAGGCAACAGAAAGAAATTGACCTAAAAATGATCAGATCAAGCCTGGTTTCTGAAAATCATTTGATACAACCATCTGGCTACAACCGATCCGATCAACAACATCTGTCATTTCATACATGAAAACCAAACAAAGTGACACAATGGAGGACGAAGATGCCATACAATCAAAGGATACAGAGACCACACAATCCATGAATTAGAAGCCACACCATCAACGGCCACTCATTCAGAGGATTTGAGGCCACATAATCAAAGGATCTAGTACAAAGGCCACTTAATCACGGATGTACAGACCACACAATCAGCCGGTGTAGAGGCCATACAAAGTATCTAGAGGTAACACAATTGCAGGAAGCAGAAGCTACACAATCAGAGGACATAGAGGTCGTACAATAAATGACAAGGTTACACAACCACAGGATGTAGAGGCCATAAAATCGAAGGATGCAGAGGCCCATAATCGGGATATGTACAGTGTACAGGTCAAACAATCAGAGCATGTAGAGGCCATACAATCAAAAGTTGTAGCAGCCACACAATCAGAGGAGATTACACAAGCAGTGGATATAGAGACCAGACTCTTTGCAGAATGTAGAGGAAGCCTAGTGAGTGTCAGGCGTTGAAGAGATGACCTCTGCAGCCGATGATATGAAAACTGGCTGAAACGTCAAATTGGGTAAATCAATGGACAGCCAACTCAGTGGAACTGGTTACGTATGGTCATCATGCTTCTCCTTTCCAGATAAACAGAATGCTTCAAATGTTTTTGAAAAGCATGGTTCATATACATTTGGTCTGCTTGCAAATATTGCCAAATATGATACAGAGACTCTGATACAAGTGGCACGAAATGCCTCTTAGTTAAAGCTGAACTCAGATCTATTTTTAACAAACACAACAGAATGTTAATAAGAACTCAATGAGCAGAATATTCATATTTTTTTATCTATCTTTGTCACATGCTTAATTCCTGTAAGTCACACAGAAATATTGTAATTCCAATACAAACTACTCCTAAAATTAGAACTTCAGATTAAAAAAATCCCATTGCTTTTCTTACTTCTAAGTCCCTTAGTGTCTAAATTTAATCAAGACGGAGTCCAACCATAAAGTTGTAAAAAATAAATCAATACAACAGTCCTCACAATAATAATAAAAATAATACTTACCATTGTCATCATTCATGATCATCATGATCATGATGATCATGATGATCATGATGATCATGATGATCATCATCATCATCATCATCATCATCATCATCATCATCATCATCATCATGATCATGATCATCATCATCATGATCATCATCATCGTCATCATCATCATCATCATCATCATCATCATCATCATCAGTTCCTAACATATAATTTTTGCTATTGTGGGACTATAGCTACCTCATGCAAAATTAATAATAAAATTATTATTATTGCTTATAGCTATCATGGTATACTGGTGACAAAAGATAAAGAAAATGATAGAACATCACGAGTATTATAGATATTGATTTTATCATAATTGCACGGAAAAAGAAAATGATAGAACATCACGAGTATTATAGATATTGATTTTATCATAATTGCACGGAAAGAGAGAGACAGACAAACGCACAAACAGACAGACAGATAAGGGTGGATAAGAGAGACTTTTCTTCACTTGATAATAAGAGTGCAAACTTGACCAAGACACAAAGTAAATACTGTAGGCTATAGCATGTGCAGGTGAAGTTTTTACCCAGATAGCCTTGTGCATACAGGAGGTTCAGGCTAAAGATCATTGAGAAGAGCAAAACTCAGGCAAACACAGGCTTTTCTTCTACCTGAACCATTCCAAACTCAAAACCAAAATGTCTAATCTTATGAATTAATTTTTTACCATCATGCAAAAGCTCACAATACCTTCCCCAATTTCCCTGAAAGCACCCTTAAAAGCAAGTCCAGATACATGTTTCCCTCTATATACACAATTTCAAAACTAAAACAGGAACAAGAGTGAAACAGAGAATGTGCAAAGCAAAACCCAAACGTTACAAGAAAGCCACTAGGAAACTGTAAAAGGTTTTGTCAAGATTATTTCAAACTGACATGACACAAAGGAAGCAAATGTGAGGACAAGAGAAGATCAGCAGAGATACAAGAAATGGAATAATGAGGCAAAGCAGGAGGTGTATAAGGTAGACAGAAAACTGTTTGAACTCCATTCTACCCATGAATCATGAACGTAAACTCCAAATTTCTAAAGCGCTACTCTAAAGCCAAGTGCAGGGCACCAGCTTATTCATGAGCACTGTGTTGCATCAGAGATTAATGTCCAGTTGATATCGAAGTCCGGTTGGCAGAGAGACCAGAGAGAGGAGACAGAGCAGCTGCTAATGCCATGACTGTCAATTATGTTCACTCTCCATCTAGTAACAGTGATAGGGTCTCAAGATAGTGGTTTTGACGTGGTCAAGACAGTCTCATGACCAGAAAATGTGGTCTTGGTATTGGTCTTGAACCATATGGTCTTGGTCTTTGTCAAAATACTCCGGTCTTGTTCTTGTTCTTCGTCTTGAGCCTTTGGTCTTGGTTTGAGACTTTGGTCTTGGTCTTAAACCGTTGATCTTGGTCTTGTGTGTGTGGCTGCCGACATGTAGTGGTAGACTAAGTAGAGAGAGACACAGACAGAGACAGAGAGATGTGCAGAGAGAGTGGTAAGAGCGAGACGAAGGAGGCATGTCTGCAGAGGCTGGCTGGCTCCAGCGCAAGTGGCTAAACGTGAGATGGGAAAACAGGAAAGAGGAATTTTCAGGCCCACAAAACTTACTATACAGGGTCAGGTTTCTGGAAGGCCTCAAGCGGCAGCCTACATACACTCTATATTCTATGTTCTTCCCAGTGAAACAAGGTTATTTCTCAAGCCTACTTTGGGTGAATGGCATTGGCATACATCACATTCAGGGCAAAGTATTCATGTCAGCCAATCAGAAACATGACAGCCGTCACGTAAAGTGCACATATCTGATTAATCATGACTGCCTGTCATATATCATGACATATGACTCACTGCAGGGCATACATTATCTTGAGCTACGTGACTACATCTTTAGCCATACAATGTGATTAGGCCTAGAACAGAATATAGGCGTACTTAGCTTGATATAACAATAAAGCTGCTCATAAGCAGATCACCATACACAAGAAAAATATCCAAAAACATATTTCATCTTTGGTGTTCATTTAAACAAGAATCTGCAACTAACAAGTAGTAATGATACAAATGTACACAGTAACTTCAATTGTTTATTAAAATTTCATGCATTTGTTCAAATGCCACATGTGGTTGAAAGCTTAAAATCTTATACTAAGTGTCCAATGTGTTAAGATAATTCTGAAATGATGTTAACTTTAGCAATTCCACACAAAAAACAATATAGGGGTCCTAGAAGACTTTAAAATGAGAAATGTCACATAACTGTAGGCCTACTATTCAATGCTTCAGTACTTTGTTTGAAATAATACAATTTAATTAGACAGTTGTTTACAAGTGGTGCAAGCGAAATACTCATATATAAAGAAAGATCAAAAAAGTACATTTCCTACTATGCCAAACTTTCTACAGAACCGAACAGCATCATTTATGGAAGCAACAGATGGCCAAACAGTGCCAACTATTACACTAATTCACCAATCTTTAAGGCACAGTCTTATCATGTTACAAAACATCATACAAGCAGACCAATCCATATGTGATCTTTTAATCCAGATTGCTTGAATCAACCAGTATGAGAATTGTAGGAAAAAGACTGGGCGGGGGTTAGACTTTGATTTACGTGGAGTTGGGGTGTGCAATGAAGACTTTACTATGGGGTCCTAAGAAAGACTAGGGGGTTAAACCCCCAACTCCCCCCCCCGAACAATTCTCACCCTGAAATCAACCAATATTGTGAAATGACAGTCAGACCATCTGATGCTGAAATATGTTAATGTGAAACAAGGAAGTAGGCCAACTGCCATAGACAAGGGAAAAAAGCATTTCATGCACTGCACAATAAAAATCAGAAAGGAATTCTGGACTGACAGAGACAGACAGACGGATATATAGACTCATATCCAAGTGGTGATTAGTGGGTGATCTTCAGCTAATTCCCCAATCCCCTTTCCTCAATGCAATGTGTTACCTGAGCGTTGGACGTCGTTAGACCATTGCTTGTTTTTGACTGGAATCCATTCGCCTCTCGTAAATCGCCGACATAGTAATCGTTCAGCATTTTAAAAGCCGCCTGGGAGTGGCGGTGTGGCATTCCCGACATCAGCTGCGTCACGTCCTCCCCGGCGTGTTCCACCAGGATCTTCCATCCGCCTGGATGACGCCTTACGAAAGGCGTAACGTTGTACACCTTATGACCATAAACAATCCACAGGTCGGCCTCTGTGTTGTGCTTCGCAACATCGCGCAGTGTAAAACAATTAGCCATATCCAACGACTACCTCGTCGTTCGTTGATTCGACTGAACTAAACCAACTGAAGATCTCTCGTATGAAATCCACCTACTTAAGCAATCGACTACGCGACATTCGTCAGCGCCACTCACCTGTTCGGAAATTACCAAGGTGAGCGCACGCTGTTACCGTAGTCTCGAAGTAGCGCGCATAGACCTATAAATATCTCACGATATATTTCACGATGGCTTACCTTACCGCGGCGCATGAGTCACTCACAGATTATATGAAATTATGAACAGAGTCTAGATATATAGCCTACACAATTAGGCTTAATACAAACAATCCCACACATAGTGTTCGCAAGCCTGAATTTAAATTAAATTGTTTCAAAATCGAATAGGCATAGGGTAGAGCGGGGCAAGACGCCCCACACCATTCCGTCCCCTCTGTGCTATGTAACTGTTCTGGTCTTTTCGTTGCACCCTATCGGGGTAATAATCAGCCAGGAGCGGGGAGATGGTTGAATGGTAACACGCTGGCACGAAGATCAGAACTACGCGGGTTCGATACCCGCTAGCCCCGTAAAGGTTACTCAGCCTTTTTACTCCCTACATTCCCTGGGGGAGACTGTAACATGAGCAGTAGGACAGATGGGCGTCTTGCAGGCTGCCATACAGTTAAATTAGATTCCTGTTAAACTTGTTATCATCTTTTACTACTATGTCATGTATTATTAATGTGTCCATTAATTATGTCAACAAATTTTAGGCAGATTTTGACCCCTCCCCTCCCTCCCCTTGTCAACAATTGTCAAACATTCAAGGACCCCTAATAAAATCATGTCAAAAATAATTTACCCCCCTCCAATCTTTCCCTCAAATATGAAACTCGAAATATTAGATTTTTCTAAAAGAACCCAGGATAGTCGCATTTAAGAGATTTTCTCATTAATCTGGGAACAGCAAACAAGATAATAGGCCCCCATAAAACGAAGAAAAATATATCGCGTTTGATTAAAATACAAAAAAAATAGATCAGTCATGAAGACTTTCCGAATCTATGGTTAGGCTTACTTTTTAATTAAATTATTGTTGACATCAATTTGTCTTGAGCACCCCTCCCCATGTCAAGAATTGTCAAACTTTCTCAAACCCCCTCCCTGCCCATTTTTTTGACATAATTAATGGACGACCCCTAATCTAACTGTAGCTGGTTTAATAAAGAATATACTTATACTTATTTACTTAGTAAACAGTTAAAATATGCCCTGCCTCGTCGTCAACATGATAATTTTCGCCCCATGTTGGTAAGAATAGGGCCTATAGGCCTATATTGGGAGATAGTTAAGGAAATTAATTAGTCAGTCAGCCAGCCAACCAGTGTTTAATCTAGTCCCCCTCTTCTGGGAGGGGAAACCAGGTTTCTGGGGGACCACCAATTTTTCAGATTTTTCCAACTTTCATCCAGACTTTTTACAACTTTCATCTTCAAAAAAGTTGATGACTTTTTTTTTTTTTAGTCATTCGTCCCAATTTTCCTATAGGAATTACTCTCTCAAAAAAGTTTATGACCTTTTTTTAGGGATCCGTCTCTCTGGGGGGGGGGGAAACCATGTATGACCATGTATCCTGGGGGGAATTTCCCTTCCCAAAACTTCTCTACATTATAATATTGCCGGCCTCTGGGGGGAAACATCAATCCTGGGGGGGGAACTTTACCCCCCCCCCCAAAGACGTCTAGATTAAACACTGCCAGCCAACCAGTCACTTTGTCAGTCTGTCAGTCGGCCCTTCAATCATTCAGTGAGGCAGTTGGTCATTTATCAGCCAACCCAGTCAATTAGTCGGTCAGTCAGCCACCTACCTAGTCATGAAGACAGTCCCTACACGTAAGTCACTCCGCAAATCAGTGAGCAGGCAAGCCGGTAAGCCAGAAACTTAGTAATTTTACTGATTTGGATAGAGCGAGGTGATGTCGAGAAACGTCATTGGATGATTTAAATCACAATGGATTGCAAGGATGTCGTCTGCTGAGCCGAGTGTACTTTCCCGCCAGTGGACTGAAAATGCAGGGAAGAGTTCAGTTGAGTAGGCCTATTGGCATTTGACGAGAGAAGAAGTCAATAAAGTAGGCCTATAGGTCAAAGAACCCACTCCTGATCGGTCGATTAAAAAGGATTGTTTCATTCGATAGGAAGATCAGTTTGTCGTAGTGTCTTTCTTCTTCTTTGTTTCTCTTCCGTCAGGCCGGGGCCGACGATGAGTCCTCAACTTGACGTCTCCAAGTTTCTCTGTTCCTGATTTTTTTCTATTGCCTCTCCCATACTCATGCAGGTTCATATTCTCTAGATCCTCTCGTATGTACATACGAGAGGATCTTGTCGTAGTGTAGAGGACTGTAAATAAACTCTATTCGTCGAACTTATGGAGTAAATAACATCGAAGAAGTCGCATCAAATTATCCAGTACCGATGTGCTGAGATCATGCGTTAACTAGGTGGTGATCAGGGCCGCATTAAGACAAGTGCGGGCCGGGGTGCTGTGATTACCTATATAGTCATCAGCGCGGGGCCCATTTACAAGTAGAATAAACAATTTAATGTACTTCCAAAAATGCGGGCCCCTCAAAACTGCGGGTCCGGGTGCTGCTGCACCTCCCCCCTCTTAATGCGGGCCTGGTGGTAATCGAACGATGTTCACTTGTGAATATACAGCAAAACTTCGGTATATCGAACCTCAAGGAACCATCGTCAACAGTTCGATAGCGCTATAGCGCCTAACCATGGGCTAGGCGCTAGGGGCTATAGACCCATTGCCGCTGGTCCATGGACTCCCATCCTACCTTTTGCAATCACGTTAAGCAGACTTATTGTCCTCGAGACCAAGGTCTTGGTCTCGAGTGCACTCGAGTTTGTTTTTTAAAGTCTTGGTCTTGGTCTTGAGACCAAAAGTCTTGGTCTTGGTCTTGAGGTTCAAAGTCTTGGTCTTGGTCTCGCAAGACCAAGACCGGTTGTCAATATAAACAGTCACTTAACAAAACTCAAGAATTTAAAAATTTATCAAGCCTGTTTGCATCATAGCCTACGACAAATACCTACGGACGGATGCAAGTCTTGTTGGTCAGGAAAACCCATCGGCAGCAGCAGCAGCTATGTTATGCTGTGTCTGGAAGCCCTGCCGAGACTGTTTTGAAGCCAGACGGTCTGATAAACCATGGGAGGATTTTTAACAGGCTCACGATTTGTACATTTACATCCAGTGTTGAAAAGCCAGTGTGTGCCAGCGACTTCAGCACCTATGGGTTCAAAGTCTTGGTCTTGGTCTCGAGGTTCAAAGTCTTGGTCTTGGTCTTGAGGTTCAACGTCTTGACAAGAAGACTGACGTTAAGACGTACCTTTCATTCGTAAATTTATATAGCGCCACTTCAAGGGAACTACTCAGAGGCGCTCCCGACTCCAGCACGGCGAAAAAGAGCAGTTTTCAGATGGTCATAGAAGGTACCCTGTTCCAGTCTTGTTGTCAAGACCTTAAACCTCAAGACCAAGACCAAGACTTTGAACCTCAAGACCAAGACCAAGACTTTGAACCTCGAGACCAAGACCAAGACTTTGAACCTCGAGACCAAGACCAAGACCAAGACTTTTGGTCTCAAGACCAAGACCAAGACCAAGACTTTTAAAAACGAACTCGAGTGCACTCGAGACCAAGACCTTGGTCTCGAGGACAACAAGTCTGACCTGTTCCGTGCAGCCTGTCCTTAATATCATATTGTCTAAGACGCTGCTGAGCACAGGTTGAGTGGCGTCATAGCAAGTACTGTGTGGTGGTGAAGGTGATGATGATGATGATGATGATGATGATGATGATGATGATGATGATGATGATGATGGTGGTGGTGGTGGTGGTGGTGGTGGTGGTGGTGACCAAAACCGGCTGTCTACAACTTATTAATTATTAATGACTTACAGTCAACGTCCTCGACAATACATCAGTGCATCAACTTGTCCGCAGCTCTTCGTATATTCAGCGTCCCTATAAGTAACATTTACTCTCTTGCGTACGTACTTACTGAATCAGATAGCATCGTACACGAATAAGCTACAAAGCAGTCAACCAGTAGATCGAACGCAGACTAGAACATGATTGGATGTATGTTGCACGTGATATAAATCAAATAACATGATTGGCTAATGACTGGTTACGTCAAACTATAGAAACAAACACATGTGATGACGTCAAATCAGTTGCCATAGTAACCGCAAAGGTTAACGTTAAAAACTTAAAGTAATGTTTCAGTGAATTTGTACAGTAGATATAATTAGAAGACAAATTGCTGCATTGGACGAAGCAAATGAACTTTAAAACGTGTTATATTTGTGAAATTTTCGAAATGATTACTAAAAAATTTAATATGGGACGTATATTTTGCACTTGACAAAATGGGCGAATATAAGGCTGGAACGCCAGCTTGAATCGAATTTTAGCTGCTTATAGTTCGAAATCCATGAGATTTCGTTTATTCCAGGTATGCGTTATAGACCTATGACTTATAAGCAACTGATTGAAAGTTGCCAATTGTTAGGCCTACTTGTTATAGGCTTTATGACTTAATACATCTAACTTTGGAATCTTTAGCGGTTAACTCTGGTCTAGATAGTGTAGTGGTTAGCGTGCTGCACTGTCAATCGAAAGGTCTGAGGTTCAAATCCCCGCCAGGGCAGAAATTTGGTTGAAGATTTCTGCTTCGCGTGAGTCCCTAGCAAACTCAGCTATAATGAGTACACCGACCGTACTCTGTCGGTGGAAAGATGAGATGGTAAGGGAGAGGACTCGCCATGCGCCATCATAATATTGCCGAAGCTAAGAACAGGAAGTTGCTTACACAGTACACTTCGTATACCCAGGGCTAGCTTAAGGAACTGCTCTTCTTCTTCTGTTCTCTGATCATTTATGTGCAGGGACGGAAATTGCATGATTCTGCATGAACCCTTTTATGTGATAATTTCATATTAAGATTGCCAGTTACATATTTTTGTCATTTTAATGGCTAAACCTTTCTCAGTATGCACTGTATAAGCAAAATACACAACACAAAGAAAGCCGACTTAATAAAGCCAACTTCAAGCAAAGCCCATGAAGTCCAAAACGGAAGACCAACAGTACTTTTAGGAATATTTGTCCTCTGGTTCATACCTTTATGAAAATTTAGGTTCTGAAGTTTGTTTTCAGCTGGAAAAAATTCAAAATCTGACAAAAGGTACAACCAAAACAAAGCCAGCAATAAACAAAAGTCACAATCTATAGGGACATTGCATATTAAAGAAGATCCCAGAGGTTGAGAACACAACACCAGTTGGTATTTTAAATTATGGTAGGTTTAATATTATATTTATGTCACTTTAATACTTATTTTTAAAACTTATTTTCAGCAGATTAAAAGTAAGAATAAAAGCAAGAAAGCCAGAAAGCAGTCATCACTAAAAAGCAAGTTGGCAGGTATTTTCAAATATCAGATTCCTCTATTTGATAACTTTGTCGTTTTACTTGGTAAAAATTGTTTTCAGAAGGTGGTAAAATAAGAATGCAAAGAAAGCTAATATCACAGCCAAGCAGAGTCAACCACAGAAAGCCAAGAAATCCAGAAGACCAGGTCGTATCTTAAAATAAATTTTCCAGTTCAAATCTTTGCAACACTTCACTTTACGAGCTAAAGGCTGCTTAAAGTAGGTAAACTTAGGCATACCAGCTTCAGAGATGTCATCATTTTACCCGTTTGCTGAGGATTGTCCAGCCCGCTAGTAGTAGTGAGGCACCCTTATAGCGGCATGGCCGTGTTACGGCACAATATAAATTATTATTATTATTGTTATTATTATTATTAATATTATTAATATTATTATCATCATCATCATCATCATCATCGTCATCGTCATCGTCATCATCATCATCATGAAAGCAAAGCCCAGAGGTCCTGAATAAAAGATCAGCAGTTATTTTCAAAGTCTGATTCCTCTGTTCCATATATCATTGTCATTTTAGAGGGAGACTTATTTTCAGCAGATAAATACAACAGCAAAAACAGCCAAATATCAAAAGCTACCATTAAGGCAAAGTCACAAGCCATTGACAGGGAAATGCATAGAGGTACAAAACAGTAGTCCTACGGGTTATTTATAAATTAAATTTCAAAGATTCACGTGTTGCATACCTGGTAATTACAGTTTTCAGCCTACGTAAGATATCAGTATAAGTCAATGCCAATGCTAAACAGCCATCATCCAATTAGAAGACCTGCAGGTACTTTTTCAAATGAAAATTTCTCTGTTTCATATCTTTATGTCACAGTATGGGCAAAGTTTTGTAGCAAACCAAATCATATAAAATATCAAGAGCCAGCATCAAGAGAAGCCTATGTCAAAAGAAAGCCATTAAAGCCAGCACAAAAACAGAGACCAGAAGTACAGTGCAGAAGATCAACAGGTATTTTTCTACTTAAAAGTTGTCTGTTTCATGTCTTTTTCACGCTATTATCAACGGGGTTTCTTTCAAGATACAAGTTAACAAAGTATCAATAAAGCCAACATCAAAACAGCAACTTTCCAAGCAAAGTGAATATGAAACCAAAGCCCAATGGTCTAGTAGGCCTACAGAACTTCAACACAGGTATTTAGAAATTAGATTTCTGTGTTCTAGATTTTTCTGCCATTTATTGGCCTAGATTTCTCTGTTTAATTTCAGAGATATACTGGAAAACGTTCAGCAAAAATACACAATATCTGAAAAAAGCCAACATTGAGAGCAAAGCATCTTCAAAGCAAGAACATGAAACAGTTCAACTACGGAAAATAAACAGGTAAGTACGAAATTCAGTTTTATATCGTTTTAAGGGCTAGAACTTTAGATCTCATGCCCTTCCCCCAGGGCATTACAAGTAAAAGAGAAAATCTGAAGAAAGCTGATTTTAAAACATAGCCAGAATCAAAAACAGACCTGAAGTCAAGAACACAAGTTCAACTGGTATTTTGGTACAAAGTCTGACCTGATTCATATCACGACTTCCTTTCACGGATTAAACTTATATTATTTGTTAATTAAACATATTATTCGTTAATAGACCGATACCTCTCCTATTGCAACCTTGTATGGGCATCTACCTACCACACTCGTTTGACTTGCTTGATGCTACTGCTGAACTTCAACACTTCTGAGAATTATATGCAATGTGTCCCCGAGAGCGCACACTAAAAATATGTACCTGAATTTGGGAATCCTGCTCCTTGAAAATCTAAACAAATTACAGGTAGGACTATTTATGTATAAGTTCCATATGCATTTGTTACCCAAAAGCTTTGATGGCTGGTTTTATACAAACTCCACAGTGCACGATCATCAAATGCATTCATCAAACAAATATCACCAACACTGCAAACGTACTAACATCAGGAAATACAGTATTCGAAACTATGGACCGGTGCTTTGGAATTCACTGCCAAATACGCTCACCCTCCTCCCCACCCCGCATAAGTTTAAGAACAGGTTTAAAGCGCATCTTATGTCTAAACAAAATAGAGATTGTATTAGACTTAAACTGTGTTAAGCACGTTTATCTGCTGTTGAATTGAGTAAAGTGCTTGTAAGCTCCTGACTGTAGAACTAGTTAGTAGAAATGTTCGCTGCGAAAAATCTAAAGAAATTTTTAAATAAACAACATTAATGGTTACGTTTCATATTTAAAATCTGTGTGAAATATAAAATTTGTCAAAACGATGTGTAATTGCTAATCATTGTATAGATTAGACTGACTGTTACACACTTGTATTAGGGCTACCTTGTTAGCGAAACCTGAGGTTCCTTAGGGTATAACCCTTTGTCACTGAAACGTACATGTTTTGTCTCAATATGTAAACGTTGTTTTTTTTAAATGAGGCGATGAACAATAAAAAAGTTGATTTATTGATTGAAGTTTTTCCACAGACAAATATACAAATACCAAGAAAGGCAAATATCAAGAAAGGCAAAGAAAATTGTTGCCAGTCAGAGAAGACTGGCAACAATTTTTGGAATTAAGATTTTCCTGGCTCATATATATATTGAAGTTATTTAATACTGAAATTTTTAGGAGATAAACACAAACATCAAGAAGGCCAACATCACAGCAGATCAAAGTCCAGAGAAGATTGGCAGGTATTTTCAAATTAAAATTGCTTAGTCACATGAAGTCATTTTAGTGATGAAACTTTTTGAACAGATAACACAAAATACCATGAACGCCAAACAACAAAGCTATCATCAAAGCTCGGAGAAGATTGACAGGTATTTTTCAAATTAAGGTTTTTCTGTCTTTTATGTTGAACCTGTTTTAATGATGAAAGTTTTTCAGCAGATAAATGGGTCATTCCGTGTCAGGTCAACACAGTGACCCGGCATCACCATCTCCAATTTTGATGAAATTTGGCAAGGTGATAGAACCCAATAAGAAACTCTCAAAACCAAAATTTTAGGTTTTTGGGTCAACCAATGTCCGAGATACTGGTCATTGAACCTCGACCAAAATGGTCAAATTTACGCTGACCGGACAAGGGTTAAACTGCTGTATCTCAGCTCCTATTGCACCTAGAAACAAAAGTAAAATACCAAATTAAAGCTGAGTGAATGCTCTATATGGGCAAATCATCTAGAATAGTTATTTTAAGGAACCAAAACGTTTGAGCAATTGTAACCTAGTAACCCTGACCTTTGTACTCTCATAATTTTATGAACTTTATTCTGTTCAAAGATCTCATTGTTCTAAACAACTGGTGAAAATTTCAGAGTGGGATCTCCAATAGTCTTTTTGTTATGATTTTTTGAATGGTCACCTGTGGGTGCGAATCACGTTATAAATCAAGGTAGGCTACCGGTATGTTAAATGATATGTCCGATAGCGTGAGAATAACAATTCAGCTGTCAAATCAACATTCCTCCAAGTTTCAGTACTAGCTAGATATTGTCTTTCCGTTGCTATTTGAGTAGCTTGCATCTCATGGGCATTCAGTGTATTTGCCCTCCGAGTCCCAGTACAAGATGGTTGAAGTCCTGCTGTCAGTACATGCACTCAAGATATTATCAGTAGATCACTTGGACGTGGATAATGAAAAGATCAAGCGGGCTCATGTAGATGTAGAAGTTTATTTCCACTTCATTCTGTTCAGCAAATGTCAGCATTACACAGTTACGCCAACAATGGCCATCACACTTGGTGGTCACAAAGCCCTTTAAGTCTGCAAATTTCACAGCTTGCTGGTCAGTATCAACAGACTGTAGAACATCAACAGACTCTTATTGTCGAACACATTCAACTCTGGACTCATGACTGAGAATTTCTTCACTTCCACAAGTACTCTGTTGATATAAGTTGAATGCAGTGGAGTCTTCTGCTGCTTAATAAAGCTAATTCTTGCTCGTATTCCTCTGTGGTAGCAATATAGAAATTGGCTGATGGAATGTCTGCCTTTGTGAAGAGGAACAAGTGATGTGGTGTCATAATTTTGTTGTCTTATGGTTTCTGCAGACTGGCTCATGCAGCAAGTCAAGAATTGTTATTTTCCAAGTATGAAAGTAGTTTAAATTGCAATATATAATTATAGAATGACAAAAATTGTTTTACAAGTAAGATTTCAAGATATCCGACAGGAAACTCTTTAAAATCAAGAACAGCAGCAAGATTTAGTTTAAATTGAAAAGTAGATAGGCAAATCTTAAGTATTGTTTTGTTCAGCATCATGTGTAAGCAAAAAAAATCATTTTGTTTATGATTTAATATATCAGTGTACACAGCACTGAATAAAAAAAATACAACAGTACTGATATGCAATTCGAGCCCTCGAGTGGACAAAATCATCTTTAAAAAATCATTTAAAAATACTATTAGAGATCCCACTCTGAAATTTTCACCAGTTGTTTAGAACAATGAGACCTTTGAATGGAAAAAGTTCATAAAATTATGAGTGTACAAAGTGACCTGGGTCAGGGTTACTAGGTTACAATTGCTCAAATTTTTTTGTTTCTTAAAATAACTATTTCTAGATGATTTGCCCATATAGAGCATTCACTCAGCTTTAATTTGGTATTTTACTTTTTTTTCTAGGTGCAATAGGAGGGGGGCCATCCACATATTACGTACGCACTTAGGGGGGGGAGGGGGGTCGGATTTTGGCGATTTTGCGTACGGGTGCGAACGGGGGGGAGGGGGGGTAACAAAATGTGTACGTACCCAAAATAAATTTCTAATTATGACGTCCACATTAGCCTATTTATAACTCTGTATTATCCTATAGTCGTCCCATGGCATTTTATTACATTATATAAAAGCCATGTGCAGTTATTCTGTGCTGTGAACGACACCTATAATTTGTCTATATTGGCCCTTCAATAATCTGGCCTAAAGTGCAGACAGACTGCCTGGAGACACTTTCTGCAGCTGGTCATCGGGGGGGGGGTGCGTCAAATGTACGTACTCAGGGGGGGGTGGAAGAAAGTACGCTTGCGAACAGGGGGGAGGGGGTCCAATTTTCGCGGATTTTTGTGTACGTAATAGATGGATGGCCTCAGGCTATGAGCTGAGATACAGCAGTTTAACCCTCGTCCGGTCAGCGTAAATTTGACCGTTTTGGTCGAGGTTCAACGACCCGTATCTCGGACACTGGTTAACCCAAAAATCTAAAATTTTGGTTTGGAGAGTTTCTTATTGGGTTCTATTGCCTTGCGAAATTTCATCAAAATCAGAGATGGTGATGCAAAACTTTATTCAAAATTGTGTTGATTTGATGTGGAATGCCCCAAATACAAAGCCTAGGGAACTAGGTAAGTATTATTCAAAGCACGATTTCTCTGTCAAATATCGAAGAACTGTTTTAATGATGAAAGTTTTTCACTAGATAAATACAAAATACCAAGTAAAACAACCTCACAACAAAGCCTTTCTCAAAGCGCAGAGCAGATTGACAGGTATTTTTCAAATTATGGCTCTCTGTCTCATGCATGTATTGAATGCGTTTTTATGATGAAAGTCTCAGCAGGTAAATACACACACCAAGTAGACCAAAATCGCCAGAAAGCCATAATCAGATTGAATTTAAGTGGCAGGTATTATTCAAATTAAGATTTATGGCTAATAACGATTACGTTTTAATGATGAAAGTCAGGTAGATAAACTAAAATCCAAAGTCATAAAAAGTCTTCTTTAAAGCCCAGGAAGATTGGCAGGTATATTTTTTATGGTTTCTCTGTCTCATATATTGAATGCATTTTAACGATAAAGTTTTTTTTAGCAAAATACAAAAACCAAGAAGACCAAAGTCACAACCAAGCCATTAAGGCCCAAAGAAGAATGGCGGGTAATGTTCAAATTAAGATTTCTTTGTTTATGTATTTAAGCCATTTTAATTAAATATAAGTTTTTCAGCAGATAACTTAGAAACCAAGAAGACCAAAATCACAACAAAGCCTTCCTCAAAGCCCACAGAAGATTGGCAGGTAATTTTAAAATTGAGATTTCTCTGTTTTATGTATTTGAGTCATTTTAATGAAATTAAACTTTTTCAGCAGATAATACAGAAACTAAGAAGACCAAAATCACAACAAAGCCTTCCTCAAAGCCCAGAGAAGAGATTTGCAGGTAATTTTAAAATTGAGATTTCTTTGTTTTGTATTTGAGCCATTTTAATTAAATTAAAGTCTTTCAGCGACCAACCCTCGTATCGAGGACGGTTAAAGAGAGAGAGATAATACAGAAACCAAGAAGACCAAAATCACAACAAAGCCTTCCTCAAAACCCAGAGAAGATTGGCAGGTAATTTTAAAATTGATATTTCTTTTTTATGTATTTGAGCCATTTTAAATAAATTAAAGTTTTTCAGCAGATAACACAGAAACCAAGAAGACCAAAATCACAACAAAGCCTTACTCAAAGCCCAGAGAAGATTGGCAGGTAATTTTTAAATTGATTTATTTGTTTTATGCATTTCAAAATTGAGATTTCTTTGTTATGTATTTGTGCCATTTTAATGAAATTAAACTTTCTGAGCAGATAACACAGAAACAAAGAAGACAAAAATCACAACAAAGCATTACTCAAAGCCCAGAGAAGATATTGGCAGATAATTTTAAAATTGAGATTTCTTTGTTTTATGTATTTTAGTCATTTTAATGAAATTAAATTTTTTTAGCAGATAATACAGAAACCAAGAAGACCAAAATCACAACAAAGCCTTCCTCAAAACCCAGAGAAGATTGGCAGGTAATTTTAAAATTAGGATTTCTCTGTTTTATGTATTTGAGTCATTTCAATGAAATTAAACGTTTTCAGCGATAAGGCAGAAACCAAGAAGACCAAAATCACAACAAAGCCTTCCTCAAAGCCCAGAGAGGAGATTGGCAGGTAATTTTAAAATTGAGATTTATTTGTTTTATGTATTTCAGCCATTTTAAGCAAATTAAAGTTTGTCAGCAGATAACACAGAAACCAAGAAGACCAAAATCACAACAAAGCCTTCCTCAAAACCCAGAGAAGATTGGCAGGTAATTTTAAAATTAGGATTTCTCTGTTTTATGTATTTGAGTCATTTTAATGAAATTAAACGTTTTCAGCAGATAACACAGAAACCAAGAAGACCAAAATCACAACAAAGCCTTCCTCAAAAGCCCAGAAAGGAGATTGGCAGGTAATTTTAAAATTGAGATTTATTTGTTTTATGTATTTCAGCCATTTTAAGCAAATTAAAGTTTTTCAGCAGATAACACAGAAACCAAGAAGACCAAAATCACAACAGAGCCTTACTCAAAGCCCAGAGAAGATTGGCAGGTAATTTTTAAATTGATTTATTTGTTTTATGCATTTCAAAATTGAGATTTCTTTGTTATGTATTTGAGCCATTTTAATGAAATTAAACTTTCTGAGCAGATAACACAGAAACCAAGAAGACCAAAATCACAACAAAGCCTTCCTCAAAGCCCAGAGAAGAGGTTGGCAGGTAATTTTAAAATTGCAATTTCTTTGTTTTATGTATTTTAGTCATTTTAATTAAATTAAACTTTTTCAGCAGATAATATTATTAATTATTTAGAATATTAATTAATTAATTAATTATAATTATTAATTATAATTATACTAATTATTATATAATATTATTATTTATTATTATTATATATTATTATATTATATATTATTATTATATATTATTATTATTATATTATTATTATATATTATTAATTATTATTAATATATTATTATAAATATATTAATTATAATTATTAATTATTATAATTATAATTATATTATTTATAATATTAATTAATTAATTAATTAACTAATTAATTATTATAATATTAATATAATAATATTAGCAATCAGTTCTCAATTCTAGCAGTCAGTTCTTGATTCTAGCAATCAGTTCTCGATTCTAGCAATCAGTTCTCGATTCTAGCAATCAGTTCTCGATTCTAACAATCAGTTCATGATTGTAGAAATCAGTTCTTGATTCAAGCCTTCAGTTCATGGTTCTAGTAGTCAGTTCTTGATTCTAGCAATCATTTCTTGATTTTAGCAATCATTTCTTGATTCAAGCCTTCAGTTCATGGTTCTAGCAAACAGTTCTCGATTCTAGCAATCAGTTCATGATGATTCTAGCAAGCAGTTCTTGATTCAAGCCTTCAGTTCATGGTTCTAGCAATCAGTTCTTGATTATAGCAATACAGTTCATGATTTTAGCAACCAGTTCATGATTCTGGCAATAAGTGCATACAGAAGGGTGTGCCTAACAGTCCCCTGGGGCCCAAAACACCAGAAAGCCTTATAAATATGAACTTAAGGCTGGCCTAACTACCGCCACACGATTACCTACTGTTGATTTCTCACAGGATTTTGGTCTTTGGTACATGCGAGTGCGTCTGCAGTCTGCTATAGAATGTTGTTTGATTTAATGGGTCGAAGACGGAAGCGAAAAACCTATCGCTTTTGCACGCATTAAACTCTCAGAAACCCAAACTAGCGTCAGGTACTGACCAGTGGCGGCGCCACGTTTTGAAAAGTGGTACGGCAAATTAGAGGGTCTGGGTAAAAGTGTACGGTAAAATTATTTTTTTTCCGTAAAACCTTAAAAAGTGGTACGGCAAAAGCTGTACATCAAACATATAGGCGGCGCCGCTACTGGTACTGACAGGTACCTTTTTTGCAGAAAGTGAATTGACTTTCGGTATCACCCGTTATTTAAGAACGTATACACAGTGGCCGATTTCTTATATGAGGTAGAAAGCATATCCAGTCACAACGATGGTCGACCTTTGTAGCATGTAGGCCCTACATTCTTGTAAATAATATTTGTCTATTCTGTTTTGGGAACGCCGCCATCGTTTTGAAAACATACGTTTTCAGTAGCATTATTATGTTATATGGATGCGAGGCCTGGATAACGAAAGACATTGAAGGAAGGATACTGGCCTTTGAGAGAAAATGTTATAGGAAGATTATGAGAATTGGATGGATACAAAAGGTCAGCAATGCAAACTATATAGACGAGTACATCTCAAAGTAAACATGATGCAGAATATAATTCAGAGGAAGCTGGGATTGTTTGGCCACATATGCAGAATGAGTAATGATAGGAAGGTCAAGACATTAGTGTTCGGAATGACGGATGGTTCAAACAAGAGAGGACGACCCCATAAAGAATGGCTCGACGATATCCATGGGCGGCGATCCCGGGGAGGGGTCGAGGGGGACAAGACCCCCCACCATTAAGAGTGGGGGGACAAGCCATACATCGGACCCCCCAAATTTTGAGGAAACCCCCAAAAAGGTCATAAAATTATAAACAAAATTTTGACCTCTTTTCTCACCAGATCAGTTCAAAACTTTTTTTCACCAGATCAGTTCCAAAATGTCCACCCACCTGTCAAACAAGATCGCCGCCACTGACGATATCATCGAACGGTGTGGAACTTTGCTGCAGGAGCTGAGCCACACCGCATTGGACAGACTACAATGGAAGAACGCAGTGAAAATGGCATCAGACACCTACGGCGTTGAGCCCACGGTTGTTGATGCAGGGGCGTAACTTTAGTCTAAAAAGTGGGGGTACCGATACGTTGGTCTAAAAAGTGGGGGGTACCAATTTCTTCTCCACTTTCCCTTTTTGCATGGTGGCCATTTTGAACATAGTCCCTGTCAGTATTCTCATTAATTTTGGCTCTCGGTTTACCTATGTATCTAAGTACTTTCGCACTTTTGGCGGAGACTGCATTCTCTGGGAAGGCCAATAATAAAAATATTGATTGACATTGTTTAAAAAAGTGGGGGGTACAGTACCCCCAGTCCAGAAAGTGGGGGTACGGGTACCCCTCGTACCCCCCACAAATTATGCCTATGATGATGATGATTCCATCGCGAACGAACACGCTGGAATCGTGATGATGTCATTAATCTACGACGGTCGTCATCGTTCTTGAGGGTGGGAGGTATCCAAGGTATGTCACGGCTTCGTCTCCGGACTTTGCCGGTGACAGACGCAGACGCTCAAGAAACCACCAGCACTCCTGATAATTAGGGATTGAAGAGCGGCAGAAGATGCCCAAGTTTATCGCGGAAAGTTACGTCACACGAAGCTCATCCCTCCGAACTCGATTGAATAACGACCCAGGGCTGATACGGGCGAGCGACTCGCGAAGCTTCTCCATCCACCCCCCACTAACCCCCCCCCCCTTCGGTCGCACCGACTCCAGAGACGAGAAATCGGACACCCGTCAAGCGGCCAATCACACCGTCACTTCATTAAGTAACCGGTTCATTCCGGTTAACGAGGCGGTTCTGCAAGAATTATGGGGGAGGGATAAGTATAACAGAGATCGAGGAGCAAGGAGGATTATCCCGTTTCTGGTAAATCCATACATTGCCGAATGCACGCGTATACCCACTCCCAAGTCTCTATAGTATTGCAAGGCTGAAGTTTAGATATATGACACGCACGAACAGCCTACATACGTAAAAACGTCTGTCAAAAGTGAAAGTAGACCTACGTGTATACAGTATATATATATATATATATATATATATATATATATATAATGTTTTATAAAATAACTTTTTGATAAAAATAACTAGCTGTAACCCGTGAAAAATCAACATCCCTTGGAGGGAGGGAGGAGGGAGGGAGAGGAGGGCGATAAGTTAGCTGGACCCGTGTACGTGCTTGCATTATGCAGACAGCCAGCTACGTCCGGGACTGGCGGGGTAAGCTTCGCCCGCTGTAGCCTATAGCCAAAAGTTACACAACGGGACATTGGAAAATATGGAGTGAGGGATTGTTTGATCAGAGGCCTGCCTACATGAACGTCTAGTGCTTACGCGCTCATGTTCAGCAACATGTGCAAACATTTTCGGTGTCGTGACATTCTGTCCAACATCTGACAACTGTTAATGCATTCTTTCTCTTTTGCGACGCCATTGTTAAATTGCAAACGTTTGCAGTAAAGGTCGTAATGATGACTAAAAACAAGTAGGTTTAGCAAGGTCAGTCCTTGTACTATGGGCCATGGAATACCCTTACAGAGGCAATAGCAGTGATGAGATCCAGGGTTGCTTGCGTAGGGTCAAGGGAACCCCAGAGAGGTGCCACGTTCTACGGCTCACAGTGCAACGGACTGAACTTTAGAGGCGCCGAAATGTAGCCAAGTAGACGAATGAACTTTGAAGAATAACCGAGAGGTGCCAGTGACAAAGAATCCACAATTTCACGTGACGGAGGTTGATCAGAATTGATTTGGACTGTGGCAATTCAAGTACGGGTAAAAATCTACATCAGAAAAATATCTCATTGATGGAAGTCAGAGAGAACTAACTGAACTGAGGCGTTTCGAATATGAGTGACAATCTTCATACAAAGAACGTCTTGTTGAGGGAGGTTAGAATAGGCAATAATACCAGTGTTGTATGCGAGACCGTAAACTTCGAGACCGAGACGAGACCGAGACAGTCGAGTTCCAAGACCGAGACGAGACCAAGACAATGAGGTGCCGAGACCGAGACCGAGACCAAGACACGAGGTCCGAGACAGTACAAGACATTTTTGGCATTTACTACAGTATGGTAAATGCGAAGACTGAGTGCCTGTGTATATAAACAATATGGTTGCCACTGAATTCGCTCCAATAGAGCGCTGCTACCTACCAGTCATATCCCATAATGCAATTCGCTAAGTAAATAACGAACACGAACTTATGTTAAAAGCATGACGAAATGAACACTTTAACTGTTTGTAAATATAAGGATCATAAGAACAATCATATAATTATATATATATATATATATATTTATTTCAAGAAATAACCATTTCTTAAGATGTTTGCATTATTATAATTTTAGAGGAAATTAAAGTGCGTGTTACTTACTTATTTAGCAAATGCACTATGAGACAAGGCTGTTAGCTAGCAGCGCTCTATTGGAGCGAAGTCAGTGATGGCCATATTGTTTATATACACAGGCACTCAGTCGTCGCAGGCATCAGTTTCCCCGCTATTCTTAAATACCATTACATTTATGAATACAAGATCCTCACGCATAAACTCGATGTTGTTCCTATCGTTTCCTTTATGGTGACTTTACCCCAGCGATAAACGGCACGCCATTTCTTTTCTTTGTCCATGACCACATTGCGTACTTGACTACTTCAGATTCTGTATGAGACATTTTCTTGTACTTTCTTTCTAACTCGAAATGAATTACAAAATCCTCTTTCCAATAGCCGATTTCACGTGGTCTCACACGTTCACCAGAGTTTCTAGAAAGACCGTTTTTCGGAACTTCCGGTTTGATTGGCACATCCGACTTCCGAGTTATCTGTTCATATCGACCCAGGACCTTTTTATAGCGCTAGAAATAAAGACATTTGTCGCGAGATTTATAGAGACCGCTTGTTCGAGAAATTGCTTCGAGACCGAGACCGAGACCGAGACGAGACAATGGGTTCCCGAGACTGAGACATTAAAAAACCTATCTCGAGACGTCTCGAGACCGAGACTGAGTCTCGAGACCATACAACTCTGAATAATACACACAAAATTAGCTTAAATGTCAAAAGATGCTGGTTTAAGTAAGATAGAACATGCTCTTCAGTTTAATATATTTATCACTAACTTAAGAGTTGATTAACTGGTATGGCACTTTATTTCTATAGTAACCTTGGGGCTATAAGTGATGGGCATAAGAACAAACGCCAGGCAAGGACGTTACATATATACAATCAGAGCCGTAGCCAGGATTTTGTTTCGGGGGGCGTTTTCTGTTTCGGGGGGTGTTTTCTCGCATTAAGCAAGCCGACATGCAACCGAGTCAACCGACCAAGGGGTTTGTAGTTAGTAAATTCATTATTTCATTTTTACATTATTTAATTTTGGGGGTGTTTAAACACCAAAAACACCCCCCTAGCTACGGCCTTGTATACAATTATTTCATTTAGTCTGCGCCTGCAGTCTTCACGTGTTCGATCTCATTAGTCCAGCCTGTGCCTTAAATACTAGCTTCTGTCAGACTGTAGTCTTTATGTGTTTGATTTATTAGTACCTTTGCTAAAAAAATACCCTACCACATAGCACAGTTAGTGCTGCGAGATCAACAGGGTACCCTTATCTATACCTTAATACTCTGAGTGCAGTGCAGACAATGAGGTGGGGAATGGGGATGGTAATGCCAAATACAGACAAGGAGTGGGAGGGGCTAAATTAGGTCATTGTTTTTTGCAGATGTTCTTCATGGACAACCCCTTTCTGCCTTCAAAGGTGATTGATGTTCATACAGACATGAGCCCATAGGTCTTTTGCAAACTGATGATGACAAGCATCACAATGAACAGTCATTCATTATCAAACGAAATCTGGAAGAAAACACAACTTATCTTCCCAGAATGAACAAGAATGTTTCAAATACAGCTGCAAAGAGTAACAACCACAAAGTGCATATGCATATATGCTGTTCATAAATTTCCTAAGTGGCTGCTGCAACCAATGTGAATGTGTGTTGAGCAGATTTACACAAAACAACAAAAACTATTAGAAATGTACACATCTGAAACACCCATCGTGGAGTTTCCATGGTTGCCCATGCAAACGCACATTGAGTTTAAGATCGTAACCATTATGCAAAACTTATTCACTATGTTAGGAAACTGCATCTCGGTATCAGCTGTATACCTGGGCACAAGGTTAACTGGTTGTCATTGTTTCCCAAACCTCAACAGTGCAGCATAATGGAGCTGCAATGGTTGGCCCATCATTCTGGAATAGGCTAATTAACCATGCCTGTTTCCTGCACTTTAATTATTCCATCAGCACTTAAAACCATTCTCTTTGATTGCACTTAAATTCACATATTCTGGCAACAGTACATCTAAGGAGCATCCTTGAATATGGGCTTTATAAATTCATTACTACAATAAATACGGATTTTATTTTCATGTTGCAAAGTAGTAAAACTGCAAGATATGATGACTGTGGGTGTCCTGACCTAAAACTGACCTACACAGTTAAACTGATAGCAACTGTTCGGAACAGGAGGCTCAACACTGTCACCGGGCGCTATTAGCATCAGAGCTAGTACAACAGCTGCTGCTGTTGGAGTTGCTAAGTGCTACTGTCTGTTGGCATAAGATAGTCATGCATGGCATATTTCCATGTCCATATTCTGGCAATTCTATCAAATTCTGTTCGATTCTGCTGGTAGAGTCGCCCAACTGCAGGCTCCATACAGACATAGAAATACGGATCAGTCAGCAGAGACTGGATGCTTATTAGGACTTTGGAAATCGTTAAAGCGAGACTCCAGTTGTGATGTATCGAGTCCAGCCCAACGTCCCCATGACGACTTATGTTCGGATGGAAAATCTTGGTTATGAATCGAACGACTGGAGGCTTCATTGGATAACTGTGGACAAAATACAGAATTATGATCAGCAATAGAACAGGAGTTGGGAAATCACATAACTGCTCTTAGATGTCCATCTTTACCTCAGCGAAGGACTCAGATTGGATCATTTAAAAGCTTAAAGATTATCCAAATCAGTCAAAGGTCAACCTAAAGTAACACATTTTCTAAACCACAAACATAATTATTCAACATATCTTTAGCACAGACTCCAGACAAGAACACCTCACTCCACTAAAATCAGAGAAATCACCTGTCGCATTTGTCAGGCATAACCGAGATATGAAGTGTGCCCTGAAAATGTTTTATGAAATGGTACTTAACAGACAGCCTCACATCAGATACAGTGCATATAATTTAGCATGAATTGTATGGGATTAGCATGGACAATTCACGTTAACTAAATTTTGTCTTAACAGTTTTTTCAATTCCAGTTTTCAAAATATTTTATACAAGCAGTGTATTGCATACACAATTGTTGTTGGATATATAGCACTCAGTACATGCATTCAAACAAACTACACAAATTATTTAATTATTTCCAATGCAGTAATTAAGGTAAAAGATAACAAAAGATAAACCTGCAAAAATTTACAGATATTACTTTAAACTGATATTTTGCATTACGTGTTTTTGTGTTACGTGTTTTCCACATTTGCCACTCAATCTATGCTATCTAATATGATTTTAAAAGAATATTTAGTGATCAAATCACACCTATGAGGAATCTGCAGATAGAGAAAGAAAATTCCTCCTTCGTAAGGACTTCCCTGTGGCCCAGTGATCGAGGCCTGCCAATGGCAACAGTGCCGATCGAGAGGAGTTGCCTGGATTCCTTCGAGTGGATCAGCACGTAATGTCTTCAGTTCACTGCGCAGACGTCTGTGCCTCCATGAACTCTCTTCCGCTGGAGGAGTACTCTGGAATTGAAGGACCTCAACATCGAAACATAGCTACCCAGATAAAGAACTCTAAGCACAACTTTGTAATTCTGCAGATTCTGCTATACATGTGGGGCGTGGTGGCTCAGTGGTAAGTTCGGCGCCTTGTGACCGGAGGGTTGCAGGTTCGAATCCCACTCTAGCCGCTGCGTACGGACCTTGGGCAAGTCCTTCACTCGCAATTGCTCGTGGCGCTTCGGCGTGAAAACTCCGACACAGTATCAAGTGCTGTAGTCGGGAGCGCCTCTGAGTAGTAGTTGACTTCGAGAGGCGCTATAGAAATATTCGGAATAAATAAAACATTGTACTGACTTTTAGTCAAGGATAGAATTCCATTCAAGATCTTCCTCGATAGTTGGTGCCACCCCAAATACATAAGGTAGCTCTGTATATCTGTCTCGATAGTATCTGGTTGATCCCACTATTCTGAAGGGTAGCTCAAGCACATTGTGCTTTTATCTCATGCATTGGACTGTACTCCTGGAACTATCTCCCACTGTAAATCTCAACTGTCTGACAATGAATTTTTAATTTCAAATGACACCATATGATATTGAAACACCAGTGCACAACAATCAACACACAACAGAAACCTGTTGGTGTGCCACCCAATCGATTATACAATACACTATGACTGTAATTTGATAATGCCCTCCTTACAAAGTTCACAAATGCACTTTGAAGCCAGGCAAGCATTAAGAGCCCATAGGTAAACTGGAAGAGGTAAGTTATCAGTTTAGAGTGAAAGACAGTCTTGTTTAGTATGAGTTGAGAACATGTGGTAGAGAGTTCCAGATGAAGGACTGGCAACTGTGAATGAACGCCATCCAAAGACAAGATGTGTACTAGGAACAACATACTCTCCAGCAGATGTTGATCGAAGAGAGAAGCGACCTTTAACAGAGTTTGACCACAGAATATAAGTAGGATGGCAGATAACCTGCATGTGCTCTTTCACCCAGTATCTGTTTGCTCTGCTCTGTCGCTTACCAGGTATGTTATTTCATATTCGGCTTGGTAATGCCTTCAGAGGCAACATATTTGCAACATAAAACATAAACTGAGGCTGATGCTAGATGTTGGCGAGTCTGCAACAACAAAACCTACTTTGCTGCATTCCTACAGAAACTTCATAAAGCTGAGGTTTAATGTTGCAAAGAAAACCACATAAGAGTACATACCTGCAACATCATACTCTCCAAGCAATAAATGCAAGTTGAACTCTTCAACCTAAAACATATTGAAACTTGCAACTTCTAACTGGAACAATTGTCAAATCTTTCAGTTATTGTGCTTAAAAGTCCACTTCTGCAAGGAATGCATAACAAGCAACAAATTAAACTAAAGTGCGAAAGAGGGTGGTCAACAGGCACTGGAGAGTTGTGCCCCTGCCATGAATGCAAAACCCGATACCTGACCATTCCTAGGCATTACTTTTGGATGTGAAGAGCCAGCAGCTGATGGCACAGAACACCAACATGCAGCTGTTGTATATTTATCCATACAGGAGCTGAGCACAGGCTCATTGTAACAGACTCGCCAGTTGCTGGCTAGGCTATCTGCAGCAGGCAAAGGATGCAATTACTTAACTTTATCTTAGTTAGTGTTACTGATGAACATGGTCTGGTGCCTGCATCACGCACAGGGCTATCACTTTGACAGCTATGGCAAGTTCACATGCTTGGCCCAGCCATGCCTCAACCAAATTTACTGCTAAGGAATGTACCAAATAATTATATAATTGATTTTGCCTTTACTTAAAGATACATAAATTTATTAATGTTCCCATCCAAAATGTGCACATTCGAGCTGCGACAGTATGTATGTATGTATGACATGTATGTATGTATGTATGTATGTATGTATGAGGGCACTTGTAGAGTGCCCTTTAAGTAACTCACAAGTGAAATAATAATTTATTCCAATAATGGAGTGACGGGTAGTAGTACAAGTTCAGAATGAATTTAAGTACCAGAGCCATATTTTACTAAAATTCTAACACTTCTAGTAGTGACTAATGACTAACAAACAACCAGCTGACTATAGCACATGTTAGCATGCAACTATTTCATAGTTTAAAGTATGTACTCTATGATGCAGTGATGGGTAGATGGGCACCACTCAGAACAGGCTCCAGTATCCAGGCTTAATTTTACTAAAATTTTGACATCCCTAGTGGGAAAACCTTAAAACTGAAAATGAGAATAAGGATTTGTCATAAAACTTAGTCAAAAGCATAAACAAACACTATCCCTGCTTCTGGAAATACAGGTACAAAAATTAGGTTTGTTGCTCAAAACAAACTTTATGAAGCACTAGAACTAGAATACAAAGCAATCAGACCATATTATGTGTTGATTCTCGCTTACAGTTTTGTATAGACAGTTTTCCAGCAGCGAACATGGTACTGGGGCTGAAACAGAGGCCATCGCTGAGTAATGAATCGGTTCCACTGATCCTGTGAGAGTTCTCCATCGAGTATTTGGCACCATCTCTGACAGACGTTACTGGCAGTCCAGAGAGAGATGTCATCCAGGTAGTGAAAGAGCCCAAGCAGGACTAAAAGGCACAAAAGCACAAAATTAAAAATCATTCTGCTAAGCCATCACTTGGAAGCTTTGTTGTTCATACTGTGCTCATATTGTTCAACTTGAACACTGCATCTTCTAATAAAATGGAAATTACATTTCAGTTGCTATCGAAGAAATGCTCACATAACTGAACATCTCCAACAGCTTTTGGTGCTGTATAGGTAACTGAACATCTCCAACAGCTTTTGTGCTGTAAGGTAAGTCCCTGGGTCTGCTACGAGGTGGAAGAATTCTAACAAAATGAGAGTCACACAAGAAAGTGCTAGGTCTGCTTAATGGTCCCTAGATAATAGCTTAGCAGTACTACAGCACATTAAAACAGGTGTTATGAATTGAGTTTTGGCACATACACCTGATACGAATAGCAAATTAATATGCATTGTCACTGATTGTCACTGTCATTTAAATACAATCAAGAATAACAAGTTACTAATGTGCTGTCACCTATGTGAATGTAACTACATAATTTTGCAATAAAAGCTTAGCTTATCTAAGATCAATGGTGTGAAGTACTAGACAGGTTGGCTATTTTTCTATGCCTTGTAGGCTACTGAGAAGCTTTTACTGTGTGTTGTGCTAGAGAGTTTGGCTATTTTTCTGTGTTTTGCAGCCTGATGAGAAGCTTTAACTGTAGTTTTGGCAAAGCAATTAAAGTCTTGCACAAGATGTGACTTGAGATCACGGCCTTTAAAATAGTATTCACTGTAGTTGCCAAGAAAAGTCACCGTCAGTAACACAACCTACGAGTCTCAATATGTAGTGATCATTGGTATACTGCAGCTATATAATCCAGGCCAGCAGTGTTACATGGCATTTGGTGGAGCCACCTCGATGAGGATCTAGAACAGCAAATTATCGCCGATTCCCGGTATTAAACATACAACAAATTATTTTAAATTAAACTTGGGCATTAACAGAAACTTAATTGCAGAAGATGGCAAAAACTGAACAATTTCTCTTAACAATTTCTCTCATGCACTGGCAGGCTGAACTTGCGCTTTAACCGAGGAGCTTTTGTTGTGCACATGGACTTCTGGACAAGAGGAAAGGAACCGACGAACGCTACACCTAGTAAAGATGTTGCTCATATAATCGGACGAAATTATCTTTCAATGCAGACTGCTCCCCAGCAGCAAGTTTGTCACTAACTATTGTGCACCCTCAGCCAAACATAAACCTACTGACAACTCAAATAGCAAACCTTCGGTTGGCAAAGAGTCGACCAATCCTTCTGGTACTTTTTCCATTCTGTAGTCTCGAGGATGAGAGAGATTGTTAATTCGTTCTGCAAGTCGATCTGTTTTATGCGCAGGCCAGAGGAAGACACGTTGTGGTGTTCGATTTTCATTTTTTGTGTAGAAATCCGTTTCAACGTTAGGTTCCTCATTTCCAGAATCGCCCGAGTCAGCTTTCTATCAACCCAAAAAAACATACAAATGAAGCTTATTTATGCTATAATTGTCATCACTTTCTAATGTGATTGCTTTTTATGATTCCTAACATGCCAACATCTACCCGCTTTGAGTATTTACTAAATAAATATTCATGCACATGCATACATACACAATGCAACCATTGAATTACAGCAAAGCCACAACCTCCAATTTAAAATAGTAGAGTGTTACAAGATACAGAATGAAACGATAACACGTCTTCATCATCCAAGATTCTCAGCAATTTGGTCAAATGCACCAACAGAAAGTAGGGTCAGTGACAATCAACAGCACAACATTCTAGTGTGAGAAACTAGAATGTTCAGTTCCACTACTTGTTTATTAAAGTTAATGGATAATTAAATGGTGACAGTCTTAAGAAGATACCTACACTATGGACCAAGACAGAACAAAGCACATACATAAATTGCCTTGCCTGATGTAACTAAGCCCCATATTTGTTAACAATTATATTTATTGTGTTAGCTATTCAAACATTTAATATAGTGCCTTTTACGCACTTTGCATAAATAATGTCTAAATAAATGTTTAAATATTCAGTAGAATGTTTGCACACGTCACAGACCACATCAATTGGTCATTTGTCTTCTCTCTCATTTCATCAGAACTTGCTCAATTACTTAATTCTATCTTATTTGCAATGTTTACTAAGTTTGTGTATCGGACCTATTCTTTGTTTCTGCTATGGATTTTCTATGTTTTGATGGTGCTTTCTTCCCATGTCATCTTGGCCCATATGGCTATATACAGAAGGATGGGCTTCCTGACATACATTCTGGTCTCAGATCTATGGACCATGTATACCGTCTGCAGCCAGGTTACTTCATCTTTCATCACCAGTTCAACAGTGGTAAGCTTCAGTGATAGGTGACTGAACAGTATAATCAAACACACGAAATTTTACTTGGATTCAAAAAAGTAAATCTAAAATTTCAATTCAGTAATGGCAGAAATCCGAACAATCCGAGAAATCTGAGTGAAGAATTTGCTGAAATGGAAGAATCGGAAAGCATATGACTAACATGGCCCAGAACTGTGCAGATCTCTCACCAGCAAGCATAGTTTGTTCTCAGAAGTGCTCCACAAAACCTTTTGCTCACCCATCATACTCACTTGCATCTTCATTAAGCTTTCTATACCTTAATATTTCAGACTCATCACAGAGCTCTGCAGAAGTGTACACAAGTTCAGCAGCAAGACATCTTACTGTCTGTCTGTTCGAGTGGATCTGAGTTATATGTTCCGTGTGGCCTGTCGAACCTGTGCATATCTGGATACTTTAAGAATTATGTCTCTGCTACAAACACAAGCACAATGACTTCAGAGCAGCTTTCTTTGTAGGTTCTTGCACAGATCCTAAATAAACAATGACATACAGATGCAAAGGGAAACTAACTTACTTCGGCATAAGCTGGATCATCGGGAAAGTTGATGTCTGGTGGAAAAAGAAAGAGATGGCAAGTGCTGCAGACAGGCTGATCAAAATTTGGACCATAGAATCCGTTGCACATGCTACAAGATGTATACTGTAAAATAACAGATAACAGAATTTCTCAGCACCACACAAAATCCATGTCAGGATGATCAGCTTATCCACCGCTATGCAACAAATGTGGCTAATTTTAAGGCACTTCCTGCCAAGAAAATCTCAGTGTTTCCATCGTTTGGTTAATGGGGCAACATTTGTCTGACGATTGCCAAGATTGGTAACTCCCATTGAGATGTATAAAAAGCAGAGTTTGACCAGTTACTGACACTTATAGCTGGGAAATGAGTGAAACAGCATAAATTTCTTAGTGTTTGGGACAAGTTTGGGCCCTCATTAGCCTATAACTGAAAGCAGTTTGAGATTTTCTGGTGACTTCCCATTTAAAAACTCCTGGTAAGAAGTATAAAAATGTTAGTTACCTACACTTACAGTAAGAAATGTGGGAACATAGGATTTCTCTACGTTTCAGTCCTTTTAGAGCCAATAGAAGCAGTTTGATACAAGTGCGTTGCGAATCCTCAAACTCCACTCGCCAAAACTGAATTCCATTGGATTCTCTAAATCTATTTTCCTAAGTGAAGGGGAAACTACTTGCTCAAATTTAACTTCAGAATACATTCTGACAAAAACTATTCAGGAATCTGGTCGGCTAGTCTACATTAGCTTTCTGGATTTAAAATGCATGGTACAAAAACTGTTGTTCAAAATTGGGTTAAAATGAAGGTGGTTGTGGGAGTAAAATCAGAGGATAGGATAGCTTGAAGGGTTTGTTTTTCAGTTGAGCGTGGAAAATTGTAGAGGAGAGCAAGCACAGGAGAGGTTAGATTGACAGACAAACTGGCACAGATCTTTTGGGAGTTTGTTCCAAAGAGCTGGTGCCGCGTACATTAAGCAGCATTTGCAGAATTTCTGACAGGAGGAAGCTGAGGAGGAAACTGAAGGCCGAGATAGAGAAAGATGTGATGAGGCGTGAGTAGATCGAGGTGGCTGGATGGTGAATAGCTGGGGAATGTAAGAAGAGATCTGAAGGGTGCTGTAGGTAAAAGATACAATTTTGGGTAATCTATCATTCTAGCATCCCAAATTATTCACCTCTTACAGCATATTCTTTCAGCGTCACAAATTAATTTCAACATGTATAGTGCACACACTAGAATATAAGTTTGGAGGTCTTTCGGTAATTCCATTCTTGAGTTGAATAGCATTTCGAACAGTCGTTTGTTGTCATAAACCCATTCTAAATAACAATTTTCTCTTGCGATGTTCTCATTTTAACGCAGTGTAAAACTACTGGTACAGCCATTTGGTTAAGCTATGCCTGTATTTTTAATTTAAGGTTGATGAAATGAGAGGCTGCAAAGATCGAAAAAAATTTTAATGTTAAAACATAGTAAGTAAGTATATTCTTTATTTTAACCAGTTGACGAAACGCACTCTGGTGTATATTACATGTAAATTAGCAGTTTGCAAGTTACAGTTTCCAGTTTAATTCAAATACAACATCCTAACCAAGAAAGTCTTTCTCATTAAGCTATCAGCTTTGGGTAAATCCGGTCATGTGTTCTTGGCTGAAGGGTATATAGTTTTCTGTCTTGTTGGTAAGAACCCATGCAAACATGCCCTGGATAGCCCAAGACATCGGAAAACAACCTTCAAGCTTGTTTACATAATTGTTCACATGTTGGATTGTCGCTGGGAAGATATCTCAGGCAAATGAGTTTATTTATTACCGATTGTAGCTTATTCCTATCTTATAGATCACTCAATTTTGTAATTAATGGATGCGCTACGGCAGCGGTTCCCAAACTTCTGTGGGTCGCGACCCACTTCTGAATATCTTGGCAGTCTCGGTACCCAATGTATAAAATTAAGCATTGTGTACTAAAATTTACCTCGTAAATAAGTATCGAAAATGATGCGTATTTACGTACAACGCTTAGAAATTTGAAGCATTAAAAGGAAACGTAGGTAAAACCAGTTTACAATTTGTTGCAATCCAGCTAGTTCTATCCCATTCATAGCCAAATGTTGTTGCTGCAAAAAATAAATGTTTCTCGAAATAACTTGGCGACCCACTTGCCAGAGCTTCGCGACCCACTTTTGGGTCGCGACCCATAGTTTGGGAAACGCTGCGCTACGGGACTTTCAGCCAATGAAGTGACTTGAGAACAGCAGTTGTGTGAGGGAGTTTTTGTGACTGCACGGGCGAGAGCGTTCACGGCAATTATAGTTGCAGACGTTTCATTTAAGAAAAGTCTATGTCGTAGAAAAGGAAATTACAGTAGTGGATTTTGGACTGAACAATTGAGGTGGTAATTGTGCAGACGAGTAAGCAATTTCAACGTTCAGAAAGAGTACACGGATAACTAAACTAAAGACTAAATCGTTATTGAAACTCATTTCAATAGTGCACCGATAAATAAATTTTCTACCGTAACAGATAACGAGAAATCGCCTCCCAACTCTAACGAGTCCGTTTTCAAAGTCGCCATTATTCCCGTCGTCCATCTCGATCTCTGCGGTCGCGTTCTTTAACAGCATCGGACTGCTCAGATTATTTCGTGTAAGTAAGTATGTAGGTAGTCAAGCAGATGAGTAAATAAGCTAGTTAGTTAGTTAGCAAATAAACAGACAAATAAGCACAACTCAGAGCAGACCAGTTTCATTTGTTTTACAACCGTAACGCAGAGTGCAGCCAAATAATAGGTACAGGTAGTAATCGTCAAGAATGCAAGAAGTAACTTTTAGGATTAATTTTTTAGGTTTTAACCATAAACCTGTAAAGTCCTAAATTTGGGTTTCTGTTTTTGTTTCGTTTAATTTAAATAGAAAAATCTAATATTTTGTTTTTATATTTTTAGTTGGAAAACAAAATCTGTTGATATCAATAATAATAATAATGCTGCCCGGTGCCGATCGAGGAGCGACTACCTCAATTACACTATAGGCACAGTATAAATAATTACACAGTACGTCGACTCGCATTGCTAACCGTTGACTAGTTTTTCGGGTGACGCCATTTTGAATACAAGCTCTTGAATTATAGATTTAAGCTGAAATTAACGTCAAAAATAATATAGTTAATTCTAATGAAGTCCTCGATGTTGTTGTAACGTTGAAAAAATATTTTATGTGATGGATTCCGGTGTATCGGCGTGTAGGCCTAGTCCTCAATGTTGTTGTAGCCTAACGTTAAAAAATATTTGATGTGATGGGTTCCGGTGTATCGACGTGTAAGAGCTCGTATTCAAAATGGCGGTCTGTCACACATTCTGACTGTTGCATCGGCCGGGAGTCGACGTACTGTGTAATTATTTATACTGTACTATAGGGCCTATAGAGCCCTAGACCTTTCTAGTCTATTGCGAAGCATAACAATACTAAATAATAATGATGGTAATAATAATAATAATAATAATAATAATAATAATAATAATAATAATAATAATAATAATAATAATAATAATAATAATAATAATAATAATAATAATAATAATAAAATAAATAAATAACGGTGTGCTGAAAGATGTTATCTGGAGAGCGCTGAGCAGAGCGAAATCCAAGCCCAGAAAGAGCCTCTAGGCCTCTCAAGAGGGAATGGAAGCAACCAGACGGTGTCACACTGATCCCTTGGTCACGTGGACGATGCATGCCTGGCATGGGATGTGACAGTGTCCAATAATCACGCCACTTCGCATCTTGCCAACACGTCCATCGGAGCTGGCGAAGCCGCTGAACGTTCATTTGTGTCCAAGAGGGTGAAGTAGTGCACCATTAGGCTACTAGCACCCATACCTTTATAACGGTCGCCTTGGAAACCGGCGGCTCTTGGGATCTTCATTCATTCATTCATTCTGAAAATTTATATAGCGCCCCTTCAAGATACCTACTCAGGAGCGCTCCCAGTCCAGCCACGGTCAAAAAAGAAACACTTAAGTGAGTTATTAAACGCAGACAAATTATTAAGAGGTAGTAATCGCAGTTCCAGTGGGAGTTTACTCAGTTTAGGCTGTATCAGATTTGGCTGAGTTGGGATGCCGGATATCTCTTTCTCCTATAATGTACCAAGTTGCGGAATATGAGCCTGTTTTCCCTCAATAAATGAAAATTGTATTGTATTAACATTAATAGTAAAGTCATAGAATAGGCTAAGTAGGCCTAATGTGTAGCCTATAGCCTAGCCTACGTGCAAGACCATTAATTTCGCTTCGTCCTTTTTGGCTGTGAGACGTGCAGGCTAAGACAATCCAAGGAGTCACAACAACAACAACAACAACAACAACAACAACAACAACAACAACAACAACAACAACAACAACAACAACAACAACAACAACAACAACAACAACAACAACAACGACGACGACGACGACGACGACGACGACGACGACGACGACGACGACGACGACGACGACGACGACGACGACGACGACGACGACGACGACGACGACGACGACGACGACGACGACGACGACGACGACGACGACGACGACGACGACGACGACGACGACAACGACAACAACAACAACAGCAACAACGACAACGACAACGACGACGACGACAACGACAACGACAACAACAACAACATATTCTCTTTTACAGAATCTGACCTAGCTGGGGTCCATAGAGTAGTGGTAACATCACCGGCGTGGAGAGCAAGAGGTAGCGGGATCGCTTCCCGCAACCCTCTCAAAGGTCCACTCAGCCTTTCATTCGCGAGATGGCGCGTTGTTAAAATGAGATGTAGGACGTGAAGGGCGCCTTGTATGGCTGCCGTATACAGTTAAATTCGACTCCTGTAATAACTTGTGATCATCCGTTCATACTGATTTGTAATCATACTGCGTAATTGTCAGTTTGAAGATATTATTATTATTATTATTATTTAATTCGAAGGTGTCCCCACAGTATATATAAGTATTTATACTGTGGTGTCCCTGCTTGTTCGCTTACTCGCCGACGCTTATGACACTCAACATGGTCCCTGCGCTGGTTTTCTGAATAAGGTACGATCCCTTAGTTGGAATTTATTAAAGAATAAACATTGTATCTGTCTATTATTTCTGGTTAGTAATCAAAGGTACGTCTTGAATGTCGGAGATATTAAAGTTCTACGAAGAACACGCAGGCTAACGATTAAGCTGTACAAATTAGCATGCTGGTGGTTATACAGTCGAGGTTGTGTTCAGTCTCGTTCATCACTGTGAAGAACGAGTACACCATCCCAAAGTTCTGTATCCGGTGTAGGTCCTCGACAGGTGGAGAAGCTGACTGAGGCTTACTGGCTGGGGACGTTTGGTAAATATGCAAAAATGCCACAAACGCTGAGTTATATAGTGCCCCTTTAGCAGGGAAATGCGTCAATAGCAACGTCCAGATACTAGTTTTACGCAGAAAAAGCCATAATTATTGTTTCTACTAGTTTTGTCACAAAAGTGGCACTTTTGACACCCTTGGAATTCTAGAATGTTAGTTGTTTGTCAGCAGAGGCCTTTAATATGGCTCGGGACCTAAACCTGACAGATTAACTTTTGGCACCACCACATGAACCTTTTGTTGTGACCCTTCAACGTATAAAGCTTGGATCATGTATAACTTTGTGTGACATCTTCCTGTGCATATCTGTATGCATGCCTGGGTGTATGCGTGGGTGTGCGCGTATATATGTGTGGGTGTATTAAGCCATTTAGTAGAGCTCCTTTTTCGTACCTTACACAAGCATATTTAATACGTATTTGAATACTGTCATGTTGACAGATTGAAGGAGAGGCCTGGAAATGCTCCAGTGGTTTTCTTGTTTCAGATAAAAAAAATTATATTTAAGGTGGTTCAAGCCTTTCCTAAGATGTTGAGAGTATAAGAACCTTGAGCATGTCTACAATACAAAACTGCTTAGAACCATCGACTGGTGCTTGTCTGTTAGTAATCTTGCTACATAAATGTGAAACCCTCTAAACTGAAATGAATTTGTGTAAATTTGGAGATTACTTGAAAATGTACAATGTTTCCCGTGAATTGATTCAAGCGTCTTCAATTCATCCAACATTCATTTGCCCAAACTGTCATCAGAACTCCCAAGCGTCACCATATTGCTCTTGTTCTTAAATCACTCCACTAGCTGAAAATTCCCAAGCGTATTCGTTTCAAATTTCTTTCGCTAGCATATAACTTTCCAATACTCCCAACCTGCTTATGTTCCCAGGATCTTCATCCTGTTCTACTTGACCATCCATCTACTTTCCTCAGTTCTGCCCATGCCCCAGTAACTACTCATGTAGCTTTCTTTAACCTACCGGTATCCATATATAGCATTGCACTTTGACTGAGAAACATTCTCTCTCCTGAATTTCACAAAGTATCCATTCGTCCACCTTCCTGTTGTTCACCTCCATCATGTCTGAAGCCGTGTATCTATCACATCTCAGGCTTTCCAATGTTAAAAACTAGTCCAACCTCTTAAAGAAATCTTACCCACATCTATTCAATCAAACGTCTTCCCATTTATCTAAACCGAGACATAACCCACTGGAACAGCTTCTGTCTCTTTGTGTTTTGCCTTTTGGCAAGCAGATTTTCTTCTTATCTAAAAACCTTCTGACTTGAAGCAGCACTCATGAATAAGCTGGTGCCAGGTGCCCTGCACTCAACTTCTAAGTAGCACTCTGAAAATTCAGAAGTTTATAATTTTGATTACACTGGTTTAAAGAAGCTAATTGGGAATTAGAATTATGCCTGTGATTGTTTTAGAAAGCTAATTGGAGTTATTATTTGCTTAAACTGCAGTAGTTGGATGAAGATGGCAGTCTGACTCAAAATGACAATTTGGATTTCTCGAGTGCACATTTTCAGTGTAAAACCCATAACTGCTGATCTGTTTTCACAGTTCTATTATGTAAACAAAGTACAAGAATTAGATGGCTCAGTTTGGAAATATACTTTGCTTGTAGTTTTCTTTGTGATATATTTTGATGTACAGTTGCAACAGTCCTGAAGAAATGACTCCTACTGAACTTGTTTAGCATGTATTATGTATGTAGATACATACTAGCATCTTTTCAGTACCTTACAAAGTGCTGCCTCTGCTAGCCTAAATGATGTTAAGTCATTAGCGTTCTGCTGTTGTTTGTTTGTAGATAAATAATCATGGCACGGCCGTTTAACAAGCAGGAGTTTTCAGACGAGATTAGATTGGCTCTAGCAAGACTCTGTAAAACTGCTGTCGTTGATGGATTTGTTGCTAGAGTTGAAGGATTAATTGGAGTGACGCTAGGAAACGATAATGTATTTCTAATAAATATCAGAGAAGATTTTGTGAGCTGTAAACCAGATCGTTTGGAAGAACATCAGTTGCTAAGCAGTTGCTCAACAGACAGTCAACGTGTTGATACAAGGCGTTATTCCACAGAAGTTGGTGAGGTTCCAGAGATTAACCACAGGACTTATCATCAGAGCAGTGACACACCTAAAGACAGCGTATCAAAACTCGATGTGTTAGTCAGGTACTCGACTGATATGTTTGATCAGTTTTCGCGTGACGTCAGCAAGAAAAGAGAAAAGAAATTAGCTCCGCAAAAAGACCATCAGAAACTTCGGAAGTCTCAGCTGTCATCTCGTGTTGATGACCAGAACAAGGACACACGTGTTTTCTCTGATTTCATGGGGCAGTCAGCAGACTTCAGCTACCAGGTGGATCAATGTTTCAGTATCAAAGAAGAACCAGTGAGCCAGACAACTTTAGAGGAGTCATTGGTAAGTAGATTATTTGTTTTGAACATCCAAATATTTCATGTTGGTATTGCAGCAGTTGCTATTTTTTCTATGATGCACTAATTTACTTCACCTGTTCTTTCTTTATCCCAATCAGAGTATTTCAAAAGGAAACAGCCAGGTGATAATGCTCCACATGTTGCTTCACTCTGATATTTGGTGCCATTCATACAGGTGGCCATTTGCAGTGTTTATTTACATCACCATTGACCTATTCATTGTCTTTTTATTGCCTTTTTTATTTACAAAATATTGTATGACTTTGTTTTCCTGGATTTTCTTGATCTTTTTGTAGTCAATTGATGTGTTCACAACCTATCTTTAAATTACAAGTTTAGTATGTAACCCATGCCTAATCAGATTGGGCGATTAATTCAGTGGTGTACCCTCAAAAAATCAAAACATAAAATAGAGAGCATGGGAGCCCTGAGTCTCCTCTTGAGTCCGTGACTAATATTCCCTTTGTAGCTAAGCCTACTTAAACTTTGTAAATTTTTACCACATACAGATTTGTTAAGTAATTGGTATTCCTCTTGATCACAGCTACAGGCATTGCTAGTGTAATATTTTGCTTGAGCACACATACATAACGTATCACATTTTGGGGTAATTGTTAAATTGACCAGAAATATGGTTGGCTAAATAGGGTTTGATGTGCTTCTACACCAGAATTTTTAGTCTGGAAGAGTGAAGGCTACATAGGTATGCTCTGTCTAGACCAGTGCTTCCCAAACTGTTCATTGTGACAGACCAGTGGCTCAGCAATTTACTTTTCAGTGTTACAGACTGGCAGGATCGTTCCATTGCTTCAGGACCGGTGCTCAGTTTATTAATTATTTTTCTTTTTCAATCACCTGAAATATTTATTAATTATAAGATTTAAGAAATGAAGATATAAAACAAATCTTGGAATTTGGTACAGAATTATATAGTTAGATTGGAAGGAGCAGATATTGTTGTGAAAACATCACAAATTTAACTACGGTTCTAATTTTAAAACAAGAGAAAATGTGTATCATCTTTTTTGTCCAGTTTCTTGACTCACTTTGCGGACCAGCAACTGAGGGCTTGCAGACTGGCACCAGTCCACGGACCACTACTTTGGAAAGCACTGGTCTAGACTGCCGGTACCAATACTATTAACAGTGCTCTGCCTGCTTTCGAAGGAATAAATGGAAGACTCCGTGGACAGGCGAGTAAAGAAGTAGGAGGAAGATGGATGGGATGCATCATTTTGTTGCAGATATTAAGTAAAATTTAATGGTGATGAATGTAATTATAACTGATATTTTGTGTCATAGGCCAGCAGAGAGATGCTGAATGCGGCTGCAGCGTCAATGTGGCCTGTTAAGGCAGATGAAACGATGTCTAGAAAGTCATCATCACTTGGACAACCACCGTACGACATTCCTTCAACTGACAATGATGCTGGCAGCGAACAGCTTGTTACAGAAGACTCTAAAACAGGCGATATGATTCCTTCTCTTGGCTTTCTGCAGCAGCAGCCATGGATGGGAGGCACTTTTGATGCCTTTCAAACACCAAATGGCATTGGTGACAATTTTGAACATCGCCCCTTTGTCTGTGAACTTTGTGATGCGTCCTTTACTAAAAAGTTTTGTCTTGCTAACCACATTGTTACCATTCACCAAGTCGGTGGCAAGTACGTTTGTAAGCACTGCGGGAAACAGTTTCTACAAAAGTTGCGCTATTTGACACACATGGATCGTCACAATAATATCAGGCGTCATGTTTGTCAGCTTTGTGGCAAGGCTTTCTCCTACAAGTACAGCCTCTGGAGTCATGCCAAGAAATGTATTGGAACTGGTAGCGATGTCCTGAAAGGCGGTGAAACTATGTTTGTAGAAGAACCGAATGAAATGGGGGAAAATGAAGACTCGGAACTGTTAGATGCGGTGACAGGAAATAAACAATGAATGAAATTCTTCTAAATATATCTGCTAATATATTCACTTGTATTTCTGGTGTAAAACCTGAATTTTATTTAAAGAAAACACAGACTGCATTTTACCAGAACTTTACTAATTTTTAATGAAAACACTGAACTCTTATTAAATTCTGGAATAGTTTTGATGCTTCGTCAAAATTGGGAACTGCTTGTTTAACAAGCACTTGAATGGTTGGAACCATGTTCAGCAAGATGAAGTTTGACAACTTTGGTAAAATCTGCGACTTTGCAACACTGAGCTAATCGTGGCAAAAAAGGCATATCACAGGCATAACTGCCTTGCCACAAACACAGGTGCACAAGCGATTTATTACTATGCTCAGGATCTCCCTGAACCGAGGTTTGCCCATTGAGAACATCTGCTAATAAGGGAGAGAGAGTCATCCAAGTGTAGGCAATGGGAGAGGTTATACCCAATGCAGACGTTCGCATCTAAATTGAGTGCTTTTTTACTGTATTGTATTGTATTTATGCATTTATAAAGCGCCTCTCGCAGTACAACCTAATCAGAGGCGCTCCCAGTGTGAAGAGCCCCGTGAAAAATGAAAAGTCTTAAGACAGCGAGAAGTAGCAGAAATGCCCCAGTTAGAATCTGAGAGCGAGTCATAGGAGGAAGATCATTCCAAAGGGATGGGCCAGCAGATGCGTAGGCACGGTGTTGAGCCATAGAAGTCCGGGTCCAAGGGACCAAGAGGTCATGTCGATCTAAAGAACAGAGAGGACGGCCAGAGGCAACCGAGTTGAACTGACAGAGGTCGACAGATAAGATCACAAAGATAACGAGGAGCTTTGCCCTGTAACGCTCGAGAGGTAAGGAAAAGAACTTTAAACTGGATACGTTCTGTGAGCGGAAGCCAATGCAACTGCTCAGACATAAAAGTCGAGATATGAGAGTAGCATGGAACTTAGGCGGGCAATCAGGCGAGCAGCTGCGTTCAACACTGATTGCAGTGGAGACAGACTAGATTTCAGTAGACCAATGAGTAATGAATTACAGTAATCAATGCATGAGCAGATAAATGCATGAACCATGGAGGAGAAAGTGGAGGAAGGAACAGAACGCCGGACAGCACGAAGACGTCTTAGATGATAAAAACTAGACCGAGATAGGCTAGAGATGTGGTCAGCAAAGGAAAGAGTACTGTCAAGAATGACACCCAAGTCACAAACACTTGTAGAGAAAGGGAAGCTCGGAAACCGCTTGGCGAGAGTTGCATAATCAAGCTTGAGGAGCTGCTGGCGAGTGCCAAACCAGATCAGCTGAGTTTTTGCAGAATTAAGAGAAAGGCGATTCAAGGACATCCAACAGTGGAGATCGGAGGAAAGTGACTCAATAGATTGACAGAGGGCAAGTTGATGAGCAGGAGGACCATGAACCAGCGTACAGATGCCCCACAGCAGAGTGTTTGACAAAGAGACGAGGAATGTCAGCGGTAAACAAAATATAGAGAAGGGGACCCAGCATGGAACCTCGAGGGACCCCGAATTTGACAGGTACTCAGAAGGAGCGAGAGTCACCAACAACGACCATCTGTGAACGATCGTTCAGGTACGACCAGAACCAGCGAAGTGGAGAACCACTAATACCAAAGGAGATTTCAAGACGGCTTAAGAGAATGTCATGATCAACCATATCAAAAGCTGAAGAGGCATGGAAGAGGGCACCTTTGTAGTAATTTCAGTGCAGCCAATGCCTTAACCATCAGCTTTAGACAGCAGTCTGAACTGCATCAAATCATCATTAGCTGACATCGGTGGTAGAAAGTGAAAATTATGCTGGCCATTTTAGGTTATGCTGGTTTTTAGGCCATGCTGGTTTCTAGGTGCTCCTTGCCATTTAAGCAATGCCAAGTATTTGGAGTGATGTTGGCCATCAGCATTAGGATTGGGACAGGGGGCAAGCAAAACCAATTAACATTATTTTGGGTCTGTTTATAACTAGAACAGTTCTTATTAATGCAGTTGGTTTTTGCCATGTGGCTGACATAAAATCAGTATTAAATAGCATTCTTGGGTCAGCATTTAGTCCTATCCACTGCTTAATTATTTGAAATCTATTGTGTGTGATGACCACAATGTGTACAGAGTAACCTTCCAGATCAAAATAGTCAGATATAGGAATCGGTTTCTTACAAATTATATTTAATTTTATGATCTCTTAACCTATGGGAGATATTCAATTTTTTAATATTGTATATATGTTGTAATATTATATGCTTAATTGTGTACATTTTTTAAAGTAAAGATATTATATTATTTTAGAATGATCATAACAGAAGTTGTCAACTGCTTTCATCGTAAAGACAAAAGCAGTTCACAGCTTTCAACTACTTTCAGTTGAAGGGCATTACTTTTGATGGCATGTAAGGAATTTTTCCTCGAAATTGAGTTAAGGATCAACTTTTAAAAATAAACTTAACCCTTTTATGGGTTTAAGAAGTGTTTTTCCCACTGGTATATAAGGAGATGTGTAGCCAACTTTTCAGGCTGTTCTATGAGTATATTCTGAAGTCATTGTTAAATAGGCCGTAATGTTCATCTGGCACTCTGCCCTTTTTTCCTTATTAGGCATGGTTTTTACTTTTAAGTGAATATATAATGTAAGTCATCTACATTTGTTGTTAATTACTCTGAAAGTACATTAAACCTAGTTTAGTATCAGTTTATTTCACATTTAATCCTTCAAATATTCAACAGTTAGTACTTAAAATCAGTGGTATTAATACTTAAAATCAGTCCTTATTTCTGAGACTTGACATTATTCATACAGGTCATCTGATTGTGTGTCTGTGGTCATGTCTATCGCTACATCCATTGTCCACTCCAAGCTTGATTACTGATATTCCTTTTCCTCAACCTTGAAGCCACCCAAGTTAAGTGTCTATACAGCCTATCTAAAACTCGCTTGCCCAAATTGTCACCAGGACACCCAAAACATCACCACATCACTCCATTGGCTGAAAATTCTAGAGCGCTTCCATTTCAAAGTTCTATTTCTAATCTACAACTCCCTACAATATCCACAGCCCAAGTATTTTCATGACCTTTTCACCATACAGCTATTTCCCTTGAGTCACTTCGCATCTCAAGCTCATTAGACATCCCACAATAGAAATTACTAAATGATAATTACTTCAGATGAAGACTGATAGTGTAGTGTAGGCCTACGAATTCTACTGTTTTGAAATTGTCATACTTCTGTAATGTCTATAACTTGGATGGGCGATAGTCTAGTACTCTAGTTGTTAGTGAGCTCGACAAACAGATGCTTCCAAAGAGGACCAGAGTATTTCTTTCCAGTTCTCGGAGGTGAGGGTCTTCCACCGCAAACTTCCACACCTCTAGTAAATCGCTTTTGTCCTCGTACTTCTTTACAAGTTGTTCGTCGTTCTACAACTCCACCAGTTCCATTTGAAGGTCCAGGAGCACATACTTTGTCTCCACCAGATGAGGAGAAGCAACAAGTTGCAGTCATGGCAAAATCTTATTAAAGTCATTGAATCGCTCAGTGAATTCTTGCAGCAGGGCATCAAGGAAGGTGGTAAAGAATGCAGTAGGACTGTCATCCCGTTATATTTCATCGCTTTCCATTAGAGACGTAGCTGTGAGAATTGGAAATAGCTGCACTGCAGAAGACGATTTTGTCGCAGAACTCTTGCACCTTTCGATGGTCAAAAGAAACAGTTGTTGTTTTTGCCTTGCAGTGACTGATTCAGAGTATTCGTGTGGATAAGTACATCCACAGGGAATGCCAGAGAGGTGAGAAATTTGCTGTAGCTTACGAGACAATTTCTAATCTTTGTGGAATAAAATTCCACAATTTCTTTTCATAGCACCAGCATACGACAAGAAGTTTCTCCTTGAGACAACCACCGAACATCAGTGTGATAAAGTATGTCTTCACTTGTCTGTAGAAATTCCTGGAACTGGCGATGATTGAGAGCTTGTGAGTGAATGAACAGGACGACTTGGTTCATGTCCTGAAGAACAGTGTCCAAAAACAGCTGCTTTAGAGCACAGGTTATAATGCTCCTGTGACAAGTAATCAGTAAATCTGGATACAAAGCCTTGTTTTTTCAACCGTGGCTGGAGCACCGTCAGCGCAAATGCCTTGCAAGTACTTTAGATTAACACCTGATTGGATGCAGGCTTGCTTTACCGCAAGAAATATATCTTCTCCACGAGTACGAGTAGAAAGCATCTCCATGGAGAGAAGATCTTCGTATAACTCAAACTTCGGTGAAGCAACTGAATGAAAATGAGCAGCTGGGCTGAGTCAGTAATATCCGTGTTTTCATCGACTACTAATATAAATACACTTTTCTCACTGTTGATCTTCTTCTGCATGGAAAGTTTCAACTGCTCAGTGATATTACTTACGGTGTTTATACAGTGTTGTGTTAAAGAGGGCTTGCTGAAAAATCAGTTTCTTTTCTGCAGGGTGAATGCACTTAATTGCATCTAAGATGCAGGTTTTCATGAGTTAGCCATCCGAACAGGGCCTTCGAGCAACACCAAGACGATATGCCACTGTATGAAGCTTCACTACAAACATTCATAGTTTTCCCGAAGGTGGCCATGAGAGAAGTCTGCTGTCGAAAGTTTCTCTTCAAATTCTCCACACACACATTCCTCGAGTCACCTTCTAATTTCACATAGGGATGAAATTCATGACGGCAAAATGTTGCTTGGTATTGTCCCCTTTAAGAGTTTCCACAACTTCATGAGTCTTCATCACAGATGAGGAATTTCATTAATTGCTTTGCTGTCTCCACGATGAAAAAATCCGTTTCCAATTTCATATTGAAGGTTCTCTTCCAAAGTTTACTTTCTTTTCAAAGACATCACTAGTCAACAGGTGACAGATAATGCATTACACAAAATCTACAGAAAGAATACAGAAAAGTCCTGCATTGTTTTCTCTCCTGTTCCAAGCAGTGGCGAGTTATGAAGACGACGATGATGATGATGATGATAAGTTCTCTGCCCGAAGGCAGATCCATTGGCTATATGACACCTGGGGATGAGATGAGTGAGATGGTTTCCCGTTGCCTTCCTCACAAACAATTGTGGGTGAGCAGCTTGTCCAAGGTTGCTACACAATGACTTGAGGTAGGCCTAGATCTGAACCTGCGACCCTCCGGTTACAAGGAACAGAACATACAAGGCACAGAACATACCACTGAACATCCCACGCGGCGAGTCATGAGGGGTGACCTATTCTCGCTGGTCAGTCACACAGCCACATGATAAACAGCTGAGCCTCAGAGCTTTTGCAGATGGGCGTGGCCTTAAGTGCGGGACTGTGATTTGCCATTTTGGTTCAGTCGTCGAATAAACAAAAAGTTGTTGTCAAAGTACGCGAAGTCTTTCGTTGATGGAAGAAGGCGTTGTCTCATGAATAAAAGGTAATTTTAAGTAACATGTGCATTGTAAAGAAATTATTGTTTTGAATTTTGAGATGTAGTGTAATGTAGTTAGACATCCCTCGCCGCTTCAACCCTAAACACTACCCACCTTAGCCGTCTGACCAAGGCTGGGGTGTGCCTGTCTGCCTGATTGACCCCTTTGGATCTCGATCTGGAACCGATTTCACCCCGCCTATTAATTATGATTTGACTGAGCGCCTGTGAATAAGCTGGTTCCCGCGACTTCGCTTTTTTGGGCGCAGTAGAAATCTCGAGATTACGATTACCTGCTGAAGAACAGATGGTAAGGACTTGGGATTGGATTCCTAGTCCGACTGCACTTGTTGTAATGGCTTTGAATTTCCGGATTACAGTATGGTGTAGTTCGTATACAAAGATACAGTAGAATCCTCTTTCCAAAACTGACGAAAAACATGACTATGCTTATGTTGGTGTTATGTTAGTCTCAGATCTTAGCGTTAATTTAGTAACATTTAAATTTTAATTTCTGAATCGTAGTGACATTATACTGTGACATAATTTTTCTATATTTTTCACTGCATCAGTTTATAATTAGCAAGTGTGTTTTATGTTGTTTTCAGTACCTTAACGGACTCACCATCCAGCCACCCCGGTCTACCCGTTCATCCTCCTATCTTACTCTCTCCCATCCTCTGTCAGTACTCGCCTCAAGTTCTCTGACCGATCCATATCCCACACTGCATCTCAACTCTGGAATGAACTTGCAAATTCCGCATTTTCTCAGTTCCTCCACCAATACCGCCACTCACTCAATGTCATCTACCTCGGGCTCCTCTACTGATCACCCCACAGGCTCTCCACTCCAAATTGAAGACTTGCCTCTTCAAGAATTCCTATCCTAATCCATCTGATCCTCTGCCTTACAAGCCTTCCCATCCTCAACAAAACCTGCAGTAACAGCTGCTCTGCCTCTCCCTGGTCTCTCTGGCAATCTGACTTGGACCACCAATGAATATTGATCTCTGGACAACCCCTCTGATACGTCGCAGCGCTCATGAATAAGCTGGTGCTTTGCGCTCAGCTTTACAGTGGTGCTTTAGAAAATTGGAGATTACAATTACAAACTTCCTGTACACAGTCTACTGTAAATGGCTGCTCCGTCGCATGTCACCAACCTGACTTATCGTCCTTTGGCTCACATGGACTTCTCTTCGATGGCAAAGAAACTGAAGAAGACTTTTGACACCTCATCAGAACATCAGTACTGTTATTAGGTGCAGGCACAGGTGCACATTTGGGAAGTTGCATTTTGCAAGTTTGTTTTTTGCAAATTTCCTTCTCCAGTTCCTTACATTTTTGTAACCAGAGTGAACCGTGATATTGAGTTTTGGGATACATGTAAGCAACAAGCTCCAAAATTTGTTTGCACATGTGTTTTGCCCTGGGTGAGAATTGTCGGGGGGTTTGGGGGAGTTCAACTCCCCTAGTCTTTCTGAGAAAACCCCACAGTTAAGTCTTCATTCCACACCCAGGAGGGTCGTTTCCAACCCCCCAGTATGTCGTAAAGATAAGTGTTAACTAGTATTTCTAGTTTTCATATCAACTGTTTATATTGTGCATATATTTTAGCATTTTCTTTCACAATTCACTTTGTGGGTTACTAATAAAGTAATCGTCTGGTTTATTGTGAGATTTGTGACCATGCAAATTGTATGCTAATAAATTTGGCAATGTCGTCACTTTATGGAGTTTAAGCTTTCTCTTGCATTTTTGAATTGTCTCCGTTTGTAAAATACGGATGAAACATTCAACTCTACACGAATCAAACTCATCAAAAAGAACCCCCTCCCGTATTTTTTCTACAATTCTCACACTAGTTTTGGCTGAGCTTTTAGGAAAGGCTTACACCTGTCCCATATCAGTTTAATCACTGGCAATTACAATGGGTCCAATGCCCTTTAACATTTTGAATGGTACACAGAAGTCTACAAATATCTTCAATATTTACTATAAAAAATCATTTATGATGTTTTGCAGTTTGTTGTTGTGAAGTTTAGCAATTACATGTTTACAATAATTATTTATTTACAATATCTAAAGGAAAGATAGTCGTGTGGATAGTTATGTGTCACTGGAACGAGATCATTTTTCACCTTGCCTTTTCCCAAACCACAGGATGGCAGTTCATGGTTCTCTTTTTATTAATAATTGTTCTCACCTTCTCTCACTTTCCACCATTATTATGTCCATCTCTGTTGTTCTTTTATTTCCTCTCAGGTGTCATTGAATTCCTTTTGTCCTCACCTACCCTAATTCCTATTTTCAAATATAATTTCCTCATAATGTCTCGTTCATAGTTTATACGCACCAATGTCGTTTTAACTGCCATCATACAGATAAACCCGGGTTAGCCGCTTCTCCCAAATTCTCGTTCATTTCCAAAGATCCTGAGTAAGCACTTTACAGTAAATGATACAGGCAGCAAACATACTGTTGATAATAGACTACTGTTGATACACAGAATCTAGTTTATCAAAATTCATTCATTCATTACGGAGATTTATATAGTATCACTTCAAGCAACTACTTTTCTCAGACGCAATACCAGCGCGCCTGAAGAGAGCAGTCCTAAGATGGAAATAGGACGTGTAAGAATGGACCCTGCCATGCAGGTAGAGCGCCAGAGGAAGGCCATTCCAGACCGAGGAGCTAACAACAGAGAGTACTGCCAAAACAGCAGTTAAACCATTAGTACATTGTGAGTACCATATGTACCTATCACGAAATGTTTCCAGCATATCGTTCAGCTTTCAGTTTCTCCGAGTAGTTGCTGCAACCAACTATTACACAGAAAACCATTGCCACCCTTTATAATAAGCGCCGTTCACTTACGTATCCAACGTCAACAAGCATTTGTTACTGAACCAATATGGTTGATTACCTTATATGGCATATGCAAATGAGGCTGGTACGTCACTATGCAAACACTCTTATGCACAGTATAAATAATTAAGTAAATAATAAGTAATTATTTATACTGTGATATGTCACCATAAATGCATTTCTACACTGTTACGTAATTTCAATGGCCACTCTCTCCCTGCACCTCACTGTCAGCTCTGCTTATACAATATATGGCCTATGCAGTAGACTGTCCAAAGCTAGATATAGATATTATTAATCTGCTTGCATGTTTCAGCTGCATCTGCAGGGATGCATACTCAGGTTGGATTCTCAAAGGGTGCATGCTGATGCATTCAACCATAGGCGTAGACTCGGGGGGAGCCGTGGCATGTCCGTCCCCCCCCCCATAATTGAGATGGACTGTACACCCAATGCAACAAGTGTAGAATGAATAACCAACCCCCAATATTTTGGACAAGTTTATGCCAGTGCATTCAACGGTGTGTACAGCGTGTACGTACTACAAATATTTATGAATTAAACACACACGGCTGCCAATACATTATAATCAGATCATGTGTCCACGGCCGCCAGTTCTGTCTCCCCGTCCGCATAAAAAGTCCTTGGGCCGCATCTATGGTTGCGCACCGCTAAAATACATGATAACGCTATCGATGGCCGAAGCTAACTTTTGTAGCGCTTTTTCTAAAGTAGAGAAGTAACTTTTGTTTACTGCTCGACAACGCTCACTGGCTCACAGTATCTACATTGTCAGTTACATTTACATTATCCACTTCTGTTACACCATTCAGAGCCCCCTCCGGCTGGAGGGTACGGAGGGCGGTCTCTACGCCTCTGACACCTAAATATCTTCATTCGCTAACAACGCGTAACATCGTTCAACTTTATTTGGATTTTCTGTTCTAAAGCCTAATAGTAATTCCGAAAATCTAAATCGCTACTTAAAAGCTAAGTGTAGGGCCCAACTTATACGCGAGCGCTGCGTCGACAGCTATAGTGGAGTTGTCTAGCGATTCCGATTGCAGACTCAAGTCAGGGTGCCTGAACTTCCATGAAGACCAGAGAGAAACGGAGAGAGGCAGAGGACTCCTAAGACGAGAAAGAATGGTAGGGCCCTTAGGCTATAATAGCTGCATGAACACCACGCATTTGCAACTATAGTGACACACTGCATGGCCAGCTCTGGCCCGCTGAATGTGACTACCTGGTATATAGGGCCTAGCTCCGAAATAATTAATTTGGAATAATTAAACTCCCCCCAGAACAGTATGCCTACAGCAGCTAAAATTTAATATGGCCCACCCCCTGCTGATATAATAGGGGGCCTATGCGTTGAGACCAATGGGTTCATAGCAGACAACCTTTATCCACCAGTTGCACAATGACGTGGCCCAGACATAATCGTTTTTTAGCCGGAACGCCGGCACCTTTTTTCAGCTACTAAAAAATAATTTATTTTAACAATAAAACAATAATTTAGTTATTTTAATTTAATTTCAGTGTTGTGAACTGTTTTCAGTGTTTATTGAGACCCCTCCTAACCCCCAATCCCGTTTTTCTGGGGATTTTAGTCCTTCCATAACTGTTCAGTTCCGGAACCTATTGTTCCTTCCAGAACCTTTTTTCTAGAAAAAAGCACTGCCTATAATAATCAATGACACACACAGAGTCAGCTCACCAGCGTGCAGCTTTCAGTTTCTGCACAGGTCTTTAATTCGAAACTGAAACCACTGCCAGAAATCTTATCATGAAACCCTTCTCTTCTTTTATCTGCAACGCGGTTTAAACGCCAATAGCTAGCACACACATAGCTGCTCTAGGCCTACTTGCCTGTCAATGGTTCTCGATCTGGAACCGAATCTGCCCTTCAGACCAGATCCCTGTCTCGCCAATTTTTTGCACTTGTTTGAACTTCTGTGAACGTCGAATTACAATAGCTTTTTAATTGACCGGGCACTGAAAAAATTACGATTACGCTAGACCTTAAACTAACATTTTACAAGTAAAGTGTTTTAGCTCTACTGAAGCCTATACAATTTTTAATTAGAATAACTAAAACTCTTGACACACACAGAAGCTATAATTACTTCTTGTAATCTTGGTTCCGATGCAGTGCGATTGCACTAATAGGATTGTTGGACAGCAAGTGTGGAAATAAGCCTATTCCTCTCGGGGTGTTGAAATGTTCAACAGCACGGGTTTTTATCCATGCTATTTCGATATGTACAATTATACATAATCCATTGGGCAGATAACATACACGTAGCCTTAGCATTCTACTTCTACATACACTGCATAATCTGGATTTGTTCCCTAAGGTTCAAAATATCGTCATTCGAATGCGATTGCAACATTAACACTGGACATTTAACGGATTTCAGCCTCTTTTGATCTTAAATAGATTCTGCGTATACTTCTTGGTAATTGTTACGATCCGTAAAAATTTGCGTCAATAATGACGCAGGGCTAGCTAAATTAAAATTGTACCATCACAAGGTTGCATCCCAAATAAGCCAGGTTTATCCAAGTCATCTTCACTGCAATGCAATTACCGAGGTTCATAGGGGTCATCCAAGAGGGATTAAAGTTGTTAGAAAAAGTACATTGACTCCTATCCTAACGTGGCAATATAATATTTCGAGTCTGCACTTCAGATTTTAAATATTCATTTAGTCACTATAATTTTATGAAGTATAATCCTGAAAGGTATACAGATAACATTAATTTTGAAAATGTAACACAGAAGTACATTGCATACACATGAGCTGCAATCCTCAACATGGACAGTCACTGCAAAGCTGGTGCTATACAAATCTACAACAACAATTTTCTGCACCTTTTTAGAGTTGAACCATAACAGATGAATTCTTCAACTGCAGGTTTCCTCAGAACTGCTTGAATCTGTTTCATCTAAATGTAGACCAGTAGCATCCCATGCTTGGCAGCACAAAATGGTGTTTTGCACACTGGTGTGTCATAAAAGCACACGATAGTGATGATACCCAATTTTACAAAGTTTTAAAATAATTTCTGTAAACATTGCACTGCCTAATTTGTTCATATACGAAATAAATTGCATTTCTGTCTGTCTGGGAATTCTGTGATCATATTACCTGGCATCAAACAGTAAACTAGAGCAACAAAGTGATCTATCAGTAACAAGCATGGTCACGGATAACGTGGCCAAGGGTTCGACTCCATGTAATGGCTCTGGGCAAGTTATTGTGCACACTGCACACTTGCCTCTGTAACCAAGCAGGTACTGGTGTAAGCTGGCAAGTAAATGGCAAGTCCTGCAAATGTGCTGTTCAGGACCCTGGTGAAGGAAATGAACACATTCCCTACATTCCACCTGGGATGTGGGAGCATTACTTGTTATTTACATAGTAAACACAATGCCAACTAGCAACATCTGTAGTTTAATATTAACTGTCGTCACATTCTCAAGCACAGGTCGATTTTTTACATGTCAGCCATAACAGAAAACTGTTGCCAAGTGCAGTAGTGTAACGATCTTGGTATCCTTCTACCAGATAAAAGTATAATTTTCAGTCCTTTTAACATGGAAATGGTGGGCACTGGGCACCGTTTCAATATGATACTCTTATAGTAGAACACAACACATCCCGATATATGTACCAGCACAGTAATTGAAAAATCATAACACCATATCTGAATTCTGTCTTTCTTGTTTTATAAAAATGTTCATCTTCAGAGCATCTCCAAGTCATGCCAAGCGTTATTGGGAGAATACTTTTACTGAACATTCTACAACTGCCTAAGGCCAGCAACTGTTCATTGACAATAGTCTCTAGTATGCTACCAAATGCTTTCCGTTTATTTACATGTTCCAAACAGCTTCGGCTAGGCTGTTCACGTAACCAATTTCTCATCGGACTCGCAGTCCATCTAGTAACACTTTAACGAAGAGCGTGCACACACTAAAATGTATCGAAAACTAATCCCTCTTGTCGTTAAAGGGTTAAGTCAACACATGCTCGCACACCCGTTCAGGAATCCTTTAACATTCAAATTCTCATCATAGCTAACTTGAAGACTTTGAAGAGAGGTGGCTCTATGCCAAGCAATGCTTAACACTGACACAGCACAGACCCTAAACCAGGTATGCTGGTGCAGCTGAATATACATCGGGATCGTGTATCACAAAGCAAATTTCTGTCATGCAGAAATAATTTGTCCAGGAATCTTGAACATCACAACCAATCGAGCACATGATGCAAAACACCAGCGGCACCATGGCAATAAAGGCAGGTAGATTTACACCACAAAAACTGCCTTGCTCTAACATGCTGCCCAATTTCTTGACAACTTCTCAAGTAATGGTCTCCTGATTCACGCCTTGATGAAGCACGTGGGGCAAGACAGCCACCATGAGGCAAGTGAAAGGGCGACATCAGCGCCGCAAGGCAAGTTGGGCGCACTGAGGTAAGCCAATTAGTAGTCTTTACTAAAGTCTAGTAGTCATGAGCTATGAAAAATCCGGCGAATATGGTGCGAGTTCGACGTAACCTCAGAGGACCGAAGAGGTTGAAGGATGCACGGGAAAGTCTGCGAGGCTTTTCGAGTGGTGGCATGCCGTTCTGCGAAAAACTGGAGTGCCTCGGCTGCCGCGACAACCCGCATCAACTCTGATGCTGGAAGCTGAAGAGAAGTGTCACTGGAAAATGACGTTGAATGTGCTGAATTTGAGTCATCGTGGTCAACATCATCCTCACTCGTGAAACTGTCCGACTTTCCACATGTCTGCGACTCGCCTGGCATATCCTGCGACCCCTCAAGGTGTTGTATAGCAGCGACAATGGTCTCAAGGCTGCCGCGGAGTGCCATGCCTTCAGCTGGCATTGGCATGGAATGCCGAACGTTTATGTCCGGAAAGCTATCGGTTGGCTTGTTGGTATATGCTCCAGAAGTTACGAGGCAGAGCTGCTGTTGCTCTAGAAGCATGCGAAGCTGGCGCTCATATTCGAGTCTCTGACGAAGCTCATCTAGTTGCTTGCGCAGGTCATCAGCAGTAATGGTTTCGTCTGTCGTCATGCCAACACCCTCATCTGAAGACTCCGTGTCCATTTTGCGGCGCTTGCTGGTTGGTTCGTCTTCCTGATAACCACTGCTCGTCACGTGACTGCGGTCATAGACAAGTCGTTCGAGTCGACTGTTTTCGGCTAGAAGATATGTCTTGTCCTGCTCCAGGCTTTTGATATAATCCACCGCTTGCTGTAGCACGGAAGCCTAGAAAAAGGAAGACAGACTGAGAATTAACATCAGAAGTCACTGACGGAGTTCATCTAGCTGCTTGCCCCATGAGCCATGCTCTTAGCTCAAGCTCATGGCTTAAAACAATTTCTATTTAAGCAACATATTACCATACCTGTTCCTTAAAGAGCAATGTGTGAAATTAGCAAGTAACTGTACATAGCCCAGTTTTCAAACTGAAACTTATTCGTTACACTCTATGAAAAATTTGAGGACTGTCTATAAAGAAAGAACTTATCTTGTTACATTACTTTTCATATAGTTAAGGTACTAGGGTGAGGTGAACTATACTATAACATGATATGGGTATCGAATTATCCAAATAGACTAAAAAGACTAACTATCCTTCAAAAGAGAGCCTTTAGTATTATTGTTAATTGCTCAACCATCTCTCAACTGACCTATCTAAAAGCAAATGAGTATTTTGAGGATCGAAGCACATAACGGCCCTACAGACCAATCGAATTCATGTATAGATATGCAAATAAGCAACTACCATCAGCTTTCAATAACTATTTTGCTCCGATATCTGAAAGCAACCCTTATAGTACACACACCTCCTACAACTAAAGAGTGCAGACCTATATATTCCCGAACTAATACCAGCAGGTTCTTGATTAGATGTGCTGACCCCAATACTTGGAATAGAGTCTCTGCTAATATAAACTTTTGACTAAGTTTTGTCTATATTTAAATGTCAACTCCGCGACAACTTGATAGCACATTTAATTGTCTAATGTGTGTGTACTAGTGAACTAGTTAAGCTTTATTGATTCCATGTGCAAATTAATCAAACCAGCAACAGTATCCTCAATAAATGTAAGGGTGACCCTGCTATGCAGAACCTTTGTCCTTTTGGGGTTTTCTTTCTCTATTGTTCCCAGATAACCTCAATTTATACACTTTTTGTAACATATGGAACTACCTTCCCTTGGTACTGCGTGGGACCCTACTTGCTGGGTTCTCTCTCTCTGTTGTTCATCGTTTAAACTCTTTTATGTTTCCATGAGGCTCACATGCTGAGATCTCCTCTGAACAGTTTGCACTGTGATAGGCACTTTATAAAGTCTCAGGTAACAACATACCATTCACTTGAAATGTCTTGTTTGTTGTTGTTTCACGGGACCAATAAAATTTATGGTTATGGTTATACTGAATGGTAATTGGGTTATTTTTCTAGGATTTTGTGAACAGACAATTCCAGGCCAGTGCTGTGTATTCTGCACTTACTGACCTTGCTCAGTTTTTCTCCATCCTGAGGTCGAATGAGGTTCTTCAGCATCTGGAAACCTGCGTTGATACTTTGCATTCGTCGGCGTTCATTGCTATTGGCAATCATTCGTCTGTGCTTCTTGTCCTGGTCACGTGGAAAACATTGCCTAAAACAATAAGAAAACTAATAATATATATAAAACAAACATAGCAGCGGTATCTGTTGTTCTTAAATTGTCCCATCAAACTCATCTGATTTTTCCATAACATGTACAAGACACAATGTCAGCACTATGTTCTGACCACAGTCAACTAAGATGCCAAGTCAAACAAGTCAGAAACCATGAATTTGGTTTTCATTTATGTAGTGTATACACCTGTGCATGACCAAAGTTTACTTTAAAGATTAATATCAAAGGTAAAAACTGCTCTTATTCAAATACATAAATCTGTTGGGCTAATCAGAAGGTCAGCTCTGCAAGTCAATTCAAGAGCCAGTCATGAGTATGACTTATCAGCAATTTCAGTTTCTTCTATTATACATGAGCACGGGTTCCTGGCCAATTCCCAGTTTATAGCCGAGTTTTCTAAAGGTGCCATAAGAACACATCTAGATATACCTTCCTGTCTCTGCAGGGATTTGAACTCCCAACATCTGGGTCGACAGTCCAGCATGCTAACCACTAGACTGTCATGCCATTCAGTGGAAAAACAAACGTTTTACTTCCACATGTGGTATGTTCAGCAGGATGGCATCTTCGTCCAGCTGAATAATAGTTCTGTACCTACAGAGGCCTCTTAAGAGTTTCTAAAGAGGCACTATACAAAGGTTCTTTTCCAATTACTGGCAAGGTAGTGTACTAGAAATAGAACAGGGAGTAAAAGAGGCCAACAGACTAGATCATAAATCCCCCATCAGTACCACACTCGTGAATGCGCTGGCGCTCTGCGGTTAGCTTTAGCACTTTACAAATTTGGAGTTACGATAACAATCAAGCTGTTCTAAATCAATGAACAACTTGACTTTAATGATTAGTCTTTGAAAAAGAATAAATTTAAAAGACAAACTATTTCCATTCATCATCAGGTTATAATCCCATTTACAATTCCATACGACCAAACAATGGTTTTCATTAAGCCAGCTCTCTGAGTAAAAAACTCTTCCTTTTGACTCTCTGCATTCCCATGCAAAGCTAGATCAGATCAGCGAAAACTCGCCCAAGATGCAGTTAAGAATAAGGTCACATAACACATTAGCGCTAATCTAACGGCTCTTCTGCCCTTGACAGAGGAATAACATTAGGCCAAGTACAAGAAGCCATACAACAAACATCCAGTGTTTATCCAATCAAAACACAAACCACCTGACCGAAAATTCAGACCAAGGCATGCACTCTCAAAGCTCCACCCACTACCACAAGGAGATCAGAAGGAAAGGTGCTCCACATCAATGAAAGGTGTTTGTGGGTAATACAACCCAATACAAGGACAACACCATACAGGTCAGCAGTCAACTGGAGGTGGTGTTTTATGTGTCTGTCCTGAGTGCAACAAGTACAAAACGTGTATCCTAAGCTGCTTAATTAAATACACTTGCTTTAATTAAGCAGATACATATACGCATGGAACTTACTCATACAAGGGTTTTCCTATGGGAATATGCTTCACGAATACTTAACAAATCATAATCACATTACAGATAACCACTTATTTTAAATGGCCTTGTGGTACCGTAGTGACGTACAGGAATATGACAGAGTCAAGAGATACCTTTAAAATGTCATCTAGACTAAGTGTGCTCTCGTGTGTGTACGTCACAGAAGGGCACATCATGTAAATGCCATTTCTAAGGAAGACCTCTAACAAAAGGTTGCTTTCCTCAGAGGCCAAAATCCCCAAAAGTTGATAACTTGTCACACATAGATGAACACACAAAACCACCCACCATTTAAGTAACAGTCACAAAGCAATTCACACCATACCCTCACAGCAACACACCCAGCAGAATGGATGTTGCAACACTCACAACCATTCATAAAAATACACATCTGACCAACTTTTGAATTCAAGATCTAAATGGCAGACATGTTTCAACTGAGTTTAAGCATGAAATTGTTCAGGATTTGTTAACTGTATCTGCCCATGATTGGCTAGGAGAAAATCATACACTCCAGACACCTTCTTCCATCAAGTACTAGTCAGTCATCTACAGTGACCTCCGCACAGTTTCTTAAGCAGCACTAGACATAGGTTCTGTACCAATTACCAGCAAGGTAGGACACTAGACAGCAGAAAAGGGATTCAAAGAGGAAAACAGACTAGACAATCTCCATCAGAAATAACTACCTGGTCAATAGGATGGGTTCGTAATTATATCTGTGGACTACTACATAATCTTAGGACAACTTACCACTAAATACACATTTAATCAAATGTCCAGTCATGTAGTTTTACATCACCACCTATTTACTAACTGTCATATGTGTGTGTGTGCCTGCATGTATAATTAACTAATTTTACTAACTGCTAATGACGGCAAAGTTATCATTGTTAACCCAGTTTTAACTGCCAATCCAAAAGGAAGCTGCTTCATATAGATTAAAGAGGATCAAAAACTCCTACTCCACAGTATTTTCCAGGCAAACTGGTCATGAACAAATAAAACAGATCTAACTCTAATTCCTAGGTAAAGCTCTATGGGAAAGGACTATAATTATACAGCTCTACAAAACTAACCTGTAAAAAATTGGATTAAGCTCATTAGCTATGACATAATAAATGGCAATTCCTAGACAATGTTCAATGACAAGCTAGGAGGAAAACAACAGATTCTTACTTTACAGACACAAGATATTTTTAAATTATAAGCTGGAGAGACAGAGAGAAAGAGAGAGAGAGAGACAGACAGACAGGCAGACACAGAGACAGAGAGCTTGTCAAGCTAGTCTGAACAGAATGACAGAAATAGTCAAATCAGAGTATCGAAACCAAATGGCAACTCAGAGACTATAGATACCACAATCGTGTTTAAGGAATAAAAATTGCACAATTGCTTTGCAAAATCTTGTCCGAAAGACCTGTAATATTATACAGAATCTGTCAGAATGTACATTAGTTAAGAGTCTTCCATCCTAGCCAAAGCGTTCAAGAAACCAGATAATTCTACTGCTCCACTAAAACTGAAACCCAATTTTTAGTGGGGCACAGATAGTTACAACCACAACAGCTCCACCCACTGAAGTCCAGACTCTGCCAGAATTAGAGAGATGCAGTAGCTATGGCAACCCGAACTTAAGGAATGGCTTACAGAACATCGGTGGAAATACCACCACATTCCAGGGTCATTCCAGAGAATTTTCTTGCTTTGCAGGAGCTTTATGATGAAGTCTGAACAGCAGCCAAATGGCTAACTATGTTAGCAGACTAAATATGCATCCCTGTGCCAGTTAGACTGTTTCTTTCAGAGCTATACAAAAGTGACTTGTTTATTCTTGCCCATAAGAAATCACATTAATGACATCATTTCTGAACTCCCATGCAATCATTCTAACTCTTGTGATTAACATTTTAAAATCAAAATTGCTGCAGAAAGACATTTAAATGATTCTGGTCAAACCACTCACTGAAATGACCGTTGCTGCAAAATGAAAATATTATTGAAATACTGGTCTCAAGTGGGCCATAGACATACCATCGTGACAAACTAGTCACCTACCACCAAGGCTACAACTGAAACTACGGCTGTTTACACTTCACATGATCATTATCAGTTTTGTGTTTCTGGAAGCTACAAAATCTATCATAACCAATTTACATGCATCAGCTGATGAAACTATTAACGTGCATCAGTCTACGATAAAAAGAAAGTAAAGAGTACGCATTACAAAAAAGAGAAAACCACAGGAAAAGTCAAGAAATCGCCTAAGGGATAGCAATCGAAAAGGTAAACAAAAGCACAAAAGTCTCAATAAAATCTAGGCCTTAAAACCAGCAACAAGTTTAAAGGATTAATACAAGTCCCAATAAAAAATTTTAATGTGAAAGCAGCCCTCAGTCGTGATAAATCTCAATCACTTAAAATGCCACCATCACATAATAACTCATCTACGCTAAATTTGGTCCCTTCTCAACATCTGAATCTGCCAGTGGCCGACTGCAGCTCAACTCACAAAACCACATGGCTGATCTACTTTCCACAGAGAAAAACAGCAAGAAACTGGCACAACAAAGTATTCAGAAAATGCATGGCTTATTCACATGAGGACATAACCGGACAGACTAACTGGACCTGGTGAATCAGAGATGTAGGCAGTTGGTTCAGACCAAAGCGCTTACACCAGCGATGGCTTTGCATTTCTCTGGCAGACATTATCAGTGGAAAAATCCAAAGCTTGAGGCTCATGCATAACTCTGGATGAAATCAAAACACAAAATATGCTAAAGGATACAGCCCACAGGCAAACTAGTTAAGGTGAGAAGGTCATCCAGGTGAGTAGGTGTACAGGTGGTCATGCTGTGCCCTGCAGACTTTTAGTAAATGACGATTACATCATCAGTTGTGGACCCTTGCCAGTGAAACTCTTCTAATGTCATAACAAATTCTGTACACTGAATACTGATCCAACAGAAAAAGTGCAACAATTTCGGAAGATAAGCCATTGGTCCAATCCAATAAATGCTGAAACAAATATCACACTACAAGCCCACATGAAGTACTGGACTGAACTACATATAAAAACCTAACATAATTAAAACTAATGAGTAATGACTGTTGCCAAAAAAGGTACCGATGATCGCAATTTGGATTTGGTATCAGAATTTTTCAAGTGAATTCAGCAGTGAGCAGAATTTGAGTGGACGACAGAAAAAATCAGAAGAAACCAAAATCCATTATAGAAGATATACAGAGTACATTCAGCTTAAACCAAATCAACCTTATTACCTTAGGTCCAATTTGCATAATATTTATATACAGTGATAAAACATATATGGTTTATATACACCAGTTTCATTCCAGATGGATGGCTATTTATTAATGCTGGATTTGTGATCATGACTTAAATAACTGATCAAACTTGGTAAATGTAAATTACATGTAGCATGTAGCTTAGGTGGACACAGACTATTTTGTTTTGCGTACATCTCATCCTTTCTGTGCAACTGTCCCAAAACGCACCTTCTAAGTTTATTTATGTGCACCATAAATTTGCTCAATTTCCCAACAGAAACACGGGCCATTAAACTATACAAATTTAACACACAATCAAGTGAGTATATAGACACTACGAGAAGACGCTGACACTTTGTTATTATGACTCAACATCGACACATCGTAACATCAGTAGCATTGATGTTGCATTACACCTATAGTATCTGTTAATTTTCAGAACAAGTTCAGACAAACTCAGGCCATGTCTTGCTCTGCTGTTGCCATCCTAACTAAAACTCTTGGCCGACACAGCCTCATTATCAACATCAAATGGCCGCTCACACTACAAGTTATGAGCAGTCAGAAATTAGTTTCTTGTTTCCTTATATTGGCAACAGGTAATAGTTGTTCTCATACCACACACGACAAGACGATCAACTGCAGCAACACGTCACCTGTTCAAACACGCAGCAGTTCAAGAATGGCACCAATAAAAGATACCTTCGGTGGACTTGATACCTGATTTACTTATCAATAAGTGGACTTGCAGAGCTGCAGAAGCATGTCCAGTCAATGCAGAGAGAATGAAAGAAAGATGAAAACAGATGACAAAGAGATGAAAACAGATGACAAAAGTACCAGTAATTGAAGATGAGTAAATGACAGTGGAGACCCGTTTATTTGTGGCCTCTTTACGCTTTTTAATCAGCAGTCACATCATGGTTCTGATAATTAGCTAATGTTCATTTGAAATATGTTAACATGCAGTAAAGAAACTTGCTCAGTACAATTCTGTATTAGCTGTGCAGATCTGCCTGAATATGAGGCAACAGTGTTTAGCTGCAGCTGGTTTAAGCCCTGCAGAGGGTAGTATAGTACCAGAGCAGGTAAACTTACCATAGTATGTTTCCACGCCCTACACCTAGCAGCAGCTGTAACTGAGATAAAGGACCTCCTTAACTCGCAGTCCCTAACAAGCAGTCATGCATACTGGCTCCCAACAACCACATGTATACATGTATACTGTATAAAACTGCCACATTCTGGGTCAAATGGTGACATATTCAGAAGGGCGAGGTGCAAATTCTAGGGAAATTTAGTAATATAAATATTCAGATTCTGCATGGTAGTTAGACAGTGTGCATAGTTGCAGAAATGAAGACAACAAATGCCAATATATACCTGAAGTGCAAAGACCCTGCTTACTTAACTTGAAGTTACAACCCACTCCACAACACAAATTAAATGGACAATACTTCTCAAACTTCAATTTGTAAAGTAGAGCTCTCTCTTTCCAGACCAAAGCACTTCAATAGTGGCCAAACACAGATGTTTACACAAGCAACCCATTTTCACAGGTAAATGAACACGATGACTAAGGCTGTAGGAATCTCTGAATGACTCCTGCAGAGTCCTGCATAATAACTCAAGTATGTGCACCTTTAAGAATTGTATAGTACGGTATATACACTTGAGTAAACTCAATTCAAACTAGCCCAAACATAGGTACAGACAAATCAACTAATGTATCATGTATGGTGGTTAGATCAATCAGTATAATCGATACACAGTCAGGTGAAAGCTGATGTATGCCTTATCAAGATCCATTAATGTTTTAAGAAGGATCTCAATGGATTACTGCCCTGCTAGAAAGCCTAACAAGCAGTGTTGCTGTTTACCAGCTTGGCAAAGAATTTAAGATAATAGCATGAAGTGAACTTTGTATCTATCATCAGCCATGTGTGATTTAGTCCTCACTTCTTTTAAGCCAAGTCCTTTGATCATCCAGAATGTTTCCCATATAATTGTCTATATCTAGCAAGTGCTTAAAGTGGCCAATGCCCAATCTGTAGTGTTTCCCTCTGCATATCCATAATACAACTACTAAGTCAAACTAAAAATCTCCCAGTTTCATTTCTATTCCAGTTTCAGAAATCTGAAGCCATTATCAAGCCTTAACTGAAAACCTGTAATGCCCAATATAAATCTTCAAAGTTGTATTTAAGACCTCTAAGCTAAATGATTAACAGCAAATGTGGTTACATTACGAAAAAATTAATCACATACTCCTGGAAAAAAAATGTCAAAAGCAAAATCATACTACATGACTTATCATGTGGTCATTGTGACTGTCTTTCAACCAGAGCCGTCATCACATGATACGCAGTACACTTATCACAAAGCAGAAGTCAAGGCCTTGCTGCTTTGAGTGAACATTTTAGGAGCTTCAAAGATGACTCACAGCCTGACTAACTCGTGTTATGAAGCACGACTACAGCTATGTTAGTGAATAAAATCATTCTTATATATTTTCAAAATTTTGGCATTTTAATTACATACATTTATTAAAGTGAAGACACTAATTCCATATATCATCAGCATACACATCATACAACAAAGGCAAGTCCTGGCCAGGTGCTCTGTAGAATGAAGTCAAAAACAAGGACAACAGAAAGATGAAACCCTGCAATACCGATGTCAATCACATCTGATGCTCCATTTAGCCACAAGAAGCCTTTCTATTTTTACATGTTCAGCTGTATTCGGAACATGCACAATTTATTAAATGGCAAATGCAATCTGACTTGGACATCTCTCTACCCACATGAACATATCAACAACACAATAAGAAGCAAAAAAGCAGCTGGCACCATGACTGAGTCTGCAAATGTTCAAGATTCTGTCATTTAACTTTAGTTACTTTTCCACCAATGCATTTAAGCTTGTTCAGGAAGTACTACTAATACAGGTTACTAATAGTACTCGTATTAGTAATGCTAACATTAGTAATACTACTAATACTGTCAATAAAACTAAACTAGTTAATTTAAGTAAACCACCCAAACACAAATAAGGCAAAAATCAATCCTACAATCAGAAATCTGTCCTGTGCTAAACTTATATTTCAATATAAAACACATATATACAATAATGAAATGCAGGTGTACAACAGGGTGGGTGAAGCATTACTTATAGTACCCTCGCCAAACATAAATATTTTCTCAACACAGATATCAGAATTCGCAACATATACAAAGCCAGGATTTCACCCCAGTCACGTGTTGGGCACGTCACTGCTGATAATGTGAAATTGAAACCGCTCAAAAACAGCATACACAAACCCATCCGGTTTACGGTGAAGAGAATTCAGATGATAGCCATTATGTATATATGGTATGAAAGACAGTAAATTCCTTTGAAAGACATTAACTCCAAAACAAGAGCAAGGTGGCGTTGACTGGAACTGCGTCCGCACTCAATCTGCAACCTCTGGACCCCGCGTGTATAACTACAGGCCTACCTGATCAAGATGCATAATCAGCACATTACGATGCTTAGGCACACGCACTTATTCACTTATTTGTACTGCTCTACTAAATACTTATTTACGAAAGTATTCGTTAATTTAATTAACAGCTTACTAGTACATTCATATCACTTACATATGTATTTATTGATTTACGTACTCACGGATGTCTAGACTGTGGCCCAGACAATACTAATACCCACCTTCCGACCACGGCCGCCATGTCGATCAGTGCAGATGTCTTCTGCGGCATTCTCTCTTTTTCGGGTCAACTTGCTCCTCAGTAGTGTTCAGGTGGTCTCAATTTTCCAATAAACAAAAGGAAATAGAAGAAGACCGAACGATAATTCCGTAGTAGTCGCGTGAAAATCCGTCAGATTTGCAACCACGATGTGTGTCTGATTCACACGCGCAAGTAAAGGTTTCGTCCGTCGCGTGTCGTCATTGGTAGACCATCGCAAATAACTTTGGCTGCTTGCGATAAAGTGGGCCGGGTACAGCAGTACTATGCGATCAGATCATCTCTAAAAGTAATAGCAGCCTTAACTAGCTCCAGCAAACATACACATCACGACTTATTGAATCATGAAATTAAGCATTGCGAAGCTGACAAAGCAAAAAAATCATATGCTGAACGTTTGTTATTATAAACGTTTTATAATTACATAAGGGCGATAAGGGGCCGTCCATAAATGACGTCACGCACCTAGGGGAGGGAGGGGATCAGAAATGTGTGACGATTGTGACAAGAGGGGAGGGGGTTTAAGAAATCTGACGTCACATCAGGTCTTCATAATTTAATTTTAACAATAACAACACTAATTTTGAGTAATTTTCATATTTATTCTATGAAGGAGCATTTGCTTCGCCATAGGAGAATTGAGAAGCATAAATTTTGTAAATTTTTGTAATTATTCTTATTAAACATTTTAATTCTAATAATTCTACCAGAGCTTTTCATTCAGTGGAATGAATATGTGATTGTTATAATTCTACTCTCTCCATTTTCAATTATTTTTTAATAGTTATGACTTTTCACTTGGAAATATTCATCGTCTAACCAATAGGCCTAATACAGATGTTCAGAATATTATAATAATATTCTGTAGTAATTGGTTAGACGTTGAATATTTTGAAGTTTATTTTTATGCTATATTTCAGCTTTCCAACACATCGTTTTTAATACATGCATGGCTTTCACCTTGCAACATCAGAGTTCAGCGCCCCATTAAATACTTTAATTATTAGAATGACAATAAATGTGATTTGAAACATGTTTTATTATCGAATGGAAATTTGGTTTTTAGGGGGTCAGAGCTTTGTGATGTCATTTTTGAGGGGGGTGTTACTTTTTGTGACGACGTGTGACGAGGGGGTAAAAAATCGGCCGAAATAGCGTGACGTCGTTTATGGACGGCCTCTAAGGCTGTCCAGAAAGCATGCAGCAATAATACGAATAAGGCCTAAGTGTGTAATACGCATAGCCTACATCATGTCTACTCTGCGTGTACAAAGTCACACGCAACGTAGGCTTATAGTCGGTCTAGTACTCGATCCCACGAAGGCAACTTTTACATTATCTGCATGAGTAGGCCTATAGGGACCTACGGAGAAAACGACAAACCGCGTGCTTAATGCTCATTTATAGAATCGCACGATGATATGCGACATGCAGCGCAGCACAAAATACGACAAGAAGAAGCTGACAAAACAAGTTTGGGTCGTCCTTTAGGTCGTTCGCAAAAATTGTAGACTATTCCCTTGTCCGCATTATAGACATGATCTCGCCCTCCAAATCCAACCAAATCGCTCAACCCGCTCCTCTTCGACCCTAACACTTCTTCGCCCTTCCGTCACCTATAGTCCTAATACATAAAACTTGGAAATCGCTCCATGGCCCTATAACTGCTCCGCAGTGGCGTTGCTATCATATGTGCAAGAGGTGCAAGGCACCCGGGCCAACGGCCGCCAGGGGCCCACAATATTGGTAAGACGCAAGGCTACAGGCCTTACAGGGCCAAACAGGGGCCCATGCGGGACCCTCTGCACCCGGGCCCATGAAAAGCTAGGTATACGCCACTGCTGCTCCGCCATCTAACGTCAATATTAGGTGATCCATTTTACAAACTCGTGAATTTTACATCCTGCAATCTCTGTGCAGCTCTTCCACTCATCAATGAAAGCATTCATTTTCCACAAGCACTGTCTTGATTCTTCCCCTTGACTCTCAAGCGGGTCAGATTTTAAACACCATATCTACGACGGCCATTTGACTGAACCTTGAGTCTTGCTTGACCCGGAACAAGTCTGGCCTTACCTGCCTATTCGAGTTTCGTTCGACTGAGCGTCTGTGAATGAAGGTGCTGTAAAAAGTAAAAACTTAAATTTACGATAACGATCTTCCTTTGCGGACAGCAGCATTTCAGCGGAACACTCAGGCCGAGATTAGGCTACCTACTGATCTTTCAGGACTAACTGTGCTACAAATGCATGTACTTTGCTGCTGCTGCTGCATATATGCATATATATATATATATATATATATATATATATATATATATATATAATAGAAAAGAGACTAATTATGGATCATAGATTCATGCGCAGTAATACTATCTGCTGTCTGACCTGCTATATATCTGCTGCTTTGAAGGCACAGTTTATAGCCCTACTGAAAGAACAGTACCCACCGAATTAAGATGCGGATTTTTGCATGTGGCACAGACCCATCGCCTTGTCTGCATTTGGGTGACCTATCCATCCCCTCTCTGCGAACATTCTTAGACCTATTGGATTGTCCCTTTGCTTTGCACTACAGACATATGCATATATGCTCATTTGGATAATTACGTGTCAATTATATATTTTACACATGTGTAAAGCGGCACTCGTTAGTTGTAGTTGTATGTGACTGTCAATAGCATTAATATTAAGATATTACTAGATAGGTCTCTTGAACACGCCTGTTAGACGTATAATTAAGTAGGCCCTACAGCTTTATACAACCGTTTTATTTGGACAATTCAATATGGATGTGTTTGTGTGTGTACTGTAACATTTGTAAACGTGTCTTAGTGGATTGATTTTAAAATAGGCATTCTTTAAGCGCTATAGCTTTAAAAAAAAATTAAATACTATGACGTAAGATATCACGAGTGAGTAGTTGAGAACCAGTGCGGTCCGCACCGGGTGACACCTTCAGAGGGGTGACACGAAAATGACAAAACGACTGTGAAATAAATTGTTTTGCAAAGTGTCAGCAGAAATTTATTATTTTTAAATTAACAATAATAGACATAGGCGTAGACTCTGGGGGCAGCCGGGGCACGTGCCCCCCAATAATTGAGATGGACTGTACATTTAATGCAACAAGAATAGAAAGAATAACCAAATGCCCCAATATTTTGGGCAAGTTTACGCCAGTGATAATAGATCACAACAAAAACATTTTTCGTAAGCCCAGCTTACATGTACTGCATCAGTATCAATTTACCTAATGCTGAATTAAACTCTATGCTAATTTACTTTTTTGAACCTTCTAATCGGGGTGACACCATGATTTACCGCCAGTATGAGAATTGTAGGAAAAAAGACTGGGGAGTTAGACTTTGATTTACGTGGAGTTGGGGTGTGCAATGAAGACTTTACTGTGGGGTCCTAAGAAAGACTGGGGGTTAAACCCCCCAACCCCCCGACAATTCTCACCCTGCCTACCGCACTGGGTGACACTAACCCCAGCGACGCCACTGTTGAGAACGAGTGCTGCCTATAATGCGCGCACACTATCCGAAGAGCGGAAGGACAGAGTAGATTGCTACATCTCTAGCCTCCTATAGATAGAAAACGCCAAAGATGGGGGGTCCGATGTATGGCGTGTCCCCCCACTCTTCGTCCGCATTGGGTCCACTCTAAGTGTCGATAGTTCAGTTAGCGAAAACACAAGCAGGCAGTGGCGGCGATCTTGTTTGACAGGTGGGGGGACATTTTTGAACTGATCTGGTGAAAACAGAGTTTTGAACTGATCTGGTGATAAAAGAGGTAAAAAAATTTTCTCACTGACGCGCGAAAAAATTTCATGACCTTTTTGGGGTTTCCTCAAAATTTGGGGGTCCGATGTATGGCGTGTCCCCCCACTCTTAAAGGTGGGGGTCTTGTCCCCCTCGACCCCCGGGATCGCCGCCCATGCAAGCAGGCTATGCATAACTCTTTTGGTAAAAAAACATAAGTAGGTTATCTAGGATATAGTAGGGTATCGTATGCAAGCAGTTCATAGTTGTTCAGTGCTATCACCAGTGACGCCATAATATTACATTCATTTATGAATGAGTTAGTCACGTATACGAGATAACTTGTATTTTTTATCATGAATAGAAATAACGCTTTCAGTATTTTACCCTAATTGTATCGAAGTGGTCGCCATTAAATAATTTTGCATCTAAAGAGGCTATAAAACTAAACTTGAGCGAAATATAGGCCTACATTTGCTTGGAACACAATTGCTGTGCAGGCTTAGGCTATAGCTTATTTCTAATTAAAGCCATAGGCCTATGTAGTCCTGATTCGTAGCGCTGATTCGTCTGTCAAGATTATCGCGAAAAGCGCACATAATGAGCTGAAAATATAAATAACACAATTTAATATATGTAACTGTTTGAAAAGTTACTGAATTGTTAGACAGAGTGAAGCAATTTACGTACATTTGAGCCGAAGCATTCCAAAACATTACAGCGGTCCATTGTGTCGAACAGATCAAGTGAAATCTAAGTTCACCTGAAGCGCTTCATGCACACACGAGTCTACTCATCTTGAACTGGGTCGCCCATTCTTAACTTTTGCAATGGGGCATAAACGTCAGGTTGTACGCTGAACAGCCTTTGCCTGCTCTATTGTGCGGTAAGTCAGCGCTTCTCAATGGCATTACGATGAGCAAACAACTCAATAAGAGGCTTGAAGAAGTTTGCAATGTGCAAACAAAGAACCCCTACAAAAAAGGTCTACGTGACACTTTATAAGCCTGCACGATAAAACACGCTATGAGCTATGTATTTGCGAGAGATGGTTTGACTTATTTAGATTTAGCAAAGCAGTCTTTTTAAAATGCGTTCTTTGAAGAGAAGTAGGCCTACTTGTAATGATATCGTTAAAAGAATGAAATTACAAACGAATCAGAGCATGTGCTGTTTAGTCATATTGAAATCGTGGCAAGAGACGACATGCGACGGACGAAAACAAGCAACGCCGCTGATTCACACTCAGACAGCAGTCTCGTAGTAAGTAGTTCTGGCGGGAGCGAGACTGGACACGCGAGAAATATCACACAACAGAAGAAAACGAGGGTTGTGGGAACGTTATTAAACACAAAAGGAAACGATTGGAAGTCTCATGGCTGCATATTTTCACAAAAAAACGCCTTTTACCGTAGAACAAAGTCTTGCAACGATGAACTATTTTCGGCGGCGCGTTGACTCACAGTTCACAGAGTCGTCATTCGGTTCTATGCGCGAGGGCTACTTGGCTGAGTGCCAAAATTACGTGGCAGGCGCGGCGCGAAGTTCCTCGGTCTGTCTGCCCGAGTTTGTCTGGCAGTTTGTCTGTCTGTCTGTTGGTCCTTGTGTGCAACAATTTTGTAATCAGTAGCGTCAGCGCTTGAGTCGTTGTCACTAAAATTACGATTAATCAGACGAAGCGATTATAAAATCCAAAGGGAAAACCAGTGGCCTGTTCGAGCATATGAAGCCGGTTTATATTACTCTACCCAACGGTATCAGATAGCCACCCTCTTATTATCAGGCTTCAATAGACGGCTTTCTTTACACGTTTCACATTTTCAGAATTCCTTGACTCGTTGGAATGTGTGGAGGTGATGGCGGAGGGAGATCGGTTGACACTTTGGCCTCAGAGGCCGACATTAGATTGGCATGGGTATTTCTTTTATGAGTTCATTCGTTACTTCCTGTTTCGCTCAGTTGTTCCATCTTCTGAAAAAGCTGGACTTGATTAAATAGACACGTCGAACGAAAAATTAATTATTAAGGCACTCAAGATCGATTAGCATGTATACTGCAGTACAGTTCGCGACCAGCATTTGACCCGGGTCTCGTGCAACGGTTAAGCATTGCGGCGAGTGTGCTCTTGGTATGCTAGAGGTGGAGAGTGTTGTGTACATGCAACAAATCAGTCGATGTGGAGGTTTACAAGGTTCGGGTCTGCACTCTGCAGTGTGTCAAAACTAATAATTGAAGGGAATAGTGCCTGAGTTATGTTGAAATTATCCGTGACGCTGATCTAATCCGAATTGGATGGCACTGCATGCAGGCCGATGTGCAAACGCGCGCCCACACACACACACACACACACACACACACACACACACACACACACACACACACACACACACACCCACACACACACACACACACACACACACACACACACACACACACACACACACACACACACACACACACACACCCACACACACACACACACACACACACACACACACACACACACACACACACACACACACACACCCCCACACACACACACACACACACACACACACACACACACACACACACACACACACACACACACACACACACACACACACACACACACACACACACACACACACACACACACACACACACACACACACACACACACACACACACACACACACACACACACACACACACACACACACACACACACACACACCCACACACACACACACACACACACACACACACACACACACACACACACACACACACACACACACACACACATACTCGCCCGCGCGCACACACACATTGGTGTTACTGTTTCATGAACTTCCAACGGCATTCAATAAGCATACACAGTCGGCCTCGTTATCATGTCATCTCTTTATAGTCAACAACCTGATATCTCCGCCACTACTCGTACTATGGTATAGCCAGTCCCAAGCCTGGAGAAAGGAGGAGGGCGACGCTGATCATTTTTGTTATGACACATTGTCGTTAAACAGCAACTAACCAACCTATATCTCTTGATACACCATCCCATCTTCCCATGCGTTATCGTATACGGTGACGGTATAGCCTACCTACTGCACGTCCTGATCGCGTCTTTCATTATTTTCGTCACATCAGTTGGATAAACATAGAAGTCTTCCTGCAAGATCTATCCTGTTCAGACCTCGTTTTAAATCCTTTTCTGTTAACGACCTTCTCTCTTCTTTCTACAACATCACCTTTTCCACGAAGTTTGGCAAACACGCCTCATTAGACGAACCCGTGATCTTCATCTTTTCACTCCACTTAAATCTGTAACATCTATTCATTCATTCGATTATTTTTATAGCACCTCTTCTAGGGAGGCTACTCAGTGGTGTTCCAGACTCCAGCACGGCCAAATAGAACAGTTTTCAGTATAATGTAGAACGCATCAGAGGGAGTTCTTGGGAGTGGAGCCCGTTCCATGCCGTCGGGCCCACCACTGAAAAAGCACGATTCTGCATGGTGGCTACATGTGCGGGCAAGAGGCACAATGAGCAACCCCCCTTCCCCGAAGAGCGGAGGTGGCGGCTACCCTGAACGTCCAGCACGGGGCGGCAAAGGAGCCGCAAATAAGCTGGAGCACAGCCGAGCTGGTACCGCCATTATCCCCTCTATCTCAATCATAGTTCGAGAATTCGCATTTTACGAATTTTAAGAATTTTAAAAATTCACGAATTTTAACGAATTTTAAAACTGCAGTTTTAAAATTCGTAAAAATTCGTAAAATAATAAAATAATAGAATTCTTTGCCATGGCAACGAACTTTATTATTTGTTTACTTTTGAACTTTTTAAGCAAGTAAATGTCAATGTCATAGGCAAAAAATCAGCCGTTAAAGATTGCTGACTAGCAACACAATAGTACTGATATTCAGTTACTGTTCTACTTGGAGTCTTGAACTTCGATTTCTATCATAGTTGGGGTGTGTGACGGTGTGTGTCAGTCAGCAGAATGAAAAACCACCAGTGCCTTATGCAGCTCCAGTGTCACCAGTCAGCCTCTAACACAGCTTGCAACTAAACATGGTTAAAAAGGGTTGGCAACGTTCACCGAGCTGTGTCTTCTACTTCATCGTCCTCTGATTCTGAGTCAGGAACAGTCCACTGCTCCCACTCGACTCTGGTTTCTTTATTTTCGCCATGCAAATGCTCCCGAATTCAGGCAGAACAACCAACAAATTCCTTGTCACAAAAACAATACTGAATTTTTGGAGTACCCTTTCCTTCTTCTCCAAAATTACTACATACTTCCACTCCGGTCCATGTTCTTTCATCTTCAGAAATTAGATGTTAACTAAATTAACTCGTTACAAATAAACTTTTAAATTGAATTTTAAATTAAATTCTAAGCAGAAGCTTAATACAACAAATCATGACGTTTTCACATTTGTTGTTGTTGCTTACGCTGTCTTTGCAAAATTCACTGTCAATGTAAAAAAAGGTCCAACGAATTTTCACGAATTTTTACGAATTTTAAAATAGTCCAAAAATTCGCGAATTTTTACGAATTTTAAAACCGAAAGTCACGAATTCTCGAACTATGATCTCAATTATGATGTTATTTTCGGCCAATCCTCTGATTATATCACCCTCCTTTCCCGCCCTTGCTTCAGTCTTACTAATCAGTAACTTCTATATCGCCGGTTTATAATGCGCAAGGCATCAATCGATGGCGCACCAAAGCCAGGCCGTAATCAGGTCAACAGAACAGTCCTTTGTTACAGAGAGAGAGAGAGAGAGAGAGAGAGAGAGAGAGAGAGAGAGAGAGAGAGAGAGAGAGAGAGAGAGAGACAGAGAGAGAGAGAGAGAGAGAGAGAGAGAGAGAGAGAGAGACAGACAGACAGACAGACAGACAGACAGACAGACAGACAGACAGACAGAGAGAGAGAGAGAGAGAGAGAGAGACAGAGAGAGAGAGAGAGAGAGAGAGAGAGGAGAGAGATGAGAGAGAGAGAGAGAGAGAGAGACAGACAGACAGACAGACAGACAGACAGACAGACAGACAGACAGAGAGAGAGAGAGACAGAGAGAGAGAGAGAGAGAGAGAAGATAAGCAAGCCAAAACATATCAGATTTAAGTTGAGCACAAAATGACAAGAAATTGAGCAAATCGAGCTGACACAGGAAGTGAATACCAAAATTTAGGTCATGCTTCCTCTCTGGACAGTAAGTAAGCCGACGGCATAATGACAGCTACTGCCCGTACCATAGTGGGCCCAGTGTGGAGGAGGAGGAGGAGAAGGGAGGAGGAGGAGGAGGAGGAGGAGGAGGAGGAGGAGGATTGCGACGTCAACGAACAGCCTTGCAGTCCTATAAGATGTGGCTAAACACTGGAAGCTACTACAATTAACAACGCTCAAACGCAAGGACGGAAGGGCACAGGCTCAGGATGCGGTATACAACAACGGAAAAGCAGATACTCAGAGACAAGGTGCAGTAGTTTCGAACTTTTTGCGTTTGATCCTCATTAACTTTAGCCTCGCATCGGATTGGTTCTCCTGGGTAAGTATAGGAATATCAGTATTAAGACTATGCATGAACCAACTGGGTCGAAAGTGTGAACTGTAAGATCCGCGGTGAACTGAGACGACCTCTAAACCTGAGGCTTCCTATTACACAGATTCATTCAATCGGAAATTCACTTCAACTTCTAAGTGTCTCGCCATAGACCTGTGCATCCCAGTTAAATGTGACCTTTTTGATGGCAGCCTCGTAAGCGTTGGTTGGCGTGTTTTACCGGTTTCAACAGGTTTTACCGTACTACCTCTTCTATACAGTACTGGTATTGCAATGTTTGCATTTTATTATCGGCAGGACTCATTTATGTTTCTGTTCGGCCCCAATCGTCCAATCGACTGGTATTTTCTTAGAGTGCTTTTTTCTGCCGGAACGCTCCGGAATGGTGTTCTGGCACCTTTTTTCAGCTATTAGAATAATATAGTTATTTTTATTTCATTTAAGTATTTTCTGTGTTTATTGATATATATATATATATATATATATATATATATATATATATATATATATATATATATATATATATATTTAATATTGCGCTTTATAACGTTATTCCATAAAATTGCTTATGTCTTGGCAGTAATCCTAATACTATATGCTTACCGAGACCCTCCCCAATACTCTACCCCTTGATTTAGCCCTTCCATAATTGTTCAGTTCCAGAATCTTGTTCTAGCAAAAAGCACTGTTTTCTTATAATCACACAGTCACCGTAGCAAACCCTTCCTTCCTTCCTGTTAGCTTCCAAATCCTGGCCCACTCTATAATCACGAAGTGAGCGATTGTGCGTCTCCTCCAAGGCTCTCTTTACAAGCCGTAATCGTAATCATAACTCCGAATTTATAAAGCGCTACTCAAAAGCAAAACGCAGGGCACAAGCTTATTCACGAGCGCTGCGTCGTGTCATTTTGTGTCCAGAGATGTTCGGTGGAGATTCGAGTCCCGTTACCAGAGACACAAGAGAGAGGAGGCAGAACTGCTAAAACGGGTTTTCTTGAGGACAAAAAAGCTTGGAAGGCGGAGAATTGGATGGAAAGAGAGAGCGAGCTCACTACCCGAACATATATGTCGTACCTTTGACCTAAATCATAGTGGCGCACCTAGCGAGAGTTTCTCGAACTTGCTCAACGCACAATACAGTCGCGTGAAAAGCATGTTCCCTATAATGTTCCTTGCGACCGATCATGTTCCGGTAATCCATGCACTCGTTCTATATATCCTAAAACGTATGGGCCCTATATTTATATATGCAAGGAGGCATAAGTATCCACGCAAGATCATGTTTTGTATCTTAAAACTGGCAAAGAGCGGCATAATTAATATGCACATGCAATCGATGGAAGCTTTAGCAAGAGTGCATTCCAAATATAATCCACTGGAAATGTACTAATGCGTATGTTTCTGTTTAACGACGCTGTGTCATATATCATTAGCATCGCTCGACACGTCTATCCAGGCATATAAACACACACACACACACACACACACACACACACACACCAGTCTTGTTGTCCTCGAGACCAAGGTCTTGGTCTCGAGTGCACTCGAGTTCGTTTTTAAAAGTCTTGGTCTTGGTCTTGGTCTTGGTGTTCAAGGTCTTGGTCTTGGTCTTGAGGCTCAAGGTCTTGGTCTTGGTCTTGGTCTTGAGGTTCAAAGTCTTGGTCTTGGTCTCGCAAGACCAAGACCGGCTGTCAATATGAACAGTCATTTAACAGAACTCAAGAATTCTGTATCAAGCCTGCTTGCATCATACGACCAATATCTATGGATGGATACAAGTCTTGTTGGTCAGAAAAACCCATTGGCAGCAGCAACAGTTATTCTGTATCGGGCGGTATGATAGACCATGGGAAGATTTCAAAAGGATTCACGATCTATACATTTACATCCAGTGCATGAAAAGATACTGTGTGTGTCAGCGACTTCAACACCTGTAGAACGTATATTTTCACATGGCGGAATTTTTATGAGGCCCACTAATCACGTCTTGGTCAGAAAATTCTGAGCGAATTGGTTTTTATAAAATACAAAAGGCATTTGGAATAATAGTTTGCATGAAGGACTTTTGAATACAAATTTGGATTTCTCTGCAGTTTGCATTTAAAGTTAATTTGCTTGAATAAAATAAAAAAGAAACTCATGTTTTCATTAAAATAGCGAATATTCCGACTTGACAATTTTTAGAAGTCTTGACTTGATTGCGATTTTTTGGGTCTTGGTCTTGGTCTTGGTCTTGAGGTTCAAGGTCTTGGTCTTGGTCTTGGTCTCGAGGTTCAAAGTCTTGGTCTTGGTCTTGGTCTTGAGGTTCAAGGTCTTGGTCTTGGTCTTGGTCTTGAGGTTCAAGGTCTTGGTCTTGGTCTTGAGGTGTAAGGTCTTGACAACAAGACTGACACACACACACACACACACACACACACACACACACACACACACACACACACACACACACACACACACACACACACACACACACACACACACACACACACACACACACACACACACACACACACACACACACACACACACACACACACACACACACACACACACACACACACACACACACACACACACACACACACACACACACACACACACACACACACACACACACACACACACACACACACACACACACACACACACACACACACACACACACACACACACACACACACACACACACACACACACACACACACACACACACACACACACACACACACACATATATATACCACAACCTGTATTCGGACAACGTATTCTGCAACCTAGGTAAAATCTACTCATTGAGACTGTAGGCCTATAGGCCTATCTCAGGAACTGTACAAGCGAAGAAGCCATTTTGTGTCTACGAGTCGAAAAAGCGAAAAAAGCTACAGAGTATACAAACCCATCTAACCTACTAACATCGCAGGACAATCGGATGACATTCATTTTCAAGGTAATTTGACTTGCTTTGTCAAATATTAATGACTCATAATCTGTAAGGGTTAGAGAGAAGTTCTCAGTCCAAAATATAGGTTCATTGAGGTCGTGGGAAGTCGACACGGAGTATATAGTGACTGCAGCGTGTCGGGCATGTGTCATCCAGCTTCCTTGTAGCCGAAAATCTAGACAAAAGATCTATGGCTGCTGAGATATAAATGGTCATTAACATAGGCGTAGACTCTGGGGGTCAGCCGGGGCACGTGCCCCAATAATTGAGGAGCCGGGGCAATGCCCCCCAAAAATCGAGAGGAGAATTTCTTAAAATATCAAAATATTATCTTTCAATATATAAAAATTTCTTCAGAAACAGAAAATCAGAGACACAGAACTGAAATACTATCAGAAATTCACAATGAAAACAAAGATTTCTTTTTATCTTCAATATCTTCAATATGAAACAAATTTACATGTAAACAAAAGGCCCATTTCATACGCATTAACGTAAACCGGAAGCCTCTGCTGACTGTCCAGACTAGAGGTGAAATTTTTTTCGGTATTTGGTTTTAAACAAAACCTGGGACTAACATTGCTAAAGGGATATGAAGCAGCAACGCGTCAGCCAATCAGAGCTCGTCTTTTACGAAGCATCGCAGGCGATGTTTGTGGCTGTCATCCGGGTACTTAGCAGAGGACGATTTGAAGTAAATACAGCACATGGCATCGGTCTAGACGTTTTTTAGCGATTTACAATTAAGGACATAATTATGCGTTTTCTTAATAAATAAATATTAATAAAAGTCGTTTTTATTTTGTTATAAAGTCACTATAAGCGACTCTTGTTTGACTAGCCGATCCGTACAAGGGTCCCGGAAGTACAACTCAGAGCCACACACATAATCTAGACCAAAGACCCTATATTCGTCAGCTTCATATCCCTTGCAATGTTAGTCCCAGACAAAACCAAAAGAAAAACAAATTTTTTTTTGTTTCACAACAAAATTAATTTCTTATTTTTTAGAAGTTATTTTAATAACATTGATTTAATGATTTTGATTTTAAATTTTCGGAAATCGCAATTAACTGAATTAAACTGAGTTGGAGCTCTTGTTCATGCCACTTTTCATGATTTTTATGATCCGAAATCCGAAAATCTTAAAAACAACCAAAACTACCAAAACCATAAAAACAAAAAAAACGAAAAAAACAACAAAAAACAACTTTTCATATTGAAAAAACTTGTTTTTCTGGTCCAGAACCCATGCTCCCTACCCCAATATTTTTGACAAGTTTACGCCAGTGGTCATTAAAACGCAGGGGCGCCGGCAGCGTGACGCACTGGACGCAGCCTCACGCAGGTGCGTCCACTCACAAAATCAAATCCATACAATTAAGGAATAGGCATCGTATCGATATTTTTGTTAAACAGCAATATCGCATATTAAAGCATTATAGATGTTATCTAAACTGTCATTTTTTTACGCTTGTCACTACTCACTACTCTGTCTATAGGCAGCTATTTCAATTTTCCTACTTATATATGGTAGCAAAGCGGGCAAGCGGCCATATTATTTGTTTACAAGAGGGCTGTGCGTCCAATTTTTAAGCCTGTGGGCGCCTCTGCTAAAACGTTACGGTTAGGTGACGTCAAGTGATCTGTGGAATATAATTACCGCCGTGTCAAACAGGTGCTTTTCGAATTCCTTGTAATCGAAAACCCTAGTCTCGACACCGAGATCACCATTCTGAATAATGGTTGGAGCGCTATAGACCTACATGTAAATGCCACGCCACGCTGAAGAAGTTACGTCACGTGTTCCATAAGTAGCAATTGCCAGATGGTGTAAAATAGTTGTGCGAATTCCTGCCACGAAAAACCACAACTAGCACTGGCGGCGATCGTGTTTGACAGGTGAGGGGGGACACTTTTGAACTGATTTGGTCAAAAAAAGGTGAAAAATTGACTTTTTGGTGTTTCTTAAAAATTTTGGGGGACAACTGTATACTGTGTCCCTCACTGTTAAAGGTAGGGCTCTTATACCTCTGGACCCCCGCGATCGCCGCCCATGACAACTAGACACCAATATCATCTTTACTTTCTAAGACCAATATGAGAAACAATTGGTCAAATGCAGTGTCAACTGCGACGTCAAAGTCTGACGTCATTTCACATGGCTTCACGTAAGAGTAACCCATGTAATGGACACTGTTGAGACGGTTCCTGCCCTGTAGGAACTGTAGCAAAAAGAATTTTTAATCTCTCTCCCGTTTAAATGTTATGCGTTAAACACCGCTGTCGAGGTTAATCAATATGCCCAAGGTTGCGACGTGAAGGATAAGTCTTCTTAACAACAACCACTTAAAAGCACTCCTCCCATAACCCTCAACACACACTCACACACGGACACAACAACACAAACGCTGCAACATACGAGCGCGCGCACACAGCGAGCTGGGAAAACACGTTCAAGCAACGCTTTACAATACGGGTCCAAAAATCACAAACGGACCTCCACCCTCCGCCCGCCGTCTGGCCCCACCGACCGGCCGCCTAACCGTCTGACTCATAAGGTCTTCCTACGCCGCGCAGTCTAGTCGCGCGCTTTCATTATCTTTGTCGGCCGAGCGACGGCGTGAAACTAGGTCGGCTGGAGAGGCGGCCGTCGAGCGGCGGGCAGGGCAGGCGCCGTCTCAACAATGTATGGAATGCCGGTGGCTTCATTTTGCTGCGAATTTCGGGTGTTTTTAAAGAGCGTATTAGGTTTTATTGTGGGAATGTTGGCTGGCGACGACGATAGCAATGTTGAGTGGCGCTTTACTTTCGCCGAGCTATGTGCACCGTGTGAAAAGTAGTCTTGTTGGTGCTGTGAACACAATAAGCTTATAAGCGATGTGAATAAACACTATGTTCAACGCTGTTCTCTCTCTGTGGGCGCAAGGTATGGTAAGGTCGACGTCAACGACCTCTGATGCCCTGGCAGCAAAGAAGATAACGTTAAACATTGGAAACTTAACTCTGTCCGCCCGCCAGTCTCAGTTGGGTCTGCGCCACCCATCCGAAAAGATTTAGAGCTTGCATTCCAGAGAGCAGAGCGCGTGTGGGCGATGTTTGGTATGTAAATTGCTCAGACTATGTAGGTCACAGAAATAAGCGGTCGTTGGTACTTGGTACAACCTGTGTTTGTCCTGATTTCGTGTCTGTCCTAGTAAATGTCGTGTCTGTCGCTCATGCCTTTTGAAACGAATAGCCTCTGCCCTACAGGGTGATCATAAACTCGAGATTTATACTGTTATACAGCGCCCAAAAAGCTCAGTCGCACGAACCAGTTTACAATTCATGTAAATGTAAATGCACAAGTTTTTCTATAGCGACCATAATATGGCCTCGTATCTGCTCATTTTACAAGAGTTGATCGGGTGATGTCCTTCACCACCGCTGTCCGTTTCAGTGGGCATCACGTCATTTAAAGCCCCGTGTATGGATCATTCTAGCCCAAGATTTAAATCTCTGAAATAGCCACTATTGGGAGGTGAACCGCACAGAGGTGCATGGGACGCGGCCCACGCTCTAACCAATTTTAGCTAACTGAGCTCAGTCACAGGCACTCCGTTAAAACAAAATTGATAGTAGTAAAGTCAGAATCAGTTCCAGGTTAAGATGATACAAGATCAAAGGTCAGGATGTCAGGCAGACGCCTACGATGGATCGTGTTGTTACAGGTGGAGACTTGGAGTGACGGTTTATTTAGCTGGAGTCAATAATTATTCAAGAAAAGGTGTGTACAACAGTCTCGTGTTGGAACGAGTGTTATGATAGGCTTGCGCAGAGATAATAAGCTGTGCAGTTTTGGTGAATTCGTAGGATGGAACTATGGATCAGACAATAATCGTAAGTCTGGCGGAAGGAAGTGCGGAGTCTGGCGGATGAAAGGCGGATGTGTTAAGGCGGAAGAGGATCAGGTGGAGCTGTGTGTTTGGATCCCCGTCAACATTTTCATGGGCATTAGATGGAACCCACGTGGATTGTCTACGGGTCCCATTTGAAAATATTGGTCCTATATGGACTCCATGTGGGCACGCTGGTAGGGACTCTGAATAACTGACGAAGATAGGCTGGGTGGATTGGAGCTTGTTGTATAGGTAAATGGTAGAACTTTGTATTGTATACTTTAAGTTGTTTTGAGCCAGTGGAGGGACTTGAGAAAGAAAAAGTGATGTGGCAGACGTTTGGGGGTTTTAGTGACAGTAAGCGCGAATGCATTCTTTATAGCGTGAATGCGGTTTATTTGGGTGGTGTCTGTATTCAGGACAAGTGAATTACAGTAGTCTAGTTTAGCACTAGGTTGTCTTTGGGCAGTGTTTAATCTAGACGTCTTTGGGGGAGGGGGGAATGCCCCCCAGGATTGATGTTTCCCCCCAGAGGCCAGCAATATTACAATGTAGAGACCTTCAGGGGAGGAAAATTCCCCCCCAGGATACATGTGGATACATGGTTTCCTCCCCCCAGAGAGATGAATTCCTAAAAAAGGTCATCAACCTTTTAGAGAGAGTAATTGCTGTAGAAAAGTTAAAAATCGGACGAAGGACTAAAAAAAGGTCATAAACTTTTTTGGAAGATGAAATTAGGAAAAGTCTGAAACTTTTTCAAGATGGATGAAAAAAATCTTATGTCAATTCTTTGCTCCCCCAGAAACCTTGTTTCCCCTCCCAGAAGAGGGGGACTAGATTAAACACTGATCTTTGGGCGCCTTTGATTTTGCTTCTCTGTTCAGCGCAAAGGATATAGACCCTAATTCCAATTGGGGTTCATAGGCCTAGTTTAGAAAACATTGAGCTCTAACCAATCATACTACTTAAGACCATTCCTCATTCCTAAGTCTCATCAGTAGTCAACAAGGCCACCTTCTCCAATGTACTGCCTAAAGTGCTACTCTAAGGCTAAGCTTTTTGACGAGCGCCGCGTCGTATCAGAGTTCGATTAATAAAATTTAGAGGCATCAGAAGACAACTATAAGGTTTTGACGAATGCATATAAATTATCCTGAAGATGTTGATCTAAGCCTTATAGCAGAATGTGTTCCGTACTTACGCGAAGATAGCTTATTCAGAAGGAAAAAAACAGTTTAAGCTTTCTAAAGTTGTATCAAATTATTTCCAAGTAGGGGCCTATGAAATTCAGCTGGCTTTCCAGAAATTTGAATTTATTTTGCGTTGTTTTTGAGCCTAATGGTAACAAACTGTTAGGCAGAAAGGAAATTTTCCCAGTTGAAAAGGATCAAGAATGACCTTTGATCCATGCTTATTATAGGAAGTAATTATACTGCGCAGTCTTTTAATTGATTGTAAGCCTATAGTTATAAATTTATAATGACTTTTCAGTCTGTAAATTACGACGGATAACGTTTTTACAGTTTTGAGTTAACACTCTACAGCTATTATAGGCCTACTAATTAGACATTATAATGGCACTTAAATTAAGTGACTGTATCACACGCAATGTTAATAAATTAAAATATCTGATTCCTGCTGTTAAATGAACTAAATAAAAATGACGTAATATTATTATATAATATTGCTGCATTTAATAACTCTCACTGTCATTAATCAGTGACAGTGTTTTCATTTTAAGGTAATTTTTTGCGTGTTACCTATGGCATTGTCAGTAGGCCTATTGCTAGGCCTACTGCTATATCCAATCAATGTTAATTATGTCACCTGCAATGATAATTTCTCGAAATTTTGGCCAAAATGGAGACATGCGGCCAGTTTTTGTGCCCACTTTTTTAGATAGTGACGCAAGGGCCTCTCAAACGTTGATGGATTAGGGCCTCGCAAAGTCTAACTCCGGCACTGCTTGATTCCCGGTCAAGATCCAAGGGGGTCATACAGGTAGACAGTCAGACGGCTAAGGTGGATGATGAGTGAGGTGAGCTTAAGGGAAGATTCAGGATATATGTAGTTTCTGAAAAAGAATTGTTTTCAGTTTTGAGTGAAAATCTGTGGAGAGATAGCAAGAGATGGAGTACATGTTGGTGAGTTCGTAGGATGGATCAAATATTGTCGTAATTCTGTAGCGTTCCTATCATCGCCCTCTGGCGACAACACGCCCTGTTGTAAGGCTTTGGCTGGCTGGACCAAACGTGCGGGATTTGAACCCTGAGCAGTGGGGGACTTTACTCTTTCCTCTACATCACTTGTGTCGAGCACTATATAATTTTCTGGTACCAAGGATATTTCCTGACATATGTCTGCGTGTGTTAAAGGTCCTTCTGCCTTTACAACAGTATTTTCGGCGGGAAAGTTCCCGCCTAAACGACCAACTTCCCGCGCTAACTGTGCTATACCGGTTTCTACCTGTTCTTGGCGGGAAATGAAGTTTCTCATTAGCGCCGTAATTTCGGACATTTCCTCGACTAAAGCGGCCACCACTTTGTCAGACATAATGATTTTTGATTCCAAGTAGATTTATTTATTAAAAGAAATGAAAGATACAAATTAATGTCTGAGCAGATCCGAAATTCAAGGTCCGTAGATTAACTGACAGTTTATCGGGTCTAATCACCGATTTTGACAAAGTTCACAATTATCGATTCACAACTAGCGATATTTACCAATTGCCAGTTATTCTAATTAAAATCCAGTTCGATCTTATCTCAATTTCTTATATAATCGACTTAATATGGTCTAACTAAGCACGCTATACAAATGTCTACACTTTGAACTATCAACGAAATGATCTTAAAACTAGGGCTGTACATATCTCTTACATATGGCCACATAAAAATATCAATCCACCGATCGATACCAAAATGCCTTCAAAACAACTGGAATCGATACTCAACCTTCAATACCAAAAGGTTCGATGAGTTACGATTATCTCCCGATCAATCGTACAACTTCGATTTGTCAAATAATCGTTTCAGACTCAGATCAGCGCATTGAACGATTAAATTTCACCAACACGTCCAACAGCGACGAAAACAACACAGAAAAGGCAGCACGTCCCACTGCGACGGCATCCACACAGAAAAGGCGCGTAGCAGGCCAGGCCTCGCTGTTTTATAGACAGTTCACTTGGCGCCAAATATTCCCGGGCATTTCTGACCAATGAGAAACCTCCATTCTGTCAGGCGCACACAGAAATCTACCGCGTTAGTTCAGGATTGGTGCTCTATTAATAGAATTAACGAGATGCGAAAATATGTAAATTACTCGGTGTGCGTGGCCACATTTATGTTGCGCTAACCATTTAATTAAACACATACCATATAAATTGACGTTCGTCACACCCTCCACCCCCTTAGAGAAAATTTTCAAACATTGAAAATTTTACTTAAAGCAAAGTTCTCAAGTCAGCAATGTTCATTCAACAACAACAAAACCTCAGAAGAATTATACATTACTAGTAGACTCCTCTACCTAGTCTCTCAATGGTTACTAAACTGGTTCCGGGTATAGGATCCATCCTTCACAGTAATTAGCTATGGGTGAAACAACCCACATACACACACAGTTTAATGTCTTAATTATCTAAGACACACACCAAAACAATTACTACACAGTGAGATTGAATTAGGTAAACCACTAACAATCAATGAATAAATGGAGTCCACAATGTCAATCTTTATATCTAGCTGGCTTCACGGTATTTCGTTTCGGCCGCTGAATGCGTTTATTTCCATCTCCCTCAGAATCACTCCCTTCGGATTCGAACTCAGTTTCTTCTTCTCGCGAATCAAGGTAACCTTCACCTTCATACTTCTTCAACTTATCAACGTACACAATTTTCGGCTGTGCCCGTGGTGATTTTTGTATTTTATACAAAACCGGACTTAGCTTTTCTTTAACTTGGTACGGACCAGTGTACCATCGGGTCCATTTCTCTTTCAATCCGACTCTGGTCCTTGGATAGAAATACCACACCAAACTACCAGGTTCAAACTCCACCGGTTTAACTCTCATATCATAGCGAAAAGCACGTTGCGTTGCTTGGCGCTGCATAAATTTTCTAGCAATTGTAAAGTCTTCTTGCATCCTGGAAACCTGTTCATAAACAAAATCATCAACAGACAAACTAGCAGGTAAGACTTGACTATCTCCTAAAACAAGATCAATAGGCAGACAGGTTTCACGAGAGAGAAACAGGCGATTCGGCGTGAATCCTGTGCTCTCGTTCTCGCTTGCTCGGTACGCCGCAAGAACATAGGGTAAGTGCACGTCCCAATCACGTTGACGTTGAGAGACCACTTTGCCCAGCATCGAGTTGAGTGTGCGGTGAAAGCGTTCCACCGCGCCGTTACTACTCGGTTTGTACGGCGTAGTTCTCGTCTTGTCGATGCGGAGTCGCTGGCAGAGATCGCAAAACAGAGCGGACTCGAAGCACGCGCCCTGATCGGTCACAATCTGTCGCGGGCACCCGAATCGAGAGATGAATTCCTTCACGAGCACCCGAGCGACTGTAGTTGCTGTCTGATTCCGGATCGGATAGGCTTCGGCCCATCTGGAAAAATGGTCCACGACTGTTAAGATGTATCGATAACCAGAATTAGATAACGGATGTGGCCCCGTTATATCGATTCCGATACACTCTAGTGGGTTTCCCACTGTCAAGTTCTGAAGTTTTCCTTGTCTCGGCGGCTTTCCTCTCCAGTAACAAGCACAGACTTCACACTTCTTAAGAACTCGTCGCACATCATCTCGCCAACTTGGCCAATAAGCCCGGCGTTGGACTTGTGCCATAGTTTTCCGGCATCCCAAATGTCCTCCTGACATTCCTCCATGAGCCAGTTCAATCAACTTGTCCCGACGTTGTGGTGGCATAACAATCTGGAACCACTTCGTCCGACCAGTTTCTGGATGCAACCATTCCCGCATCAAGATACCATTTTGCAAAGACAATTGAGGCCATTGTGCCACCAAGGTCTTGATTGTTCGACTTTGTGATCGCAGCATCTCCATAGTTGGCGGTTCTGCTGACTTCAACTGTTTCGTCACAATCCAGCCAAGTTCCGGATCGTTCCGTTGCTCCTCTCGTATGTCATCGGTTTCCCAGCCGGTTGGTAGATCGGATGATTGAAGAGTCGGTTCGGTCAACACTCGTATCGCATCAATCCGATGTGGCCATCTTGACATTGCGTCTGCATTGCCATGCGAAGCTCCTGCTCGGTGCTGTATCTCGAAGCTAAACTCTTCTATAACAGTGAGCCATCTGGCCTGCTGCCCGATTGGAAGCGGCGTTCTTCGGAGCCATTGCAAGGCCGAGTGATCCGTTCGAAGGATGAACTTTCGACCTAGCAGGTACTGACGGTAAGTCTTCAAAAAGTGTACTACTGCTAAAAGTTCCCTTTTTGTCACATCGTAGTTTCTTTCGGCTTTGGAGCAGACTCTACTTCCATAGCAGATTACACGTTCTCGCCCTTGTTGTCGTTGAGACAGAACGGCACCAATTGCGTCTGCCGATGCATCAGTGTCTAATACATATTGGTCGACATCGTTCGGAAGAGCCAGAATCGGTGCTTCCGTTAACCGTAACTTCAGCTCACAGAAAGCGTTCTCACAGTCTTGAGTCCATTCGAACCGGATACCTTTTTGAGCCAGCGAGTGTAAAGGTCGCGCAACCTTCGCAAAACCCGGAACAAATTTGCGGTAGTACGAACAAAGTCCAATGAAGGAACGTGCTTCTTTCAGTGACTTTGGCGTAGGCCATTCTTCCACCACTCGAATCTTTTCTGGATCAGTTCCAACTCCTTGACCACTTACCACATGTCCGAGAAATAACACCTGGCGTCTGAAGAGATGACATTTGCTGGGCTTCAATTTCAGTCCAGCTTCGCCCAGTCTCTCCAACACTCGTGTGATTCGTTCCAAGTGAGACTTCCAATCGGCGGCAAACACTATTATATCGTCCAGGTACACCAGGCAAATTTCAAAATTTAAACCTGCCATCACAAGACTCATCATTCTTGAAAAGCTTGCAGGTGAGTTGCTTAAACCAAACGGTAAGACTCGGAATTGAAAGCTACCTCTTCTCGTAAGGAAACCTGTCTTATGTCTGTCTTGCGGATCAACTGCCAGCTGGTGGTAACCTGCACTAAGGTCAAATGTACTGAACCATGTTGCACCTGTGAGCGAATCCAAACTCTCACTGATGAGTGGAAGCGGGAATGCATCAGGTCGAGTTTTGGTGTTGACAGCTCGGTAGTCCACGCAGAACCGAGGTGTCCCATCTTTCTTCTTCACGATGACCACATTACTGGCCCATTCTGATGTCGACGGCTCGATCAACTTCAGCCGGAGCATTTGGTCCACCTGTTCGTCTATCATTGGAAGTAAGGCCAGTGGTTGACGACGTAAGGTTTGTCGGACTGGTCGTTCTCCTCCAGTGTCAATCTTGTGCTGCAAAATATCCGTGTAGCCATAGTCCCATTCGTGCAAAGAGAATGCTTTACGGTTTTGCAACACTATTTGCTTCAGCTGCAACCGTGCTTCTGGCGTGACATCCTCTGCTACATCAGTCCATAATGGCGACAACACTTTTTCGACTTCTTCGTTAGAAGGCTCCATGTGATTCTCTATCACTTGGCCGCAGCTGGACACCTGGCCATCGTTAGAATTTTCGCCGTAGACTGTGACGATTTCGGTTACACATTGGAGTCCTTTCTTTAGTCTTACTGCACTAGTTGTCGGATTCAAAATTCTCAGAGGCAAATCGATAGCGCGTTCTGGCAGCAGAGTCCCAGCCACCAGCACTCCGGAGTCGAGCAGTTGAGGTTGAGTCGCCCAACTTCTTCCACAACCATCACCCAACTTCACTAGGATGGCGTATGCTTCAACGTTCATTTCGCTTAACGCTGGCACTTGCACGTCATGTGCCAACGCCACTTTGCGACACATTGAAGGTGCTGCTCGACAATGAATGCCGACTTCATGCCCATTGATCGTGATTGTCTTCTTACCAAAGTTCCACTTGACTTGCTGACTTTCAAGCCAGGACAGGCCCAGGATCAGTTCTGAAATCTGTTCTGTCACCAAGCAGTGTGCATCGAATTGAAGTCCATCGATTTCAACGGTTAGCTTCGTTTCGCCAATGACCCGGATCTCAGTTCCATTTGCAGCTTGCAATAGTTGTCTGGATCATTTAACATCTGCTTTCTTTACCATGGAGCTCGGAACTAACGACAGTTCGCATCCTGTGTCAATCAAGGCAAACGTCGTTTTTCCATTGACTTTCACCGACAGGTAAGCGTTGCTGCTACCTTGTACATGATTCGAACGGAGAGTTACTGGCGGTTCCTCACTGGAAGCTGGACCAAGTTGTGTCGAAACCGGACCAGGACAGTCTCTCACCAGATGGTCGGACTGGCCACAACCGAAACAGGTCCTAGGCGTCTTTCTCCTCACCTGATTTGGCGGTTGACTTTCCTCAGCGGTTTCTGGTCGACCACGAGTTCTTTCCCACTGACGTCTGGTTGTGCAGGCGGTTGCCGCTGGTAGTTCCTTCGGCTTCGACTCCCAGTGCCCTCGTCCGTCCAAACGTTTCTCCAGACTCGCCATCTGTCGTCGCTGCGATTCCAGCTCGTCTCGGATGAGTTGTAGCATTTTCTCCAAATGTCCATCATCTTCTCTCACCACCTTAGCTCGTGTAGGTCGACGGTCGGATTGATCAGAATCTCGTCGTTCGGCTTTCTGATAACCCTCGAACCTCATGGCTAGGTTGTATGCTTTGTCCAACGTTTCCGCTTCACGCTCACGAACTTTCATTGCCAGTTCTTTGTCTCGGAGAGCGTCAATAAACGCTCGAATAGCTATGGCTTCACTGTGGCTCGTTGTCGGTCCAGGAAAAGCAAGGATCATTAATCGTCTAATATCTTGCACTAATGAACCAAGTTCCTCACCTTCTCTCTGTCGTCTGGTGTTTAATTGCGTTTGGTACAATGTGGTTTGATCTGTTCCACCGTACCTCGACTTCAGTTTCTGAATCAGGTCGTCTGACGTCATCACATTGGCTGAGTCGAACTCCCATAGCAGTTGATTGGCCGGTTCCACTAACGCACACATCAACTGATGAAGTTTTTCTTCTTCCGTCCATCCATTGTGTTTTGCGCACACCTCAAATTTTCGGACAAAAGCTTGGACTGCCGTTTTACCATTGTACGTACCAATCTTAATCCATTGTCTATTGGAACGCAGTGTAGACATCATGGTTTGGTTGTCCGACAACTTCTCCAACTGTCCTTTCACTTCTGTTGACTTCACATTCGGACCGGGTTGTGGTTCTACGGTCGACCCAAGTTGACCTTCGTCAGCTATCACCGTTTGAGTGGCGACGGACGTTGTAACCTTCGGCGCTGGGTTCAACGTGACGAGTTCTGTAGTCGTCGGCAAGAGCAAAGGACGTCCTTCAGTCCTTCCCGTCCCGACTTGCACAGGAACTTCTTGGCATGGCTTTCTGTAGATTTCACGGCTCCACGTTTCCATTGTTGTCGTTGCTCCAAACGAAGTCGGAATCGACATCACCGTTGGTAGGTAACCGGAACTCAGGTCCCCACGACTGATTGCAACCGGACGACGTTCCTGAAATGACCCAGGCACCGCCCAGATCGAAGGTTGATTGAAAGGCGTTGCACTTGAATGTGTTGGTATACCAGCGCTTTGTTTTCCGTAGGTGAAAGGAACCGAAGACAGCGACGCAGAACTCGTGAGACTGGGACGTGCACTTTCGTCGAGGGCAGCGTACCAAGCGCGAGTCGGATGACGAACACTATCGCTCATCTGCTGTGTAGTCTGCGGTTGTCTCATCTCTCGACCAGTATCTGAAACTAGACACTTAACATTAGTCTGTGTTTCATAACATTTATCAATAAACATCTCCTGTTGTTCAAGCATATTCTTTTTCCAAGGATGTTTAAATGTAATTTCCTGATCACTAACTTCACTCATTTCGTCTATTTCATTGTCCTGTTGACCAACATCACTCACTTCTAACTCAGACTCACCCAAGTCCATTAAGTCCATTGGTCGAGTAAATCTTCTATGTAAACCCACTTCCGGTTCTACTTCCGCCCGTTTTTCCAATTCAGCCATTAAAACTCCGATTCTGGTACCACGTGTAGCGTTCCTATCATCGCCCTCTGGCGACAACACGCCCTGTTGTAAGGCTTTGGCTGGCTGGACCAAACGTGCGGGATTTGAACCCTGAGCAGTGGGGGACTTTACTCTTTCCTCTACATCACTTGTGTCGAGCACTATATAATTTTCTGGTACCAAGGATATTTCCTGACATATGTCTGCGTGTGTTAAAGGTCCTTCTGCCTTTACAACAGTATTTTCGGCGGGAAAGTTCCCGCCTAAACGACCAACTTCCCGCGCTAACTGTGCTATACCGGTTTCTACCTGTTCTTGGCGGGAAATGAAGTTTCTCATTAGCGCCGTAATTTCGGACATTTCCTCGACTAAAGCGGCCACCACTTTGTCAGACATAATGATTTTTGATTCCAAGTAGATTTATTTATTAAAAGAAATGAAAGATACAAATTAATGTCTGAGCAGATCCGAAATTCAAGGTCCGTAGATTAACTGACAGTTTATCGGGTCTAATCACCGATTTTGACAAAGTTCACAATTATCGATTCACAACTAGCGATATTTACCAATTGCCAGTTATTCTAATTAAAATCCAGTTCGATCTTATCTCAATTTCTTATATAATCGACTTAATATGGTCTAACTAAGCACGCTATACAAATGTCTACACTTTGAACTATCAACGAAATGATCTTAAAACTAGGGCTGTACATATCTCTTACATATGGCCACATAAAAATATCAATCCACCGATCGATACCAAAATGCCTTCAAAACAACTGGAATCGATACTCAACCTTCAATACCAAAAGGTTCGATGAGTTACGATTATCTCCCGATCAATCGTACAACTTCGATTTGTCAAATAATCGTTTCAGACTCAGATCAGCGCATTGAACGATTAAATTTCACCAACACGTCCAACAGCGACGAAAACAACACAGAAAAGGCAGCACGTCCCACTGCGACGGCATCCACACAGAAAAGGCGCGTAGCAGGCCAGGCCTCGCTGTTTTATAGACAGTTCACTTGGCGCCAAATATTCCCGGGCATTTCTGACCAATGAGAAACCTCCATTCTGTCAGGCGCACACAGAAATCTACCGCGTTAGTTCAGGATTGGTGCTCTATTAATAGAATTAACGAGATGCGAAAATATGTAAATTACTCGGTGTGCGTGGCCACATTTATGTTGCGCTAACCATTTAATTAAACACATACCATATAAATTGACGTTCGTCACAATTCCAGCGGGAGTTTATTCGAGAGAGGCGGAATAGCTATGGCTATGGGTGATCAGATGACAGAATGGCGGAGAAGTGTTAGGCGAAAGAAGAGCGGATGGAGCTGAGCTGTAATTACAATAATTTTTATGGTAACTAATATCACAGTGCATAGTTCTAAACTCTAATCGAAAAGCCTTGTCGCATATAACAACACGGATAACGGTTGCTCAGTTAAAAAGTTTAAAAACATCTCGTTTAAAAGACGTTGAAGTCGTTGACAGTATTTATCTCACGTGTATGCATACTTTATTAGATCTATCTCACTATTATTAATTTCAAACGTCAACAAAAATATAAATTTTAGCCACAACAATACGAATTTGTCAGACATGTTTGTTTAACTCCGAAAATACTTTCACACTTCTCTAGGCCTACATGGCCTGGCAAACCCTTCAAAACTGGAATTTAGTCGTAAAATTTACCAATGTTAGGATGCTTAGTAGCCTATAGTATCCATACATAATAGGTTGGGTGCATTCACCTGCTATAGTGAAATGCGAAAAAAATTCAAGGAAAACAGAATGATTAACGTTGGAAGAAATTTCTGATCAATATACATCGGGGCCTATAGCATCGTGATGGCAGTTAGCAATATGGAGATTAGGGGCGCTGTCTTGCGAGTAAGCATAATACGACGAATTGTAAGACGTACATGTACATGTAGGAGTCTAGTAACCTACTAACAATAGGAATTTTGGGATCAGGGACGCTCTCTTGCGAATAAACGCAATACGACTTAATATAGTGGCGCTTCGAGCGAGTAATTATGAATCGAACAATTATTACAGTGGCACCTCATGAGAGTTGGAGAAACAAATATGCATAAACAAGAGTGACAAGAAAAAGAAAACGAACAAGAAGCACACGAAGAAAAGAAAAGGAAAAAGAAGAGCATTAGCACGAAGAACAGAAACACGGAAATGATAAACAAAAACATGAACGCAAGCAAGAAACTGGCTCAGAAAACAAGAAAGAACAAGAACACGGACAGAAAAGAAGGAGAAGAGCACGATGAAGAAAAAGTAAAAATGGGGAGCGGATTAAAGCATATTTAATTAGCCAGTACAAACTGTTTTTCCGGGTTTTCTGTAAGGGTGGTTGGGTTGGCGACTTGGTAAGTTCGAAGGTAAGCCACTGATAATGATGATGATGATGATGATATTTTTTATTGTTGATAAAGTAAACACATACTGACAAACCGCAACATGGAACAAAGTTAGACAGACTTGTGAGAAGTAGATAAAGTTGAGTATAGTGTTCGGAGAATAAAGTCTCTATTGTCTTTAACTGGAAGACAGTACTGGTGATTCTGGGGACACAATGAATATACAGTTTTATGGACTGGTGGTAAAAAAAAGGCCAAAGGACGAGATATTGATTGTCACTGGCGTAAACTTGCCCAAAATATGGAGGGATTTGGTTTTTCTTTCTATACTTGTTGCATTAAATGTACAGTCCATCTAAATTATTGGGGTGCCCCGGCTGCCCCCAGAGTCTACGCCTATGTTGATTGTTCTTAATAGATGTAAATAATCGGCAATAAACAGAATTCGCAAGGTCAGCTGTAGTCAGTTGTTCTTCATTGACAAACTTCATTCTCCGCAACCTTCTGATAAAACGTTCTAATCTTGAGCGATCTGATGATGACGTTAATCCCCACCACGCTGGGGTAGCATATAGAAGTTTAGCCATGGTGTTGTTGATCTCGTAACTTCTCGAAGGGCATCATTGGACAGAGTGAGCCAGGCTTACATGATAGTTGACTGTGCTCGCATTGCCACTTCTTCAAAGGGAACATGCTGCAACATCTATAGGTGTAACGACACCGCTCGTTGCCCTTCTGCAACTTTCTGCAAGCTGGTGCCTGGTGGAGAAGCCATTGGTTCGCCACTCTTTACTTGTCGAGAGACCAATGACCATGCAATTCCGTTTATTTCGCAGCTAATTTGAATTTCCTTGCTCAATTTGATGCCTTTCCATGACTTTCCATCTATAGCCAGTGGGTTTGCAGCACAGTTATATGAGATAACTATATAAAGGCTTTATTTTCCCTTAAAACTGGAAACTGGTCTGTACTTTGGCTATACGTCGCTAGTAGTAGTAGGGGTTTCGTACCCTGATGCGATCATAGCAGCCTAGGTTGCGAATGGCGTTTATTGCCTAGAGGGGTCTTCAGTGCTCAAGTGCACCAGAGCAATGGCAGACAGTAGCAAGGATCATATACGTTTGCAAGTCGCAACCATATTAACCGCAGGAAGTGAAAGTAATGTTGTAGCTGATCCGGCAAAATAAGTTGAGTGAGACACAACTGACAAGACCTTTAGGCCTACCACTCTGCCTTCATGCTGCTTCCAGCGTACGTTTTCTTCTGGTGTTCCGTATTTTCATTACATTTAAGCAGTCTTGTTGTCAAGACCTTAAACCTCAAGACCAAGACCAAGACATTGAACCTCAAGACCAAGACCAAGACCAAGGCCTTGAACCTCAAGACCAAGACCAAGACATTGAACCTCGAGCCCAAGACCAAGACCAAGACCTTGAACCTCAAGACCAAGACCAAGACCAAGACCAAGACCCAAAAAATCACAATCAGGTCAAGACTTATAAAAATTGTCAAGTCGGAATATTCGCTATTTTAATGAAAACATGAGTCTTTTATTTTTTTCAAGCAAATTAACTTTAAATGCGAACTGCAGAGAAATCCGAATTTGTATTCAAAAGTCCTTCATGCAAACTATTATTCCAAAATTAATGCCTTTTGTATTTTATAAAAACCAATTCGATCAGAATTTTCTGACCATGACGTGTCTGGCGGGCCTCATAAAAATTCCGCCACGTGAAAAAATACGTTCTACAGGTGCTGAAGTCGCTGACACACACACACACACACACACACACACACACACACACACACACACACACACACACACACACACACACACACACACACACACACACACACACACACACACACACACACACACACACACACACACACACACACACACACACACACACACACACACACACACACACACACACACACACACACACACACACACACACACACACACACACACACACACACACACACACACACACACACACACACACACACACACACACACACACACACACACACACACACACACACACACACACACACACACACACACACACACACACACACACACACACACACACACACACACACACACACACACACACACACACACACACACACACACACACACACACACACACACACACACACACACACACACACACACACACACACACACACACACATACACACACAGTAGCTTTTCAAGCACTGGATGTAAATGTACAGATAGTGACTTTTGAAATCTCATGGTTTATCATACCGTCTGATACAGAATAACTAAAAAAAGTCATCAAATTGGGACGAACGACTAAAAAAAAAAAAAAAGGTCATCAACTTTTTTCGAAGATGAAAGTTGTAAAAAGTCTGGATGAAAGTTGGAAAAGTCTGAAAAATTGGTTGGTCCCCCACAAACCTGGTTTCCCCTCCCAGAAGAGGCGGACTAGATTAAACACTGATTGACAGCCGGTCTTGGTCTTGGTCTTGCGAGACCAAGACCAAGACTTTGAACCTCAAGACCAAGACCAAGACCTTGAACCTCAAGACCAAGACCAAGACCAAGACTTTTGGTCTCAAGACCAAGACCAAGACCAAGACTTTTAAAAACGAACTCGAGTGCACTCGAGACCAAGACCTTGGTCTCGAGGACAACAAGACTGCATTTAAGCTTGGCGAACAATAATATGAAATAGCTGACAGTTTGATAAATCTCGAGAGATCTCGTGCTTCATCAAGCAACCCTGCAAAACAGTAAAGGGTAATTGCTATTCGTAGTGTAATGTACATGGGAATGTTGAGAACAGGGTCGCCCTCTTGCGAATAGGCACAGGACGAGTAAATATGGTGGCGCCTTTTGCGAGTAAATACGAAGCAATAACTACAGCAGCGCCTCGTGCGAGTTGAAGAAGAGGAAGCAGAAAATGGAGAAAGAACGGTCTCTACCTATTGGCCTACTTTTTTTATACGCATCTGTAATGTAATCGTTACTACGGCAACTCTGAATACAGGCCCGCATTAAGGGGGTGCTAAGGGTGCTGCAGCACCCGGGCCCGCCGATTTTGGGGCCAGTATTTTCGGAAGTACATAAAAATGTTAATGTAAGAAAAATTCCCAAAAAAGGTCATCAAAAATTCCCCCAAAAAGGTCATCAAAGTTTGTGTAAGAAGAATTCCCAAAAGTCATAAAAAAATTCCCAGAAAAGGTTATTAAAGTTTGTTGAAGAAGAATTCCCCAAAAAGGTCATCAAAAATTCCTCAAAAAGGTCATAAAATTTTTCTGTGATGAAATTTGCCAGTCACAGCACCCGGGCCCGCAATAACCTTAATGCGGCCCTGTCTGAATATGAATAATTGTTTCCATGCATTGTTTCACTTAAAACATGCACAAGCAGTCGGCCTAGGCTACCTTCCAGAGATTTCGTGCGTTTATCATTTTTTTTACAATTTTACTATATCGTTCTTGTTCAATTGTAATTAAATCTAGTTCGATGCGATGTGGTGGCCTCTCGGTAACACGCTGAGTCATCAACAACCACGGGCAACCTGTATGCACACATGTTCCTATGGAATGTCGTAGATAGATAGATAGATAGATGGATGGATGGATGGATGGATGGATGGATGGATGGATGGATGGATGGATGGATGGATGGATGGATGGATGGATGGATGGATGGATGGATGGATGGATGGATGGATGGATGGATAGATAGATAGATAGATAGATAGACAGATAGATAGATAGATAGATAGATATATTTTGGTACATTAAGGCTGTATTATCTTATGCCATAGGAACGGAGAGATCGGTTCGAATTAATTTTGTGTAGATGTCTGCGGCCTTTGATGCCATACGATGTCGTTAAACTCTGCATCCGCTATTTAACTCTCTACATCTTTTCTAAGAAGGTAAGACTAAGTTATGTCGCTAAACATTGGAAACTACAACTCGTTGGTAACTAGTTTCTTACCAGTCCACAAAAATCTTTCGTCTTTTAATACATATTCTGTGGAGAGGGAGATTGCATTGAGGCTTTAGGCTAATTTCCTCTACCTGCAGGGCCGAGAGACGGGGTGAAAAAATGAAAACCGAGAGTATCAAGGTAGCAAATGATTTTGCATGTGGGTCCTATTATACTTAATATGGCTGTAAGAGATAGACAGTAGACTCCATATGCATCGAGCGTTGTCTTGCAATGGGCAAGTATATAGATATGTAAATTAAAAGACAAAATCGACGACTTAAATATTTTAAAAATAAATTAAAAGCAATGTCCTTTGCTTTTTAAACCCATAAGGTCACAAATTATTCAATAACAACTTTGTCTGTGTTTGTGATTTGATTCCGCGAAGTCTTGGCGAGGCTTAGGCTACAGAAGAGGGTGCTGGACATCGGTGGTCATCTTGTTTGATAGGTGGGGGACACGGGACACTTTTGAACTGATCTGGTCAAAAAAGAGGTGACACAATTTGTTGACCTTATTTTAGTGTTTCTTCAAAATATGTGTGTGTGGGGGAAGAACTCTACACTGTTTCCCCCACTGTTAAAGGTGGCGAGTCTTGTCCATCTCAACCACTCGGGATCGCCGACCATGGTACGCGGCGCAAAATTTCCAAGGTGCCACGAGACACTCATGATAACTGGCGAGTACGATAAAAACGCTGATGATACCTTGTGAAAGATTTTGAGTACACTTACATCTCTTCTTGCGGTTTACGATTTTTTGCGTTTTAGCCACCTGGCGAATACATACACGACTAGTCGAACGACGTTTTCATATTTAAAACGAATGACATTGTTCAGCAGCCTATGCAAATACTCTGTCCGAAAAATTTTTCTGCCACTAAAGTCGCTCTCATAGATTTGCCAATCCATCCTACTGGTCAGTTTATCTAACCTTCAAGCGACTTCCGAAAATCTTAAACTGTGCCACATTGTTTAGCGAAATTAAACTAAATGCCAACAAATCACACACATCTTGCATTCACGGCGCTGGTTGCCAGTACTGTTGAGCAAAGAATTCTGTTGAAAAAACTCCGCCGCTGCTCGTACTGTGGCAATGCCAGTCCCAAGACTGCATAAAGGAGGAGGTCGACGCTAAGGATCTTTGTAATCACACAGTGTCGTTAAACTGAAAACATTACTCTGTTCAAAACCTGCCTTACTGAACAGAAGGCATTACATTTAAATCAGTCGACTGATCTGCGCCCTTGCTCACTTTTCGACAAACAAACACAGTAATAGATACAAGGATACACTGACTCTGTCTATGCCTCGCAAGTCGCAACAGAACCTGGAAAGCTGCCTCACACTGCTTTCTGTCCGTTCTTTGTTGGTTCTTCGGTCTAAACTTAAGACTCGCCTATTTCAACTCGCTTACCCTCCACAGCCTGATGTTCTGGTTTTCTGACCAAATGGAATTCGACCAACGTGATTCTCCAAAGGATTAAGAGTTTCACTAAGATTTCAGTTGAATCGACCATCGATTGATGCCTTCTGTATTATTATTATAACAGCGGTAGATAAATAAGTCTTTAGATCAGAGTAGATTAGTTGAGTGAAGACGGAGAGTAGGAATCATAGACGTTCATTGAACAGTAGCGAATCAGAGGAACAAGGATTGATCGTGAGTTGACCATGCCTAGTAGTAGTAGTTTTAGTTTAACGACACTGTGTGATAACAAAGATCATTAGCGTCGCCCTCCTCGTTTATCGAGGCTTGGGGCTGGCACTGCCAGAGTACGAGCAGTGGCGGAGTTTTGGCCATGTTTGATATGCTGCCAGCAGATAACCTGCGTCGTACTGGTTCCTCCAGTGCATGTATTTCTTGAGGATCACAAACGATGAACTCGTATCTTGGTTATCGGTTTTGAATTTCGTTGTACATAGATATCAATTAGATTTGGGAAGTAGGCCGAATGTGCTGCCCTAATGGATAATATTTCGTAAATTAGTCTATAACTTAACATTGCTATGCGTGGTTGAGCAATTCGATGTACACACGTAGGCTAGTTGTCTGTAGTTGTTTTCCTAATGATTCGCCAGATGGCGTAAGTGAACTAGCCGCGCGTCAATGGCTGAAGTTAGTAAGAGGATGGCTGAACAGAGAGCGTGTGTCTCGCATCGTTGTAGTAAAGGCACAGTCTTGCAGCTGAGGCATTGAGCAACAGTTTCAACTCCAGTCCAATACAAAAATTTATATAGCGCCGCTATCATAATAAACAATCGATTGCCGCATCAAAGCAAATTGCATCCAAAAAACAAAATCCATGTATCACAATTATGAAAATATTTGCAAAGATTTCTAAATTATTAACATGCAGTGCTCCATGCTCGAGCGCCTCACATGCATTAATAATTGCCCTCTAAGCGCGCCTGTTGAGGCTAACGATTTATACCCACGGTTGCCTCTCGAGTTAATAAGGCACTGCTAGCCTATTCTTTTGTGTTCTTAAAATTGTATGCACACGAAGTTACGTTTTCTCAGTGGCAGGTATACCCCCAAGGCAAATGATGAAGTGCTTTCAAACACGGTCTGTATACTTGTTGACGATCGTTTTTAAGGCATCGGGACATTGAACGACCGGCAAAACTGTATGAAAGCCATTTGATTCGTCAGCCATATTTTTGTTGCCGACGACAATGTGTTAATTATGTTGTTGTTTATTGGAATTTGGGGAACACTCATGGCTAAGATGATGGCCCCATGAAGTGTTAATTATTCACTCCCTTTTATTTTTTTATAACGCCCAATCCTTCATGTCATTATGAAAAAGTCGCTGACTCGCTTTTAATATATTTGCTCATAATTTTTTTCTCTTTCCTGAAGTCGAGGTTTTCCACTAAAATGTCTATGCGTCGCTTCCTGGGGATTAAAGGCTCCAATTCTCTTGCCTGTTTGTCCCTCTGGCTTTATTTGTGTGTAACAATAGCATATGTATAGGCCCTACTTCTAATTAAAATGGCTAGCATAATACTGATTCTGTTTTCAAGTATCTTTTTCGATCCTCAGAATTCTTTTCATCGCAGATTCAAGAACGTCTAGCAAAGATGGTCTGAAAAGTAAGATTTGCAGAATTAGGTATAGGGCCTACAGTGACAACTGAAGGTTATTAGGCCTGCACATGCATGTTGTCAAGCCTTTAACGACACGCATGACCAGGCTGAAGAGGTAATACGTAAGGTAACACTTATTTATACCCCTTATAGATACTTCTGAGATGAGTGACACAAAAGGTCGAAGGATTTATCGACTGAGACAAGAAACCTCAGTTAACCTCTCAACTTGCGTTGATACTCATATACCGTAACCCGGAAGATTGGCCGACTGTGCTGACCCAGATGGTCATTGGTCGGATATTCCATGGAAGTTATCCATCCATACCCGCGTTCGATTTGTTTGACTGCTTATTCATAGCGTCAAGCCATCATCAAATAGTTTAATAACAAATTGACCGATCAAAACTACCTAACTGACCTTAACCCGTCATTTAACCTTAACCCTTAACTTATCATGTTCATCTGCTCAGAATTTACTCCAAACCATTCAATATTGGAACGCTCTAATTCACGTGATCAAACATTCGGGTGGGTGGGTGGGTCGGTCGAAAACCTCAGTCAATCATTCACAACAGATGCAGCAACGCTACAGATGCTTCTGTAGCCCACGTATTTCAAGTTTAGAAACCCACCCACCCACCGACCCACCAACCCACCCACCGACCCACCCACCCACTGACTTACCGACCGACAGACCGACCGACCTTCAGCGAGTGGATGCCCTTGAGGTACGAGACGTTGTCCATTTGGACGATGACTTTTCTGTAGATGAAATGACCTAAACGAAGTAAGGTTAGGAGAAAGAGGAAAGAGGAAGAAGAGAAGAATGCGTGGAGTGAAACAACAATGATGAAACAGTAAAAAGATGAGGAGGGAGAGAAAGGAAATAAGAAGGAAGATGATGGAGGATAATGACGACATAAGCCATCCATTCATTCACTCATCCCTCCATCCATTCCTCCATCATATATCCATCCATTCCTCCATCCATTCCTCCATCATCCATCCATCCATTCCTCCATCATCCATCCATCCATCCATCCATTCCCCATCATCCATCCCTCCATCCATTCCTCCATCATCCATCCCTCCATCCATTCATCTGTTCATTCATTCCTCTGTCCATCCATCCATCCATCCGTCGATCCATCCATCCATCCATCCATCCATCCATCCATCCATCCATCCATCCATCCATCCATCCATCCATCCATCCATCCATCCATCCATCCATCCATCCATCCATCCATCCATCCATCCATCCATCCATCCATCCATCCATCCATCCATCCATCCATCCATCCATCCATCCATCCATCCATCCATCCATCCATCGGTCCATTCGATCTATCTATCCATCCATCCATCCGTCCAACCGTTCATCCATCCATCCATCCGTCCATCCGTTGATGCGTCTGCCCCTCCGTCTGTGAGTCCGCCATGTGTAAGTGGTTGGTTTCCTGACTTTCCTCACTGCCCCCT
>OY744606.1:49244899-49294899 GCA_963556255.1 Allolobophora icterica | reverse complement strand
TCTTCTAGAGCAATTTTTCTTCAACGCGGACGACGAGCGTTCGTCGCCGCGAAAACCGTCTTGGCGACCTTGTCAACGCTTCAAGACGAATATCCATCCGTCGATCGGTCGAAGCAGACGCGAAACTAGGCCTAGAATGCAACGCAGGCCCACCGCCGGTGGTGGTGCTTCGCTCATCCGCCCTCTTGCCCATACAATCAGAAGCAGCGAGGCGGCGGCGGCGGCGGACAGCTAGGGCTGGCGGCGCAGCTGCGGGCTGGGTAGGTCTTCGCGCCGTCCGAGGTGTAGGGCAGGGCGCCTGCTCGTCGTCGTTCGGCCAATCAGCGAGAGTGAAGCGGGCGTCCAATAGAAAGCCCGGCTTTCGTTCGAAGCCTATAAAGCAAGCGGTCGTCCCTTGATGACAGTCCGTTTACTCTGACCGTCAGTCCGTCTACGTCTAGTTGCGTGCGTGCGTCAGTCCGTCCGTTAGTCCGTCCCTTCGTCCGTCCGTCCATCGTTCGTCCTCCAGGTCTCCCTGTGGGTGGACGACGTTCTTCATACACCAAAGACCGCTTCAGCCTCGCCGTCCCTCGGTCCGCCCGGCGGTGATGGGCGAGCTTCGGACGGGGCTACACCGACCCACCACCACCACCACCACCACCACCACTACTACCACGGTGGCAGCTGCAGCTACTTCTTCGTTCCACTCGTAGGATATTGACGAGGAGCATCGTCCTTATCTCGAGCTGTGCAGACTCCGTCTTTCCTTCGTCGAATATCAAGCACCGTCGACGCAATTCCATCCGACTGCAGCAGCCAGGTCCTCCTCTTCGCCAACTACGTATGGATGGTTCTTCCGTTTTCTTTCCGACTCTGGATGTTCGGATAAGCGACTGGTAAACGACGATACGTTGCCTAATTTAAGACCGATCGGTCGGGTCCGTTGGATTAGGCGGCGTTCGAAGATCCACGAAGCAGCTTACATTCAACAGACGACTTTCGGTCTGCGATATTTACTTCGTTCATAAGCGCCAAAAGCAAGTGAGGATTTGAAAGCGGAAGTATTCGGAAGAAGGAGGTTTTGCACCATCATCATCATCAGCAGCAGCACACGTGGACGAGGAGTGACACGTGACAAGCACCTGACTTGCGACCATGACGTCATTCTATCCAAGCGGGGAAGTGGGAGGAGGTGGCTCGAGGGGCTTCTTCTACCACGACGACGACAGGTTCTGTGGGATGACGTCGGCGTCGTCCATCCAAATGGCACGACTTCACCAGCAGCAGCAACAACAACAACAGCAGCAGCAGCAGGCACATCACCAGGCATCCCCGCATCTTCACGGGATGGCAGCCATCGACTGCAGCAACAACAACCGAACGACACCAGCCACCGGTTGCTATGGCGACTCGTCCTCCTTCTCCTCATTCCAGCCTCACGACTATCTCTCCGTCTACCACCACCACAACCGCCGCCTCCTGCCACCGCCACCACTACCACCATCCCACCACCACCACCAACAACAACATCCCAATCATCCAAACGCAGGCGGAGGCGGAAGTCCTGTTTCGCCGTCAGCCATTCATCCATCGCCAGCTGCTGGGTCCTTCCGGTATGCCGATTCCATATCCGGTTACATGACCTCTGACCGGCGGCTCGGTGCGGACGTCCTTGTCGGCCGAGATGTCGGCGGGGATGTCGGCCGATCGATGGAGGCATCGCAACCGTATCTGGACATTTCCATCATGGATAGCCTCGGTGACACGGACAAGGACGCCTGCAATGGCGGACACTCCGGGTCATCGTCCTCCTCCACCGCCGCCGCCGCCGCCGCCGCCGCTGCCGCAGCCTCGGCCCTACTTCCGCCAAAGTACCCGTGGATGTCCATCGTCGGTGAGTACGAAAATACCCGTTGTAAGCGTTACCCCTTCATTCGCTAGAGGCGCCAGGTCGCCCTCTTATGAGGCGCAACATCATTGAAGTGACACATAGGTTTACTCTGGTCAGTCCAGGGTGTCCACTGCGTGACCGGGGAAGAGAGGACGTTTATAGTCTGCAGTCGACTTTTCAATCGCCAACATCTAAGGGAATGTATAAACCATGCATTGCTTATATGGACGTTTATATTGCGCCAATTTTGAGTTCTGAAAGTTTCTTTTACAAGTACTGTATTGCAACTCCTCTTCATAGAGCATTAATTTGTATTTTTCTATAACGTGAAGATCGGGGAGGATTCTTGCTATGCAAGACAAAAAGATATAGTTAAATGGTGAATGGGTGATCTGGCCAACTCCCCGGGGATGCGGTCAGCCCAGGGCTGATGGGTTTAAGACGGTCCATGATGGAGTTAACTCGGTAACTGCGCGGTCTCTTATACGCCGGGGCTAAGAAAGGAATGGAGGACCTGTTTAAGTGATGCACTATTATACGCAGCTATATCTCGATGGCTGATCTCAATTAAGATACATAGGACATAATTCTTTTCTGCCAATGCTCTCTATAACACTAACGGGTATACACTCTGATATAGAGAACTGACATCTTACAATTTACTGATGATGATGACGACGACGATGGTCGTAAGTTTAATGTATCAATTACATTAAGTTGTTGTATTTGAGGGATATACAGTGAATATTAGACCTCACATCTCACAATATTAGACGTATTCTGCCTGAAAATGTGTTGCATACTTACGCGCAGAGTTATCACTCCATTGCCTACGTCTGTGTATTGTGAGGTGGTTTATTTTATATGGTATTGCACACCATAGACTACAATATACAACACTCCGCTTCTTCCATATGTGTTGCTTTTAGGCCAGCACATACATCTGCAGAAAGAGAATTCTGCTTCATTAATAATAATAATAATAATAATAATAATAATAATAATAATAATAATAATAATAATAATAATAATAATAATAATAATAATAATAATAATAATAATAATGATAATAATAATAATAATAATAATAATAATAATAATAATAATAATAATAATAGTAATAGTAATAGTAATAGTAATAGTAATAGTAATAATAATAATATTTATTTTTAATATTTCAAACCGACAGACGCAGTAAGATTACATTGAAACATGAAAGTACAATCAATATCTTAATTAAACACACGGTTTGGCAGCCATGAAATGCGCCGCCCTAGAGGGGGGTTTCGGGAATCGATCCGCGTACCTTATGCTCTCCTGGTCATGAGTGTTACCATTACTCTATCCCCCTTACACTGTGTATTGTTAGGTAGTTTGACTCGTGGCCTTCGCAATCATCGCGTATACGCGACATACGACACTGGGCCTCATCCTTGAGTTTTGCATTTAGGGCTGTACAAAATGTGCCTCCGAAGAAGAATGTTACTGTTCGTGGTCTGGTATACTTTGTTTTGTTATGTCTATAGTGTTCTTATAACCTATGTATACAGGCGATATGACTTCTGCCTTCCATGGGCGTTTTTAGAAGACGGTGTCGAGCGATCGGGTGACGAAATGTGTATGGGCCGCAAACAGACAGCGGCCGAGGCTCTTACACGTTCAAGGGAACGAATCCCAGTGCGTGTATCAGCGCACAAGGGGACCAGCCTCTGACATTCTGCAGTCTGTGAAACTTTCAGTGACTTGGTCTGACAAAGATTTGTGACTTTCACATATAGGCCCTGTATTCACATACGTATAAGCTTTTCGCAAAGGTCCATATATGTTGATCGTATCAGTTGATACAGCAGCAAGACAGATAGTGTCTATTTGTTGGTAGAAAACTGTAGATTAAAAGCAGAGTTACTAAGTTTTCACGGCAGTTGATTTACGTGCATGTTTTCATGCATTCGTATCTTGACTGAATTTTATACAAGACAATCAACTACACTTACTCGATTTATTCGCACTCTGTACGCGCGCTATTTTTACCCCGTTTTTCTAACTATATAAGCAGGTGCGATTTTTAAGGTATAGTGGGATGAACTTTTCGTCACTGTGATTCCCAATAAAGACGCATCACCGTATACATTTCGCTACTAAACACAGCTTTTACCAGTGCTTTTTTCTAGACAAAAAAGGTTCCGGAACTGAACAATAGGTTCCGGAACCTATTCCCGAGAATAACGGGATTGAGGTTGGGAGGAGTCTGGATAAACGCTGAAAACAGTTCACAACACTGAAATTAAACTAAAATAACTAAATTATTGTTTTTATTATTTAAATGAATAAATTATTTTTTGGTAGCTGAAAAAAGGTGCCGGAACGTCGTTCCGGCTGAAAAAAACACTGGCTTTTACCCTATCAAAATCGGACTACACTTTGTATATTTGGCCATGAGATCCTCTCAGAAATTATAGGTGAGTCCTACCTATATAGCAGGGCAACATTCACACTGACTGTCATTCATATGCATGAGCGTCATGGTGGAGCAACAGCTATATCTATGAAGGTGTTCTGACCTAATCAGAAGTTCGCCACTGCCTGTACTATGGTAGTACCAGTCCCAAGCTTGAAAAAAGGAGGAGGGCGATGTCACCGGCCCTGACAGCCATGCCGTTTAACGATGGAGTTAAACGCGGGAAAATACTACTAGTACCTAATCAAGAGCTGCTCAGTATCAGCAACCCTTATAACGTATCATGTGTGCATCACATGACATAGGCCGACGAGTGAGTCGTGAGAACGTGAAATTGTAATAGCAGATCTAGGTCAAGTCTATACAGAAGTATGGCGTGCCTTACAGCATTTAGCCGATTTAGGCATATATATGCTATGTATGTGTTTATGTATGTATGTATGTATGTATGTATGTATACGTATGCATGCATGTATGTATGTATATATGTATGTATGTATGTATGTATGTATGTATGTATGTATGTATGTATGTATGTATGTATGTATGTATGTATGTATGTATGTATGTATGTATACAATGTAGGTATGTATGTATGTATGTTTGTATGTATGTATATATGTAAGTATGTCTCTATGTCTCTATGTATGTATGTATGTATGTATGTATGTATGTATGTATGTATGTATGTATGTATGTATGTATGTATGTATGTATGTATGTATGTATGTATGTATGTTTGTATGGACGTATGTATGTGTATAATGTATGTTTGTAGGTATTTATCTCTATATGTATGTATGTTTGTATGTATGTATGTCTATATGCATGTATGTATGTACGTATAATATATGTTTGTATGTACGTATGCTGATGAATACGTGCTCCGTTTTCACTGCAACGTTGTCATTATCCGTGTCTTTGTGTTTCTCTCTGTATTTTCCATTATATCTTCTCTATATATTGTACTCTGTCTTATAATAGTATACATTGGCTGATATGAGACGCGACCAATAATGTGGTTCCACTTGTGTGTAGCAGTAAAACTCAAAACGATTTGATACACGGAGGGATATCCTATGACGTATGTCTGTTTAATTGTTTGTCTGTCTGTTTAGTTGTCTGTCTGTCTGTCTCTATAACACCTGCAGCATCCGGAAGCGATCTGTATACCTGTACACCTGTATAGTATACGTGTTTCTATTATTCTATGACCTGAATGATATTCGACAGCAGAAATGCATCTTATCCTTAATTACAGATGCCGTCTGCACATGTTTCCATCTGATCGTCAAGCGATAAATTGTCAGCGAACATTAATCCAAGCGCCCATATCCGATCAGAATACAATGAATGGATGGAAGCCATTGCATGACAGATTGTCTTCTGTTTGTTTAAGACGAGCAAACGTTAGCACGCACTGTTAATCCACAGCAACCGTTCCGCATGACTTAGCATGGCTTTAGATGATCACATAGCCATAGAAGATGATCTGGCATTTAACGCTTCTGCATTCACATGATGTCACGCACGCAGAGCAATGCTGAAAATTGCTCTGAACCAACATCTGTAAATGCAAGAGCATTTAGAGTCTTACGATTGACCATATCGTAAATTCGATTGCCTCTAAACTGCTTAACTACCTCTGCTAAATAGTAATAAATACTTAAATACTTATCTTAGGTAGTTGCTAAATAATTAAACGCCTCTTTTAACACTTAATACTCGCATGTATGATTATAGTATACAGTTAATAGGCCTACTTCGGTTAACTACCTTTCTTACGTAGTTGTTGATGCTTAACAACGCCTTCGTATCTGCACATGTGACAAAGGGAGCTAAACACTATAGGCCTATATCTTCTCCTGTTTCCGCTTTTATCTTTATCTTTCCGGTTCTTTGATTCAGATCGATCGATCACTAAACCAAGAAATCGAAGTTGATTGAGAACTTTCTCGCGTTGCACTGTTGTTATAGCCGACAGAAGAATTACATATCTAGGCCTGCAGGAGCCCTTCAAAACAGTCCTGTATAGGCCTACTTTGTGAAGAGATAGACATAATACCTAAATTAAGGGGAGCAATCGATAGAGGGATCTGAGGCATGGAAGTGGGAAAACAGTTAGTGAAAGTATCAGTTTACGAGGAGTTGTCGGTGATAGTACGTTAAACATCCCCTCTCAAACCGCCAGTGATGCGTGTATGCATGCGCACTTTGAGCAACAACCAGTGATGAATCATGCAAGCACTTGCAGGTTGTATGTGCAATGATCTTGTTTGCGTGACTCAGTTTGCGCTATCTCAGTCTGTCATTCCTCGGGTGCTGTTTAAGAAATATCAGCACAAATTGGGGGTTTTCAGGCGTCTTCATGTTTTAAGTCTGTGTCGTTTATGATCGCCGCAGAAGTTGCGACAAACGCATTTCCTAAGACTACGTATACAGTGGTCAATTTGCCTCTGACGTCTTCAGAGCCTAACAAAAAGTACCAAGTCCACTTAACGACACATCTCTCTCCTTCTTCTTCGCCATATAGAAGTTCTGATGTTTGTCTCTATAGTCCTCTGTCTCTTTCAGTTGTCCTTCTCTTTCCTTTCTTCTTTCAGTCTCATTCTCTCTCTCTCTCTCTCTCTCTCTCTCTCTTCTCTCTCTCTCTCTCTCTCTCTCTCTCTCTCTCTCTCTCTCTCTCTCTCTCTCTCTCTCTCTCTCTCTCTCTCTCTCTCTCTCTGCAGATCCTGTCTCCTGTCTGCCTTCGTAATAGCGTATCTCTAAGCATGATTGCATCTTCCTCTCTCTCTCTCTCTCTCTCTCTCTCTCTCTCTCTCTCTCTCTCTCTCTCTCTCTCTCTCTCTCTCTCTCTCTCTCTCTCTCTCTCTCTCTCTCTCTGTCTGTCTCTGTCTCTCTGTCTTTGTCTCTCTGTCTCTCTGTCTCTCTCTCTCTGTCTCTCTCTGTCTCTCTCTCTGTCTCTCTCTCTCTCTCTCTCACTCTATCTCTCTGTCTCTGTCTGTCTGTCTGTCTCTCTCTCTCTCTCTGGTCTAGAAGCTGTGCATCTAGATCCAGTGCCTTGGGGCGGTATATGGTCCAGACTCCCTCCGTCTTCTCATCTCTTTTCCATTTATCTTCAAAATCGTGCTCACAAAATTTAATCAAAATTAAAAAAACTAATACTATTAAACAATTAGACAATATCTGACGCTTGATCTTATTATCCTCTGACAGTCGACCGATGAAAGACTCGACCGATGATCAGCAATATCTGTTGTGTCTCCGGTTTGCATTCTCCACAGGCCACGTGTCTTCCATACACATCTGGCGGAACAATAGACAGCAATAACTCACATGCATTATTCATTCCCAGGGCCACGGAGCATCACTTGTGTCATCCGCAGAAACACACAACGCCTGTCTCAGCAACCGGAAGTCAGCGGCGCCCCATATGTAAAGAAAGAGCGAGATGAATTGCGAAAGAGGAATGGCTCCCCCTCCCACCAGACCACAGGCGGCTTCTGTCAAACAGCGTCCCGCCTATGATGCTATCTACTTGTTTGGTTTTCTCTTGCGTTGGGCATTTGTCAGACCTGGCGATTTATGACGTTCTCCGCCAAATTGCGGAGCAAACGACCGAAGTCAGCCACCGACGTTCTAATAAGGTTACAGATCAATTAAATATAAAACGCCATCGCGGCTAAGAAGTTTGTACTAATTAACATCACGGAAACAATGCTCTGAATGCTTGTCTTCTCTTCTTTTCATCTTCTGTCATATTTTCCGTCTTATTAGATCCGTTTCATATTTTTAAAATTGTCGATTATATTTCAAACGTGCCTCTTTACTTGGCTCTATTAGTCGGATGAATAAGAATTCGATAAAATGTCATTCAATGGGTATTAGACACAATGGGGTGAACTTCACTGCACTTGGACAATTGTTAATTGAAAGGCGGTCCAACGAAGAAGCCCCCGAGGTCACGTGTCCATCTGGGTCACGTGTCCATCTGAGGTCACGTGTCCATCTGAGGTCACGTGTCCATCTGGGTCATGTGTCCATCTGAAGTCACGTGTCCATCTGAGGTCACGTGTCCATAGGAGGTCACGAGTCCATATGAGGTCACGTGTCCCTCTGAGGTCATGTATCCATCTGGGTCATGTGTCCATCTCAGGTCATATGCCTATATGAGGTCACAGGTCCATCTGAGGTCACGTGTCCATCTGGGTCATGTGTCCATCTGAGGTCATATGCCTATATGAGGTCACAGGTCCATCCTGGGCAGCCGACGGAAATTACTGTCATGTTAACAACTTGCCATTGCTGATATTTCTCTGTTTCTCTCGACCAGTATTTTCTCCCTTCCCCTCGTCCTTTAATCATCATCATCATCATCATCGTCATCGTCATCGTCATCGTCATCGTCATCGTCATCGTCATCGCCGTCGTCGTCGTCGCCGTCGCCTTCGCCATCGCCATCGTCATCGTCATCGTCATCGTCATCGTCATCGTCATCGTCATCGTCATCGTCATCGTCATCGTCATCGTCATCGTCATCGTCATCGTCATCGTCATCGTCATCGTCATCGTCATCGTCATCGTCATCGTCATCATCATCATCATCATCATCATCATCATCATCATCATCATCATCATCATCATCATCATCATCATCATCATCATCATCATCATCATCAACAACAACAACAACAACAACAACAACAACAACAACAGAACCATCGTTATCACACTCATTAGCAATATGCTTGCGATTAAAGTGTACAGACAATATCAATAACAACAGTCACAATAACAACAACAATAACAACAGCTACTAACTATTACTACAATTTAAAGATATAATAATACCATCGTCGTCATTCTCGTCATCATCGTAATCATATTCCTCGTCATCATCGTCATCGTCACTGTCATCGATCATCACTATCATCTTAGGTATACAGTTACGAAGTACATGTGTCGACCACCTGTTCGTATTTCATAATGCTTGCTGCATGTGCTAATCATCCATTCTTCGGATGACTAATTGACGACTGTAACAATATGGATGAGATCTATCATCTTCTTATAACCCATGTTTAAATTGTCTAAGCTCAGGCGAAGATGTCAAACGCACGACCTAAAACCAAGCCAGTTAGTTAGCACGCTTAACTCCGATGGGTCAGGTGGTAGCACCATCTGGTGTGTTCTGGTTTGATTTCTGACCACCCCTACATTGCGTGTGCGAACACTATAGCCTATATGCTCGTATACTGATTCGATCCTTAGAATTAAGGCAGTCAGTTTCTTTGACAACTAATTGTCAAAACGACGTCTAGATTAAGTCAATCCATTTAACAGCAGATCAGTTATACATAACCTCTGTGAATCGGATGGTGAGAGTTTTTGGAGAAAAGAGCGATTGCCACGGTTTCTAGAAGTATACAGTGCATGCATCTTCCTTCTCTCACAAAGTCTTCGTGTTTACTTACGTCATTAATACGTTATCGTTGCGTCATTAGTTGATTAACTGGCATTAATTACATCAATCGACAAGTGACGTTCAGATGAAGGTCATGACCCTTGTTGACCGGATTCAGTTTAGACAAACACGTGTAGTTATTGACGTATCTCAGATCCATGAACTCAAGTTAGTAAACGGAAATTAGGATTCACGTAGCGTTCTTGGTAACAGAAGATAGATCGATTGTTGATTCGCGCTATAACTGAGCGCACTTCTCGGATACAACGACCACGGACAATTTGTTCGCGCGCACACTCTGTCACGCGCATCAGACTGAAACGTATACTTACATCGAGCGTGTAGTAATTATAAAAGATAACACAAATAAAATACTTGTTAAGGTTGAAAGACTAAAACTAAAATCTAGTATTTAGAAACGTCGACGCCATGCATGGCCTACCCTGCAGAAACGCCACCTCTCGCAGACACCTCACCAAAGCTTGTTACATAAATTTAATGTTCCTCTAGATCAGTGCTTCCCAAACTGTGGTCCGCGGACCGGTGCCGGTCCGCAAAGTGAGTCAAGAAACTGGACAAAAATGACGATAGAAGTTTCGCGATTGGGTTTCGCTTCAAACTATCTTCAACAACACGATTGTCTCGCAATCGAAACCATATTTCTCATATAAATTAAGAAGATTTGTCCTAGGAGTAAATGTATTTAAGCTATTGTAAACGAAAACCGCCGAAGAAATAGTTAGGCCTATTTCGACGAATTGCCGATAGGTCATATAGAAGTTGTTGTTCGCCTTTACTAGAAATTTTGATCGTAACATTTGCGGTTTTTTGACCGGCTATTAGAAAGCGGATGTGACATATACATTTCGTCTTTAATAACCTAGTCACTGCCTCCGTCAATAGAAAATAAACACGTCTGCTTTTACATTCGATATTGTAAGTAGGCCTATAATATATTAGAAATATGAAAATTAAAACTATTAAAAATTATAAATTAATAAGCAGCACTAGCATGTATATTTATCAAGTTTTTTTTAAAAAATGCAATTTTTTAAATTAATATCAGATCAGGACAAAGTAATCAGTTGATAATTTTATTTAGTACTGACATACACTGTGTCCCGATGAAAAGTAGACCCCAAGACAAAGTTTCATAACTCGGTCAAAACGTTTAGCATTTGCCTGAAATTTTAAATACAATAATATTAGCCATGTTACCACCAAATCGTCACGCCGTTTAGAATGTTGGTGAGTTTGTCAAGGTTATCAACGTTTGAGATGAGGTACTGAAAAGGGGAAATTTCCAACATACAAATTTTTGACAAACGTTTAGGGCTCTACTTTTCATCGGGCGGCTACTTCACATTCAACAAGACAGTGCTCCTGCGGACCGAGCACGTGAGACCATTGCTCTGCTGTCCCGGGAGACACCCGACTTCGTATCCCCGCAGCTGTGGCCGCCCAACAGTCCAGACCTCAATCCAGTTGACTATCAAATCTGGAGTGTACTGGAGGAGCGAGTTTATCGTTCCCGCATTCGTGGCGTTGATCACCTGCGGGCGCGTCTGATTGAAGAGTGGCAGCTGTTTGACCACGTGATCATCGACCGGGGCATCAAACAGTGGCGTCCACGTCTACGGTCGTATATCCGTGAACAAGGAGGACATTTTGAACACCAGCTGTAGCTGAACTTCACTTCCTTATGGCTCTTGTATGTTGGAAATTTCCCTTTTTCAGTACTGCATCTGAAACGTTCATAAACTTGACAAACTCACTAACATTTCCAAACGGCGTTACAATTTGGTCACAATATGGCTACTGTTGCTGTTTTTAAAATTTCAGGTAAATGCTAAAAGTCTTGACCGAGTTATGACACTTTTTCTTGGGGTCTACTTTTCATCGGGAAACAGTGTATATCCGGGCCAGTAGGCCCCTATTAAAAAATAATTTCTCTTTTTTGATCCAATTTATATAGGCCCACCGTTCGCATTAGTTAGTCGTTTTTAGTCACTGTTAATGACTATGATTTTATTTCAAATAACATTAACTTGTTTAAAAGTTGTTTTATAATTAGAATTGTAGTTAAATTTGTGACGTTTTTCAACAATATGCGCCCCTTCCAATGTAACTATCTAATTTTGTGCCAAATGCCAAGAGTTGTTTTACAACCTCGTTTCTTGAATCTTATAATTAGTACATATTTGAGGCGATCGAAAAACAAAAATAATTCCTAAATTGAACCCCAGTCCTGCTGCAATGGGAGAATTCCTGCCGGTCCGTCACACTGAAAGTAACTTCCAGCCGGTTCGTCACACGGAATAGTTTGGGAAGCGCTGCTCTAGATTACCTTCATTGCGTAAATGCACATCACAAGGTTTACATCTTTACCATAGCTTAACCCATATTCATGTGGGTTATAAGGAGATGTAATGCCGGCCGTAGTCACAGGCAAAGCAGGCTGTTGACCGGGGCGCCCAAATCGAGGGGACGCCATTTTCACATATTTATAAATGTGTTTTAACAGTTTTATGTTTTTCACTTTTTTTAGCCATTTTGCAATTACAATAATTAATTTAATTTGAATTCAAAAGTTTCGCTTATGGAACAAATTTAAAATAATTAAATAACTCAGTTCAGCGTAATGTTCTGGCTGGTTCCTCATTGGATTGTGACGTGGGGTGGACCGTGGAATGTGAGTCAGAGGGCGCCACATGTATGCTTTGACTGGGGTGCCATTTGGGCTAGGGCCGGCCCTGAGGAGATGATACATGTAACCCGTATTGTTACTGTGTTACAGCAGTCACTTAGTCATCAAAAGAATGAATGACTAGCACAGGCAGCATATTATAAGCATATATATGAAATGCAAACAGGTGGATGACGTATAATTCTGAAAAAGAACATCCTTATCAATTACGCGGTCATCAAGATAATCATCTATACGGCCGCCGTCATTCAGTAATTGTAATCGAGCTCCTGTTTGCGACTCGATGGCTCTGACTGTGGCTCTGCATAAGCATCAATCATATATGATTGATATACTTCATTCTTCTGTCTTTCCATACACCTGGTATACTATAGATTACCAACAACTGTGACGCAAAGTTTACAGGAAATTTCATGTTCGAATCCCAACTGTATTCGTTCTCCTCTCTATAGCTGCCCCAGCCAAGTTTCAAACCGACACGATGACTTGGACGGGAGGCCACTGTACAGTCAACCCTCGATGTTATACGTCACCGCAAGACTCCACAACCCGCCAGTATCAGCCAGTTTAAACGGCGCAGTTTCAAAGAAATGCATAGAGCATTCGAGATAACTCTAAACGCTTCGATTGTGCAGCTCAGGAAGTATGGGGCCTACACACGGACCGATAGAAAGGGCGGTAACAGAAAACAGAAAACAGACAAAGGCAACAGCACTCGGCGTATACGCGGACGACGCTCGTTTGCGTATAATTATATACGGTTGGGCTTTTCTTGATAATATTAGCAATGTGCTTGGACTTGATACAAAATCGGTTTATTGGGCGAGTGGAGATGTGTGTTTTCTTTTGAGCACGGCCGCCGTTTTGCCGACAAGAGTGTTTGCTCCGGCACCAATTCCATCCAGTTCGATTGGAGATTTCCACGACGACTGATTTACAACGTTGTAAACAGCCCCCATTACAAGCCGCCTCAATCAGTCCCTACCGCCCTCCCCCTTTCCCTCCCCATCCCCCTCGTCATCATCATCATCGTCGTCGACGTTCTCCTCCTCCTCATGCCTTACCCCTACAATGGGGGCTCTCTAGGTGACTGTAATGAGGTCGACCGTCAAGAGGTCGTAATATTCAAAATCGTTATGAAGAGAGCGAAGCAGTCAGTGGCGCAACAAAGGCTTTGTTCTATAGACGGTCGCAACTCTCATGAGCCTTCTGATTATTATGGCGCTCGTAAGTAGGTGGCCGAAACAATATAATATTATTAAGGTTTTATTACAAAAACATTTACATTGGCTTCTTGTCTGCGGACACCTGCGACTATGTGTGTGTGTGTGTGTGTGTATGTATGTATGTATGTATGTATGTATGTATGTATGTATGTATGTATGTATGTATGTATGTATGTATGTATGTATGTATGTATGTATGTATGTATGTATGTATGCATGCATGCATGCATGTATGTATGTATGTATGTATGTATGTATGTATGTATGTATGTATGTATGTATGTAAGAATGTATGTATCGACATGCATGAATGTATGTTTATGTATCTTTGTATCTATGTATACATGTATGTATGTAGGTATGTTTTTCTGTATGCGTGTATGTATGTAGGTATTTATGCATGCGTGTATGTATGTATGTATGTATGTATGTATGTATGTAAGTATGTATGTATTCATGCATGTATAAGTAAGTATCTGTGTAATATATGCATGTATGCATGTTTGCTTGTTTGTATGTGTGCATGCATGCAGTTATACATTGTGCAAGTATGTATTTATTTATATACGTTTGTATACGTATGTATGCAGGTTTGTATGTTTGTATGTACATATTAAGCGAATGCGAGGTGTTGGTGAGAATATATTCGGGGAGAAATACACACATACACATATACAGACAGAGAGACAGACAGACAAAAAGACATATACATACATACTTACATACATATATACAATTATACATGCATACATTCATACACACAGACGGCCAGACAGGCAAACATACATATATACAGACAGAAATACAGACAGTAGACATACATACATACTTACATACATATATACATGAATACATTCATACAGAGACAGAGAGAGAGAGAGAGAGAGAGAGAGAGAGAGAGAGAGAGAGAGAGAGAGACAGACAGACAGACAGACAGACAGACAGACAGACAGAGACAGAGACAGAGACAGAGACAGAGACAGAGACAGAGACAGAGACAGAGACAGACAGACAGACAGACAGACAGACAGACAGACAGACAGACAGACAGACAGAGACAGAGACAGAGACAGAGACAGAGAGACAGAGACAGAGACAGAGAGACAGACAGAGACAGACAGACAGAGAGAAAGACAGAGAGAGACAGAGAGAGAGAGGACAGACAGACAGACATACAGACAGACAGACAGACATACAGACAGACAGACAGACAGACAGACAGACAGATGAATGCATTAAACCCGACGAAGTGACGGGCAGCATACAGACTGAAGTGAAAGTGTATTTCTTCTAAATTTAGCTGCGCACTCATTCCGTCAGGGGGTGGGGGATAGTGAAGGGGTCTTTGTGTTGACTGGGTGGGGTGGGGAATTCTTGGCTTCCTGTGCAACGCAACTGGTGCTAATCCGATTAGTGGGTCCGACGATTGGCCTGACTCGCAAATTGCGCCTAAAAAACTTTCGATAGAAGCCAGACCCGACCCCGCCCTCCCTCCCCATCTGAGGCCAGGTTGCTTACTCCTGTCCCCTCATCTATACGGCCGCCGTCATCAGTAATTGTAATCGAGCCCCTGTTTGCGACTCGATGGCTACGACTGTGGCCTGCCAGATAGACCGACGGAAAGAGAGAGAGAGAGGTAGGCAAACACGCGGAGTGACGGGGATATGTAGGCAGACAGAAAGGGGGCATGGGTGAAAGGCAGACGCCAACCAATGGAACGAGGGGGAATGAGACATAGACTGATAGCGGGTCGTGATAAGACAATCACTTTATGTCTGGGAAATCGACTTTGATATGATCCGCAAACTAAGCCGAACTGCGGTCAATCAAAAGAAAGTGTCGCTGGCTTCAAAGTCAAAGCCATCAGAAGAAGAGAAACTAAAGGCAGAAACACCGACGTCAAATCCACGATACACTACTATTGATCGAACGATTGATTAATTAATTGATCGATTTACAGATCGATTGATTTATTATTCTATCCGTAGACTGACTGCTCTATTTGTTAGGAGTTCTATTAAGTGCATTTTTGTTTTCACTTGCAATGGGTGCGTGTAAATATAGTAGACCCGTAAACAATACAGCGATGCTCTGATCCAAATATAAACTTAATTAGTATGTCAATAATGTGGCATATATTATCATGTGTTGCTCCGAATGTATATCTGGGACGCTCCATATTCGTTGACAGACATGGAGGATAGACACACAAACACACAGACAATGAAGAGATACAGACAGAAAGACCCAATCAAGCAGACCCACATATACGAGGCAGATTGACAGAGAGACAGATTTAACTTATTTAAGTACATAAACAGACAGTCAAACAAACAGACAGAAAGTCGGACAGTGACCTTTTGAACTCTAAGCTTATTAAAACCTAAGTGTTCCGATTTTAAACAAGGCCGATCGATATTCATCACAATTCTATCTGCCTTTTCTCCGAGTCGCCTGCACAAACACACTTAGACACACACACACACACATACATACACACATACACACACGTACATACATACATACATACATACATACATACATACATACATACATACATACATACATACATACATACATACATACATACATACATACATACATACATACATCCATACATAAATACATAAATACATACATACATACATACATACATACATACATACATACATACATACATACATACATACATATACACACACACATAGACATACACACACAACGTGTATGCACAACAGACAACAAAACAAAAGCGCAGGCTTAGGAATTCCACCGCAGCCGTTAACCAGCGTAAGAAAACCCATATATAGTACATGGACAAGGGAACCACGAAAAACGACAAATACATTGACCACCGGAGAACCATCGTCCGAATTCTGCTATTGTAATAAGCGAACCAACGGCCGCCGGAAAACTGTAGCGCTAGACAAGCAACGTCGGGAAACTACCTTGCTCGCCGGGGAACCAGCGCCGTCGCAAATCTAGCGTGGTCGTCAGAGAACCAGCGTCGGTAAACGACCGGCGAGTAGAAAGATTTTCCTTTCGTAGAAGTCGCCTGTAAATCAGGGTCCACTGTGACGCGCCGCTCGGAATATCCGGCCAGAAGAGGCAAAAACATTAAGACCCGAAGGCCTAGACCAGCCTATATCGACCTAAAGAGCCTAAACGCGACGGGCATCCAGGAAGATGTGTAAATGCCTCAATACGAATACACCTCAGCAGGCAGGCAGGCAGGCAGACAGGCAGACAGACAGACAGACAGACAGACAGACAGACAGACAGACAGACAGGCAGTCAGACAGGGAGACAGGCAGACAGACAGGCAGGCAGGCAGGCAGGCATGCAGGCAGGCAGGCAGGCAAGCAGGCAGGCAGGCAGGCAGGCTGCTGGAGAACGATGGCCTGAGCCTATCATGGTCGGCGTCTTTCATCTTTTACAGGCCTCTCTTGAACGCCTTGTTGAGATAATTCGGTTTGGTTTGGCTCGCTGAATGGGACTAGAAGGAGGTAGACGACAAGGAGGAGGCGCAGAAGGAGGAGGAGAAGGAGAAGCTTGTAACAATATTTGCGGTAATAAAATCTCCGCCTCCCCTCCCCGACGTCTCATTACGGTCGTAATTCATAGCCAGAGACAAAACTATGTGCTTTCTACATTTACATTGTGGCTAACACATTTTCAGCTGCTTCCAATCGGAATCCGTTTTAGTTTCTATTCCACGGATGCATAACGTTTAGGCGACATGCATGCTTGCATCTATGCGCTCCCAATCAGGAAAGCCAGGTCTCGTAGCCGTGGTGTCATGTCTCGTAGCCCTGGTGTCATGTGTCGTAGCCCTGCTGTCATGTCACACATGCAACTGATGACTGTAAGCTTCTTGTTACGCTTCTTTAATTAATAGCATTGCCTGAAGTTTGGAAATAATGGTAATAACCTGTCACTAGAATAACATTCATCACGTTCGACTCGTTTATCATCGTTATCATTGTTATCATCCTCGTCTTTACAGCAGCAGCAAAAACAACAACAAATAATGATGATGTTGATGATGATGATGGTGATGATGGTGGTGGTGGTGGTAAAAATAATAATAACAATAGTGCATTAGTACTCTCAAAGAGATGACCAGTTACCTCTTTCAGCATCTTGCCTTCGTAACACATATGCCACAACCATTTGCGAAACATAGGCGTAGAAACGAGAAGAAGCTAATGACGTATATAGATTCAGATTGCATGGAAGCCTCTCCAGAATGAGGGTTGTACATAACAGTACGGGGCGGGAGAATAATGATGATGATGATGATGATGATGATGATGATGATGATGATGATGATGATGATGATGTTTCCAGAGATTCACGTGTCCTTTCCTTTGCACAGAGTAATTATCACCACCCTATTGATTCAATCGTATGGGTAAGTAAAAAGAAGAATTAACAAAGATAATAATAGTAATAACAATAAAAAGAACAATAATAATGATAGTAAGCTAACAATCGGCATCAGTATCAGCAGCAGCAGGAGCAGCAAAAACAACAACAAGAAGATGCAAATTAGTAGGTGAATGAGTGAGTGAATAAATAAGTATACGTACCGGTAATGCATTTGTTAGCACGTCATATGTCCATCAGATGAGAGAGAGCGCAGGCTTAGGTGGGTAACAGCAGTCACCGAAAAAAAGCAAATCGCTGCAAATAGGTTCTAGGCTCTATGTTCTAATTATGCGAGATGTTGTAGCGAGTAATGCTAACAGGTAGACTATGCCAGATGGCCTGCCAGTGTGGCTGAATCCTCTTCCGATAGTCTCTGATGTCAGGGACCGATAAACGGTGCGTGTATATAGTTGATCGAAACAAATGTAAATGTACACGTTTTTATATAACGGCCGTATGGCCTCGACCCTGCTCATTTTTCATATGGCTGGTAGCACTTTAAGAAAGCAGCCAGGTAAGCAGATTGATTAGTTGAGTCTTGCGTGTAACGAAAGCTAACAAGAGCTCGTATCTTGCCAGTGATTCTGGACCCAACAGGCAGCCAGTATAGCTTTGCAACTACAGGAGACTGGTGTGATCACATCTGCGGACCAACGACTTCTGGCTGCTTTGTACTTTGGCAATGTTGGACTACGTAGTGGCGTACAGAAGCGGAGTACTGTATAGTCGAGTTTTGCTCTGACGACACTGCAAAGGACCGCATCATCCGCATGCATAGATTCCGGTGGCAAGCACGATCGAACATGGCGCAGGGTTTCTATGTGGAAATACAATGCTTTGCAGACAGTGGGGACATAGGCTATTGGGTCAAACGCCAGTTTAAGGCCGATCGTCTTCTTAAGATTCTTAAATGCTTCTGATAATGGAATGAAAATGAATGAAACAACGGCAATAGAGCATCATGCTCGATAACTGGGTTTTTATATAAGAAATGATTTCTGTGTTGCCGGACTATTATAATAGTCATCTCTGTGTATTAGTAAGAGAACATAAAATAAATTCCAGTTTGAATGACTTGTGTGATCGTCGTCGTCATCGTAACCGTCATGATCACCACGATCTTCATCATAATCATCACCATCATCACCATCGTCGTAGTTGTTGTAACCGTACACATCTTTTAATCTTCCTCCTTCCAGTCATTGACGTCGTTGTCGGAATGATCATTATCGTTAGACCTCCACCTCTTCCTTCTCCATCTCCTCCTCCTCCTTCTCCACATCCTCATACTCATCCTCAACCTCTTCTTCCTCCTCCTCCTCATCATCATCGTCATAATCACCATCATCATCATCATCATCATCATCATCATCATCATCATCATCATCATCATCATCATCATCATCATCATCATCATCATCATCATCATCATCATCATCATCATCATCATCATCATCATCATCATCGTCGTCGTCATCATCATCATCATCATCAGCAGCCGCAGCAGCAGCATCGTCATCGTCATCATCACAATCATCATCATCGTCATCATCATCATCATCATCATCATCATAATCACCATCATCATCATCATCGTCGTCGTCATCATCATCATCAGCAGCAGCCGCAGCAGCAGCATCGTCATCGTCATCATCATAATCATCGTCATCGTCATCATCATCATCATCATCATCATCATCATCATCATCATCATCATCATCATCATCATCATCATCATCATCATCATCATCATCATCCAAGAGGAAATAATTATGAAAACGGTAGCTCTTCTTAATGGTTGTTGATGAAGATGACAACGATGTGCTAGCGATGCTAATCTAATGTCGGTGGGTCCTAAACTTAAATTCGAATCAACTGTTTTGTCTGCCAGCACGAAAGTCTCTAGAAGCAAAAGTCATTTCGATCAATCATCAGTTCTCATCTCTTTACCTGGCAATCGCCTGACTGTCACTCGTTACTGACGCTATTCTTCACAATCCTTTGCCCTTGGCGCTCTATCAGTTGATCCTGACCTATTTGTTTTCTCCGCGACGCCTGCATTCGCCGCGTGGCGCTAATCGTCACCTAATTCCACTCGATGGATGGCGCGCCACGTCATCGCCTCAAAAGATCTATGGAGTAAAAATGCGGTGATAAACTTCAACGATAAGAATTGTTTTATCTCGGATGTTGTCATTCAACGCGCGTAAGCCTTTGTTATCACGAAATCAAGGTCGATGGTTTCGACCTGGATGACTGACGTTGATGTAAACTTCTGTCAGTTTTTGGGGTGGAGGATCCCCCCATTGTGATTCCCCCATTGTGATTGCTATTGTTCCTCGTTCTTCCACTGCCATTTGTTGATCACATTTTGCCTTTATGTTGCTATGCTTTAAAATCTGACAAAGAACAAACCGGTTTTTATCAGAAAGGCTATTTCAGCGTCGACTACACTAATATTTCTATCAAGTTTAGTAATAAGTGCCTAAGCTTAAAACAGCAAAATGATTGTATGTTCAATATTATTTGACTTACTGGCAATAGTGTTAGGCCTTAAATTCTGGCTCTGATCTTGTAATCTCTGAGTTGATTCTTTTGATTTTTGGCTTGGACGTCGAGGCCGGCCCACCGGGTGTGCTGCTGTTTTGTTTTAACTCCCACAAGTATTTGTGGGAAAGTGGTGATACGGTGGCCAAGCGTCGGCTCCGCGACCCCGGTTCGAATCTCGGGTCTATAATGCCAAAGTAATATGGATCACATTGTCGAACTGTTCATAACATCAGAGGCCATTGCCTTAGATTTGATTATCTCCTTAAATCCAAAGCACTCCCAAGTATACTTTCCTCTTGGAGTGTGATGCGCAAATTGTAAAGCAGACTTACATAGATACTTAAATAGAATTGTTAATCTAGTAGTAGTAATAGTAGTAGTAGTAGTAGTACTAGTAGTAGTAGTAGCAGTAGTAGTAGTAGTAGTAGTAGTAGTAGTAGTAGTAGCAGCAGTAGTAGTAGTAGTAGTAGTAGTAGTAGTAGTAGTAGTAGCAGCAGTAGTAGTAGTAGTAGTAGTAGTAGTAGTAGTAGTAGTAGTAGTAGTAGTAGTAGTAGCAGTAGTAGCAGTAGTAGTAGTAGTAGTAGCAGTAATAGCAGTCGTAGTAGTAGTAGTAGTAGTAGTAGTAGTAGTTGTAGTAGTAGTTGTTGTTGTGATGTAAAGGTGGCAGTGGTAGCAAGCAGTATTGGACGTTTTTGCTTGTTGTTTGCCGTTCCGACTGATCGTTCTAGCTGCGGAGTTTTTTGGTCTTTCCGCTTTTACATGTGCTAGAAGACGTGTAATGTAGTTGAAGGTTTATGTAGCGCCTTTTGCAACCATCAAAATTAAACGGAGCAGCTTCATGGATGAAATATGTTCAGGCAAAAAAGGAGCAAAGCAATTCTGAACAAGAGAACAAAGATTTACTTCTTTGATCGTTTGCGTTGGCTGCAGGGCAAATGCACAATTTTCTCGCCGTCGAAGTTCGACAGTGGGAAGGAACCATTACTTCCCATAAAACATCCACGTACACATCACGAAATTCCAAGCTTAACGCGCAACACTGTGGTTAAAGACTTTAAAAAGGTTGAAAACGTGGCTTAATTGACCACTTTCGAGGCCCTACCCTCTTCATAATTTTCCGCTTCCACGAAACGAGGATTTTAGCCACAAACGCAATGGTCACTTGCCAAAGGCTATCAATGGCCGATTCAGCCACAAAAGGCGTAAACCTATCGAAGGCAGCCAGGCTCGAGCGCCTTCTCCTAACAGTTAAACCGTTAAACGCTATGCAGGCTTACCATGGTATGTGCTCCACTTCTAGCATTATCCTAAATTTACTTCAGTGACCCATGCACAAGTGTCCGTCCGCCCATTACAAATATTACATCGGGTCTAAAGCAACAATCGTTATCCAAAAGAAAGCCGAAATTGAAACTACCGTCTTCGATTTTGTTCAGCTTACTGACATCTTTAAATAGTCAATTAAAAGCGCATGAACTAGGCCTACAGCACGAGGAGTTTTGGTAGTTAAAGGCTGAAATAGACTAACGTATATGTTGGTGGGCAGCAGTTTGAATCATAGGAGGCAGAATTATTATTATTTTATTTTTGAATTATTATTATTTTATCTTCTATAGTTATATTCAGCCATACATATTAACGCAACACAGGTCCCCCGGATAGGTCTACCTATGCAGTAACTGAATCTAAATAACGTGATTGGGAATTTGTGGAGCCCCAACTGTTGCACGGGTCTCCCTCTTCTTCGAGTTTGCTGTCGGCTGTAGGTTGTGATGGACAAAATTTTCACGTGCCACGCTTACAAAATACAGACGTGAAGGAAATGATAAGGGTAAATGGAGTGCCCAGGTGGGGTGGAGAACATAGAGTAACTTGGACCATTCTATTACGTGTCTGTCAATCTGTAGTTTCAAATACCTTAGTCCTTCCTGTGCAGGTCTGCACATCGGGCGACGCATCTCCTCAACTCCCCTCTGTCCACTGCCAGCCTCTCTGCCTCCTCCCATGTCAGCTCCAGATATTGTTTTAAATAGTACATTGGAAATATAGCATGTATATGTATCTATGTTTGTATGGGCGGATGGATGGATGAATGGATGCATATAAACTCGTAAACATTTGGTACATCAGGAGGACCCTGCGTTTCCTATGTACGGACCTCATCAGCAACTGGACGCTCAGGAGGAACACAGCGACAGCACCTGTCTCGGTCACTGTCCGGAAGCGCGGATTGAGTTTCTTGAAAGACCAAATGCGTCCACATATATACGACCACATAGTGTAGACTCGGGAAGAAGGGTCTGACAGCTCTAAATTCTGGCCTTCATACTGCAGCATGGACGAAGTCGCAGGACACAACGGCTTTGTTGGTCGAATCTTTGACACGGCTACGCTCAGCTGAGTTTGCCACCAATGAGAAATCTATGTATGTATGTATGTATGTATGTATGTATGTATGTATGTATGTATGTATGTATGTATGTATGTATGTATGTATGTATGTATGTATGTATGTATGTATGTATGTATGTATGTATGTATGTATGTATGTATGTATGTACGTATGTACGTATGTATGTATGTATGTATGTATGTATGTATGTATGTATGTATGTATGTATGTATGTGCGTATGTTTGCATGTATAAACGTATGTACCGGGTACGTATGTATGCATGTATGTATTTATGTATGCATGCTTGTATGTATGAATGTATGTTGCGTATGTATGAATGTATGCATGTATGTATTTATGTATGCATGCTTGTATGTATGTATGTATGTATGTATGTATGTATGTATGTATGTATGTATGTATGTATGTATGCATGCATGTATGTGTGTATGTATGTATGTATGTTTTCCTGCATAAACGCATGCACCTGGTTATAACTTCTGTAGCTTCCTTTAAGAACCTCTCTTCTCGCTGGTCTTTTGGTGTTAGATCTGTAGAAGATATGACAGGTTCTTTTGTTGTGAAATGGCGTTGATTTAGCTGGAGAAATTCTCCATTAGCCCCCATTAACACGGACACACAGAGAACGACTAACGGTTGACTATTGACGCATCCTACTCTATTAATTATCCCTTGTCTGAAACATGCCGACTGCAGGTTGAAGGAGAACCAGTACTGCATGGAATAAGCGAATTGTCCATCGAAGCTCTCAGCGGATCCATGGCAGGTTGCATGCATGAGGACGATGGGAAGATTATTCGGCAACTATAAGGTCAACAGCTGGAACTCCACCGCTATGAAGAACTTCTGCGTTTGCACTGCAGACGATTTGCGTCGGGTCACCATGAAGTGAGCAACAAAATCATGCTCGTATAGCCCGATTCCAACATTCCTGCTGAAAGAGTGCGTTTACTTCTAGGTGCCATACTTTCTAGCTATGTGCAATGCCTCCCTCCTTGCAATGGGATCATCTGCCAGTACTCAGTATCAGAATCCTATGTCTGTCTTTCACAACCCTTATAAATACACCAAGTTGGACTCCGCTATTGCCGGTTTCTGGTGGTGCCAGTCCCAAGCCTGGATAAAGGAGGAGGGCGACGCTAATCATCTTTGTCATGACTCAGCGTTGTTAAACTGCAACTAATTAAAATCAACTAACTACATGTCTGACAGTTTTTGTGGCTTACAGGCGATGCACGTATATTCTATCACGATACTACTAGAACTGCAACTAATTATTTTGCTAACTACGAGTATGCCGCTACTTCTGCTGCTTCAACTGCTGCCGCTGTTGCTACACTGCTATCGCCGCAATTGCTAGCATCGACCCAGTTCCATACAGGCCATGTGTTTCTAAAGTTACTTTCACTACACCAGTGTAGTCGATCGTGTGTCTGTTTGTGTGATTGCATGTTGCTGTTTGTCTGTGTGTGTGTTTGTGCTTGTCTTGTTGTATCTACGTGTGTTCGTGTGAGTTTGTTCAGCCATTGCAGCCTGGTCCCGTGCTTGACCTAATGTCCGCTATTTTTATGCTCACGTCTGCCGCCTGTGTGTCTGTTGATATGCGTGCCTTCTTCCCCAACGGTGTACCGATTGAGAATGATCCACAGTTATTTGTCTAATCCGAACAAAATGTAAGACTTTCTAATATGTGGACCCAACCTGTGCCTATGCAGAGCTGTAACTATCTTATGTAGAACATATAGCTTCTATGGCGTTCATGTGCAATCCGTGACATTGCTTTGAGCTACACTAGTTAAGGCAGGTACGATCATCGCTGTCACTAGACTCTTGAAAGAGTCTCGCTCACGCCCTCAAAAGTAGTCGACTGGACTACCGCAACAGCCTTTTATACTGCGTGAGAGCGGGGCTGTTCATGACGCTGTAGAATGGCCAGGATCACCTGGTGGGTGTGGAAGTTCGACCATGTGACCACCTGTACTTCGAGGTTCGGAAGTAAATCGCCGTCATTGTTGTGGCACTGATCTAAAAGTGTGGTTAAAATGGCGTCACTATATATAATACGTTTTTCAATTGTGGGTCGATTGCGATCGCCTCGGGAAAGAGCTACGAACCCCGTATTCCAGAGCTTTCTATCAAAGTTTCAGGAAGGAATTGAAGACTTACCTATTCATGCCATGTGACTATAGGCCGAGCTACTGTTTGTGCATTTGCGGTGTATTTAGTTATGTTAGAAGAAGAGCAGTCTCATATTAAGCCAGCCCTGAGGCAGCATGGGTATGAAGTGTTAGCGACTTCATTTTCTTAGCCTCGGCATATGAATACGGGTGGCCAGTTCTCTCCGTCGCGGTCTCATCGTCCCACCGACAGTGTACGGTCAGTGTACTCATTATAGCTGAGTTGGCTAGGGGGTTCAGGTGGAGCAAAAATCTCGAACCAAATTTCTGCCCTGACGGGGATTTGAATCCTTGACCTCTCGATTGACAGTCCAGCAGTTATGTTAACATGCGCTTTACAAGGCTTCTTAATAATAATAATAATAATAATAATAATAATAATAATAATAATAATAATAATAATAATAATAATAATAATATAATAATAATAATAATAATAATTGTGCATCAGTTATATTTACACATTTAGGGAACTTCACCGTTTATGCGCAAAATTCGAAGGTTTTGCACGTTTTAAGATGTTAATTAACTAGTGTATGAATGCCACTTGAGCACTCGAGCAAATCATTTGCACCAGCTTCACTTACTTTCACTTTAAAAGTGAAATACAGGTCGTCGCAGCGAATGTTTCTGCTTCGATCTTCTTCTTTTTCAAGTCAGCACTGTTACTTGTCCCTCCTTCCTCTTTTCAAGTGACCTTCCTCCACCATCTCTTCCTCCCTCGTTTCCAGAACATCCTCATCCATAATCTCTTCCTACCAATATGCCAGACTATGCATACCTCCATCCTTCCTCTCCTCGTGCCTCTTTCCCAGGTCACCTCCATCTATCGTCTCCTACTTCCTCCTCTCCACGCCATTCCTCCCTCTCAGCATCACACCAGCCTCTTCATTACCTGCCACCATTATTCTCTGTCTTCCTGGCTTTGTCGCACATGTCTCTATTAGTCTCTGCAATTCGGATGAGCTGACTGAAAGCGAATGGCATCTACCGAGCAACGGGCATCTATTTCTGATGGCGGCTTCTAGCCCACTGTTGCTGCTGCTACGGCGGCTCTACTGTCTTCTTGGCTCCTCCGAGCTCCTGATGCTTCCATTAACGGCTATCTCTAATAGCCAGCATCTCTTAAGTCTTTGTTATCACCCGGCTTCTTGTGCTCCGCCGGGGCTGCGTTGGCGCGCTTAATGCCACGGGATCGTCCATATATTACGGCCGGAGTCGCTATATGCCGTCCATCTATCACTGCTGGCCGGGCGGTCGGCCGGCGTATCAGTGTCCCGGCATTGACTGAATTCGGTTCACGGGTCGTATTGTCATGTTGACCTGTTAACTCTCGCGGGCGAGTAAATCAGGCGCCTGGTCGGTTGACCTTTTACTGCGTTTGCGTTTCAATGAGTATATGTAACCTTGACCGTAAGCGGTTAAGTTATTATTATTAAGATGGTAAGCGAGTGAGAAGAAAACTCTGACACTGGAAGTGTATAGAGTCGTAGGCCAACAACAAGACAACAAAGCATAGAAGAGGAAACCACTTTGATGAGATTGCAAAGAGACAACAGAACTCTGACACCTTTGTCACATTGTAACATGGGTCTAGGTCTCCTAGTGCGGCGGCTTGGTAGCCAGTTGGCAACATCTAGGCGTAACTCGGGTATATCGTGTATCAAAACAAGGTAGCAAAATGATAACACCCTTAACTCACCTGGTTGTTCAAAGTAATTACACGAGAAAATACGATAGGGTAATTTCCATTTTGTGAGTCTTTTAATACAATGGTACTTCTGAGATGTTCAAATAAAATTTTGTTAGATTCAATGCTTGCGGAATCATTATCCTGTTGTTTATCTTTCCAGGTCCTAATTCCAACCAGCGTCGAAGAGGCAGGCAGACCTACACTCGCTTCCAGACGTTGGAACTGGAAAAGGAGTTCAAATTCAACCGTTACCTGACGCGTCGGCGTCGCATCGAGCTGTCTCACAGCCTCTTCCTCACCGAGCGCCAGATCAAGATCTGGTTCCAGAACCGTCGGATGAAAGAGAAGAAGGAGATCCAGGCGATCAAGGAGCTCAACGAGCGAGAGAAAGTCAAGAACGGACTGACATTGGCGGCCACCACCGAAGCGCTCGAACGAGAGTCGAGGGACGAAGAGACGCGATGAAAATTGACTGATCAGTGGCTCGGGTTCAAAGCCCGATCTATTCGTCCACGAAAAGACGTTGTCGCAAGAACAGGTAACTCTTTCCAGTCGTATCAGTGAACGACTTACGAGTGTGGCGCTACCTGTGATTCTGTCGTCGTCGGTGAAGAGTCTCGCAGGTATACGATCGTGTACCTGTTTGTATACTTAAGAAAATGTCGAGTATTAATGATTTGTGCCGTTGCATTGCAGGAGGTATGGCAATGCCACTCCTGTGATTTTTAAGTAATTGATTCTAACAGATGTTCCTTATGAATGATTACGGGTATGATGTCAAGCGATGATATTCAGGGGCGTCTACGCCATATAAACCTTGGAGCAAATGCTTCTTCATCCAAGAAATGGGGGGATCTGTTAGTGTGTGTGCCACCATTAATGGGGGCGGGGAATGGGAGGTGGGAAGAAAAGGGGGATTGGAAGTTGCTCCAATGACTTAGGGGGATAGGCGCCCCTGATGACATGAACACCTGTAACTGGGGATACAAAAGGAATGTCGCAACCTGTGAGTTTTTATAACATGTGCTCTTTTACACACAGATGTGATGGGGATCATTGTTTTACTGCATCTGATGAAGCCTGTACATTACATTACCTGTGGTTAGGAGTGCCCAACTTGATACAGCTGTGACTTTACTAGTTGCGTGAAGTAGCTTATATTTTAGCATGACAAAACGCGTTACCACCGCCTGAATTGTTTATGGATGGTGCCTGTGGGTCGGAAGCTACTACAGTCCTCTGCTCAAATTCAATAGAACTCCAGCTGTCAATCAGAGTTGGTTGTCGTCCGAAAGAGAATTCTCAATGTGTGAAGTGACGTCATCGTCTAGACTTTGATCGTCCAAAGCAGAGCTGAATATTCTACGAGTGGGACATAGACACCTTACTGACCTTTCTCAAACCTGACCCATGACTTCAGCTTCAAGACACGACATGTTTGACCCGATTCGTTAGCAGAGGAGGCCCGTCGCCATGCATATCTTCTACAGTAAGCACAATAGCTATTCATATGATGTCGACTTGAGGCGTTGCGCATGGTATATGAGGCATGACGGAGGATAATGACCGTACAAGAGATCCGCCGTATTAGTAGCATTTTGTTTCCTTTACCCTGGCAAGCTGATTATTCGGAAATCGTCCAAGCTCTTCAATTTCGAACTCTAAGTCTGTCTTCTTATTCCCACAACTTAATAACTTGTCACTGAGCTGCTAAAATTCACATCCGTCACAATCTTTCTCCCACTTCACAAATCTACTTGCTGTACTCTCCCCCGTCTATAATATTTCAGTCACGTTTTTGTTATTTATGCAAAACGGCCCATCCCTCTTCCTGCATTATCACCTGTGAAAGTGGCTGAAACGACGCGAGGCAGATGCGCAGCATTAATAAACCATCAATCGATCATTTTAGCGCGCAAAAAGGATTTCCTGAAAGGTCCTTCTACTTTATGGCATTGCACTTTCTGGCTTCTGCGCGGGAATAAAATTTTAAGATTGTCAGATTCTCGTCAGTCACCGATCAATATAGTCTTTTCTCGGATAAGCCGGCGAGCCAGTGCGAGGACTCGACGGCGTCAGAACGTAGGTCAATCCAACGAACCGGAAGTTACGTCAAAAGCCATCCAACTGAGAAAGAGTCATGGGAACCGAGGTTAAAGCCGTAGACTGCGACCATTAAGCTCACTGTTCCACAAGACAATTCAATATAGAAGGCATACATGTATTCGCTGATATTACCATCTGAACAATTTTGCAATTTATGCGAATCAATTTCTGTTCGCAGGCCAACGATTTCCTATCGGATATGAAATGACTTTGAACTTTACTCGCTATATTTACTTGCCTCATTCGAAATGACTTTAGCGTCAAATAACTTAAAATTCTTATCTAAACTCTGTAACAACGTCCGGTGCTCTTAGATCTCCGACATGTATAAAAACCACCATGATTAAATCATGGAACTCAACCGGAGTAAAATCTTCCATATTTCATAATGGGACGTATAGGCCATTTCCTTTTCTGCATCTCTTGAGTACTGCGTGGATAAACTAAATCCTTGGCACGTGACTTGCATTGCATAATCTGTCTTTAGGGTCCTAACTTTCGTGGATACCAAATTATACAGTTTCATATCAAGGGAACTTATGCGCACACATCTTGCCCAGGATTGTCACATAGACTTAGTTGAACAGGCTTCTAACCGCAACTGAAATTAAATTAACACAGTAAAACATACATAGAATCGCAGAGACCTCCTAAAACTTGAACGTGAACCGTGCACGAAAAAATAAATAGACTTGAAAAGCATCAACTGATTTTAAACACTGAAATAACAGAATGAAAAATATTTTTTGTAGTTTCTAGATCAGTTGTTTATTGTAAGATGCATTTGCTACTGGACAAAGCAGATTTACAAAGAACTCATGCAAATAGTGGACCTACGATAAATATGAATGTGGCTCATTTGGTCTTGATAATGGCTCAGCAGGTAGACAACCGCTATTATTATTGAAGCGAACAAAAGTCCATAACTGCTTCACAAAACGCAGAACTGCACTGACTGAGATCCCGTGACTGAAGACATCACAGAAACGCCTCCCATGACCATAAACATGTCAGCGTATTTTTAGATCTGGTGTCGTTATTTTCTTTCTTTCTGCTATAATTTGGTGTAAGATAAAGTTGATTTTTAATTAAAAACAGGTATTGTTATCGACAAAAGAATAAACAACAATCAATATTATAATTGTTTTGCAATATTTTTCATGTTGTTCATGTGCTAAACTCTGTTTACTAGAATCAGTGGCGTACGCGACCTTTGAGCTGGAGGGGTCAGAGAAATTCTTAGGGATCTGCGGCAGCGAGCCCCTAACGACTAGAATTGTGGAGAATCATAAGCTCCCCCAGCAGGGTCTGGGCGGATTCCCGGAAGCCAACGCATCTTGAAACATTTAATTTAAAATTGAGCACAATTGGGTTACATGTTTGTGCGACGTTTTCTAGACAGAGTTCCAGTACCTTGATGAAAATTGGGGGCTGGGATACATCGAGTGCCGGTGACGCTAAGCCCCTATAGCACACAAACCCCCTTAGCGGGGTGCGGGGCAGAGCCCCCGGAAGCAAATGAATTTGCGAAATGAAACATGCCAGGAATCGAATAAGTGAAAATTCTCCTGAAAGAATTACCCATTCGCATCCAGCAAAGTCAAGAGTCACCAATCATTGCGGGGGTGGGGGGGGCCCACACATAAATATCTGATAGCACCTGCACGAATTCAAGTATTGATAGTCTTCTCCTTATGGGATTCCGCACTCCAGGACCTCCAGTCAAGTACGCCACTGACTAGAATTTGTGATATATGACATGGTGATTGGTTCTGGTCTATATAGTACTAGTATGAATCCAATGCAAAATGCCGTGTTTCACTGATGTTACTAATCTAGATTGAATGCCCGAATATGTACAGATTCTGTGTATCCAACCAATTATAATTATTGTATATTTTTACAACTGACATAACTCCTGAGATGTTGCCTACTTTCCTAAAACAATCTCATTGAAATTTCTGTCCCGTTATAAAATTGTGTCGCACTGATTTTTTTCAAGTAGGTAGGTCTAAAGTGTTCTTTCCTTGCAAGCGCATACGCCCATAGTTTAAAATCGCTATAGCTACACTAAGGCTGCATCCAATTACTTCACTACACTAGGCTACATCCAATAATTTTACTACACTAAGACTACATCCAATAACTTCACTACACTAAGACTACATACAGTAACTTCACTACACTAAGACTGCATCCAATAACTTTACTACACTAAGACTACATCCAATAACTTCACTACACTAAGACTACATCCAATAACTTCACTACACTAAGACTAACTTCACTACACTAAGGCTACATCCAAGAACTTCACTACATTAAGACTACATCCAATAGCTTCATTACACTAAGACTACGTCCAATAACTTCACTACACTAAGGCTACATCCAAGAACTTCACTACACTAAGCTACATCAATGACTTCACTACACTAAGACTACATCCAATAACTTCACTACACTAAGACTACATCCAATAACTTCACGACGCTAAGATAACACCCAATAACTCATTACACTAAGGTTACATTCAGTAACCCAATAACTTCACGACACTAAGACTACATCCAATAACTTCACTACACTAAGGCTACATTCAATAGCTCACTATACTAAGGCTACATCCAACAACTTTGTGCTTTAACTTTTATTTTCTAACATCCTTCTGTTAGACCGACTGCTGCTGAAATTATTACCACTGTTATTACTGCTGTTTCTTGTTGCAATTGGTACTAAATTATGTCTACTATATAAAGCATAATAGCACCAGCAGTGTATTAGATCCTGAACTGACGATGCCAATCTAAAGCGAGAATCTTAAGCTTCTAAATTGTCATAAAATACTCAGTTAAAGTGAGAGCTTAACGAGCATTGTTATACTGTTACGATAAATGCTACTTTTATGAGGTTGCAAGAGAATTGCTTTTGCACGAAACTATAAACAACTGTAGTCGTATTTTGTATGGTTACGAGTCTCGCAATATCTTGAACTTAAGTTAAGGACTTGTTCCTATTCGTGCCATGAAGGCTGTCGAACTCCGGACGCTGCAGGTTGTTTCATTTTACCCTAGTTTGAGGAGTTGTTAGAATTTTAACTGGGCTTTCCCAGGAATAACTTTTATTTCTGTATAAGTTGCTAATAAGGCAACTTAAAAGACGTAAGACTTACCGGAGTGACTATCTTTGGTCCCATTTTTTCGCATTCTTTCGTATCATTGCAGTAAACTAACTGTATAATTTCATCATAGACTTTAATCCTGATATAGTTTGACTCTGGTGCAATTACCTCAGTTGCTGAAAATGTATTCCATTCGTCTGCAGGTATAGTATTTTCAGTGGTAGGCTTGTACATTTGTTTAGTCTTGCTGAGGATGATTATACATATCTGTAGAGCATCGATCGTTGTGGTCCGAAAGCACATCTATCTTAGAGCCATGACCCTTGTGCCGCGACATCAGAAGCCCGTCTAAGTCTATTAATAGAGTATAATGCGCGATCTATGAATTACGGTAGTATTTTACGACAATCAATAGATTGAAATGTATGCTATCTGTGCTGTGTACATTGAAAATGTCTATCTGAGTATATGTGTCAATATTTTACAATTTATTTTCTGTAAGTAGGATTTTTGTTCCTTCCCGTGTACGTGTGCAGGACTCAATTGCTCTTATTTCGACTGAAATCGTCAAAATATTTTAATTAAAAGCGTTTGCAGTTTTGTGTGCAAATCATTGGAATCTCACACAATGGATCTGTTTTGTGTTAATTATACGAAACTTGCGATGATCCTCTTATGATTTTGCCTGCTATAGGGTTTTGCCTTTGTAATCGTTGTGGATCAATTTTCAAGCAAATTGTTTCCTGCGTGCATGTTTGTTTCTTTAATGTGTGGTTTGTCACGCTCGAAGACTTCATCTATATTTATTATTCGCGTTTGCCTTGTTCAATGATACAGTTCATTTTTTGCGCATGTATTGACTGTACTTAGATTTTTAAATTAGCCTTACTTCCATTTGTAAAGTGTGTGGTTAATTGCTGAAAAACGCAACGATTGACGTCTGTTGCACGTGATTAACATAGAGCTTGTGATTCCAGCAAATGTTGCAGATTCGTTGCATATGTTCGTTGTCTTCAAACGGAATGGTTAGAAACGTTTCTGTCACAACGCTGAAACAATGCGAAACCCCTTGACCGTTTCTAATTTTTGACCTTGCGATTGAAGGTCGTGTAGATTACGAATCGTCTGCTGCCTTGAAAACAGATATGCCATCAAAATAAACAAATCTGCACGACCCAGGTTTCACGACAGAAAGACAATAACCAGACAGTCAGGCAGACAACATAAAGACAGACAGATAGTTGGACAGACAGACAGACAGACAGACAGACAGACAGACAGACAGACAGACAGACAGACAGACTAAAAAAAGAGAGACAGATAGTTGGACAGACAGACAGAAAGACAGACAGACAGACAGACAGACAGACAGACAGATTAACAACAAATAGACAGATATACGCTGTTTTCTGTCTGTCTGTCTGTCTGTCTGTCTGTCTGTCTGACAGTGAGAGAGAAGGCAGAAGAGATATAGCTTCCTGTCGTGTAATTTACTTTTTGTCAGTTGATTCGAATTATTTTGCGCGAAGTGAACGTGGAAATTGGTTGTAGCACGATGAAACCAGTCAGCGTTGATGGTTTTCTTGTTTTCAAGTGCAAACGCAAAGATCAGCGACATGCGCCTACGAATCACTCCCCACGCATTGCAACCGAAAACCAAATGTCCATTTCCATGTCATGCTTATTTAGAGACGTCTCAGAAATTGGGTAAATTAGATGCTGCTGTTGATAGAATTGTTTATGAACTCGCGCCAATTTTTATTCTAAATTTGTATATGTACGATCTGTTATTTTGTGCTGAATTGTATTTTAAGACTTTGCAAATCATGCGATGAGGGAACTCAACGAAGTTGACAAATAGGGCGGAGGAACGATGCTCTCAAATTGAAACTGCTGACGAGTGAAACTAAGATCACGCAAGGTTTCATTAAGGAGTACGCCGAGATATGACACTCACTGCATCTTAATGTCCAGAGCCCTTACTGTATAAAATGCGAACCGACATGTGGCGCTACAATCGCCGAAGTGTGGGCCCAATCACCGTGATAGTATTAGATAAAGGGGCACAATTAACGAGGCAGTGTCTTCCGACTCTGATCTTAACCATACCTTCCACTACTGTTTGCTTTGTTGGTCGCTACAATTGTGAGTTATATAGCGCGAGTGTTCTACCTTAGTGTACTCGGAGATATTTGGTTTCAATGAGCGATTGTGTCGATTGAAATGTTCCGCTATTTTGTTACGCACTGTGTAGAGTTCTGCATTATCTTGCGCTTTGAATTTGTCCGCCGCTAAGAATCAAGCCCGTCATTTTTTTGTTGAGCATTTTATTATATATATATCTCGTTGTTTCGGTGTGATATGACTGTTTTGTTCCGCTGGAAGCCGAGAGATCTGAAGCCGCTTGGAGTGCATGTCGCCAGTGAATTTTTCTGAGTTCAGACTAATCTAGAAAAGAGTTCGTAATTCTTATATATTTGATTAGGTTAATTGCTGAATTAATTAATTCAATACCGTATGCTGTTGGCATTAATTAATTGATGGTTGGGTAAATACAGTTGACTTTTTTCAAAGATATCTCCGTTTGTTGCTTCTTCGTACTTGTATTAAACAAATCAGACGTGCGTTGCTGTTCAATATTTTCATAATTGTCAGAAAACAATAAAAATATTATTATGGTAATATTTATTGTTTCTTTCCTCACGGCTGATATCCATAAATTAGGTTGAAAGATAAATTAGGCTTTAAGAAACAAATTGCATAATTTTTTTTAATCCACCATGTTATTTACACTTCAAACACATTGGTACAAGGTAACAAATTTAACGTTATATAACATAACATAACATAATTCTTTATTGAAACCAAAATAACAAGTAACAGTGCAACAATTAAAAGCAGTTCAAGAAGGTCGCAAAGGTAGGCCCAGTAGGGAGGACTCCCGCTATTAGGGACACCTAAAATATAATGTATGCCATGAAACAACACTTCACTAAAAAAGAATGGATTAGCGCACCATATAGGCCTAATATTTGATTCAGACATCCATTTGCCCGTACTGCTATCATGCAGACCCGCGCTTTCTCGGTGGTTGGCCCGACCATATGGAATGGCCTTCCCTCTGAGCTGCGCCTACATCCTAGGTCTTCCTCTGGTACCTTCTATGACCACCTGAAAACTGCTCTTTTTCGCCGTGCTGGAGTCGGGAGCGCCTCTGAGAAGTTCCCTTGAAGTGGCGCTATATAAATTTACGAATGAATGAATGAATGAATGAATTTAATAGGCCATAGAAATCCTAATTAATCAAATGACTTCTAAAGCGTCTTTATAATAATACACGCCGCAGTCAAAGTAATAATCCAGTAGAGAAGCCATGCAGGCAGAAATCCGATAAGTCACAGAACCCAGAAGTCCAACTACGGAGGGTTTGATGATGATGATGACGGGTTCTCTCTGTCCGAAGGGAGGTTCATTGGCTTTATGCCACCCTGGGATGAGATGAGTGAGGTGGTTTCCCGTTGCCTTCCTCAAAAACAATTGTGAGTGAGAAACGTGTCCAAGGTCGCTACCCAGTGGCTTGAGGTAGATTCGGACCTGCGACCCTCCGGTTACAAGGCACAAAAACATCCGCTACACCACCACGTCCCATGGAGGGTATAACCAAGCTGAAATAGACGAGTTCTAAGTTCAATTCTTGAATGTCCTTATAGAACCGACTGGACTTACAAAGCTGGTCAGTGAATTCGAAAGCCACTGAGAAGACCTGAGAGCCCAACACTGTGTTAGTTCGAGGCACAGAACGAGTAAAAGGATCTCCTCATCTACTGCAATACTTGTTGGCATAAGACATGAGCAAGGAGCGGAGATAAGTCGGCTCAAATGAATATCAGACAGATTTTAAACTGAATTCTTTGTCGATGGTCCACTAGTGTAATTAGAGAGCTGAGTGCACGAACAACTATCGAATGAAGAAATAGCTGGCTATTGTCGGCGTACAAATGGTAGTCTAGAGAACTTTCATCGAGAAGTAGTAAGTAGTAGTTCCAGTTTAACGACACTGTGTGATAACAAAGATCATTAGCGTCACCCTCCTTCATCCAGGCTTGGGATTGGCACCGCCACAGTACGAGCAGTGGCGGAGTTCTCATTGAGAAGTGTGTCGAATGGAGTGGAATATAGTGTAAGTAAGTAAGTAAGTAATAATAATACTTTAAATAATACAAGTCAAATGCTTACAGTTTACAAAACAGACAGTTGATGTAAAATGTTATTGTCGTTGGATCTGGAAAAGCCCCAAACCGCCCCCATCTATTAACAGTTACTATGAGCGCGTTTGACGCTCGCTTCAACAACTGTTCGGAGAATGGCGAGTTCATTGGTAGTCGATGATGCAAAGTCTACATATTCGAAGTATAGCGCCGTATCAGACTGCATCTGCGATATTCTTGGCAACAGATGTTGTGTTGCTGGAAATTCAGTAGTCCAGTGTTTCTGGAAATTCAGTAGTGCAGTTCTGAAGACCTACAGGAGAAGCACGTGGAAACACAGGACTGTTCGTTTTTAGTCGTTACTAACCACGTGGCGGCTATACAGTGATGATTGTAGGTGTAACTAAAATCATCCAATACGAAAATTAATTAACGCCATTTGATTAGTTATACTAGATTTTATCCGGTTTTATGCCTAACTATGAAACACAAATTTCACACCTAGGTTCGACCTATATACTTGAAAATTCTCTTCAGTAACCTGTTTTTTTTCATTAGGCATTTCTCTTGTCCACTCTTCGGAAAGTAACGTTTGATAACATCAGACTCTTCTGTGTTAACAGAAAACACTCATAAACAAACATCATCTGTTATTAATTGATCATGCTCGTAAAAACTCCAGGTTTCTAAAGCACTACTCTAAAGCTAAGCGCAAGGCACCAGCTTAATCTAAAGCTAAGCGCAAGGCACCAGCTTAATCTAAAGCTAAGCGCAAGGCACCAGCTTAATCTAAAGCTAAGCGCAAGGCACCAGCTTAATCTAAAGCTAAGCGCAAGGCACCAGCTTAATCTAAAGCTAAGCGCAAGGCACCAGCTTAATCTAAAGCTAAGCGCAAGGCACCAGCTTAATCTAAAGCTAAGCGCAAGGCACCAGCTTAATCTAAAGCTAAGCGCAAGGCACCAGCTTAATCGTCGTGTGAGAGGATTTGTCCGGAGGAGATGTCATAATGTAGTCTATTTGCCCGCTGGCTACAGCAGTTTGCCTGAACTTGCCATATATTTTTATGCACTGCTATAGTTTAACGTCTAAATGATCAGCAAAAACAAGTCTCAACGAAGATAAGTCTCAGCAAAAACAAGTAAGCTGTTGAACAGATAATTTGGCGGTAGATGTTGTTGTGACGGTAACAGAGTAGTCTACAATTTTCCAGTTAAAACTTAACCAAAGCAGAGTTGTTTGCAATGTTGCATGTGCATATGCAAATTAAGAAGCCCGACCGGCATTGCTAATAATTACAATTATATCTGCAGTGGTTATAAAACTGAACTTGAATAATGAGTTTACAGCCTTTGAACTTTCCGACAACGTGCGGACCGCCTTCAACAAACGCTTGAAGTATTTGCTTAAGAAAATTAAAGAATGAATGAGAGAGTCGGATCAACAGACAAAGAGTAAATAAACAAATACGCGAGATGCATCACTACTGATTCGCCGCCGTTGCCGAGTCAAAAGTGGCAACAAAGACAACCATTGTCGAGTCAAATGAACATGTTCGCGGCGAACGCTTTGTCTTGCGTTTTCGGATAATTTATTAACCCATCTCTTGGCTTTTCGGAATGAATCTTCTCCACGACTCACGTCCAGTCGTCCATTGGTTTCTCTCTGATGGCCGGTCATAAATTGAACTCAATTGTCGCTACGTGTTCGCAATTGCGTCGGCAGCCATTTGCAATTCTGTCAGGTGCGAACCTTGCGCGTTATATACGCTTATACATAGGCAAATACTAGAGCAGCCGATGAAGGAACAGCGGCGCATTAAGCAAAGCACTATAAAGCCGTTTTAGCCTAATAAATGTCTCGATTGTGTGTTCTACTTTAGTTTGAACGCCGCCCACAAAACCATTATACAATAAATCGCAATGGTAAGGCAATTACTATACTCTTCAAACTGACGCACAAAATATGTTTTGATATGTCTTCATGGCTGTAAATATTTTAAAACTCTATAATCACGTGCTCAAATTAGATCGTGATGTCACAGTACCCGTTGAGCGACCCGCTACTGTCTTTCTGCACTTTAGAAGTGCTTTTTAGGCAAATTGTGAGGTAAGGCTAAGCATAAGGTCATTATTGATATTTATGTACTGTGCATTGATACAGAGCCTTCAAAACCGCTGAGAAGATATACTGTAGGCCCTACAACATGCCACACAGTCTTAAGTTTTCAGTGAGTCGTTAACGACTGAATTATGATTGAGCATTTTGGAAATGGTCACTTCACCTACAATTCACTCTACAGTTGGTACGTATAAGTCGAAACTCCTAAAGCCAAGCTAATGGCTACCATGCACCTAGGCACAACTTAAGACATATCTTTCTCGCATCAGAGTAAATTTTTCACAATACTGGATTCGCAGCAAAACATCCGATGGTTGAGGAAATTCATTCATCATGGCCACTGTTACATGGTCCCCTATATTTAAGTAATTGGCTCAGTCTAGAGGTACGATTTAAAATATTTTATTTACAACAAAATCATTATTAACAAAAATTTAAGTTTCGTAACGTTCAAGAAACTCTCTATCACAAAGTCTTACACTGTCGAAGAGTTGCACAGAAAACGCCGCAGCGAAACACCCAACACTCCTTCAACATTTGAAGAGTTGAACATCAAACGCCGTAGCGAAAAGTCTTCTTCACCAGACGAAGAGGATACTTAACATACGCCTCAAATAAACAGCAACATCAGAACCTATTCATGAAAGAAGAGTACGCTTAACATACGCCTCAGAAAATACTCAGAAAATAGCAGCGCTGTCGGTCTCAGAGGGCAACGAGACAACGACCTTTGTAGAAAAAAGAAGTAAGCCTTAGGCTCTCCTGTAGAAAACTCTAAGTACAACTGGAGACTTGGCAGAAAACCCTACTACACAGAATACCTTGTCTGGTCGCTAACAAAATGCCAAGCTCGACGATCCCTTGAAAACAATCCTTATGTTGCAAACTCCCTTGAGCCACTCCTTCTAAGAAACTGGTCAAGCGCAACCAAGAAACAAGAGATTACATATGAAACAAGAGGGCAAGTATGTCACACCATCTTCATCAATGCGATTTTACATTGACGCAATGTCGACGTGACGAGCCACCAAGTTTTCGACAGGTCCAAGCATGTAGCGTATACGTATTACACATTGGGGCCCTGACGCATTGTAAACACTGGTCTGACGTCATCTGTGACTGTTTACTGACGGAGCTTTAGGAAATATATAAGCCACTGAACGGGTTTGCGACTATATAAAGAGGTAGCAAATACATTTTTTGAAAGTATGGTGTAGTGACAGAGTATTGTTAACTCAGCTGATTGTTTTGAGATACAATTTCATTGATATTCTGTAACGATAGCAATTTATAGATTTGTACGCAAAAAAGTTTGATCGTTGGCGACAGACAGTGTTTAATCTAGACGGCTTGGGGGAATGTCCCCCCAGGATTGATGCTTCCCCCAGAGGCCAGCAATATTACAATGTAGAAACCCTTAGGGGAGGAAAATTCCCCCAGGATACATGTGTATACATGTTCCCCCCAGAGAGATGAAAAGGTCATCACCTTTTCTGAGAGAATAATTGCTATAGAAAAAGTTTAAAAAATCGGACGAATGACTAAAAAGGTCAACTTTTTTTGAAGATGAAATTAGGAAAAGTCCGAAACTTTTCAAGATGGATGAAATTACAGAAAAAATTGTGTGTTAATTCGTTGGTCCCCCAGAAACCTTGTTTCCCCTCCCAGAAGAGGGGGACTAGATTAAACACTGGGCGACAGAAGTATTCCCGTAAATGAATTGCCTTGAATTAATTAAACAAAAAGACTTGGTGTCTTTCCTCAAGTTAACATTACGCTTCAAAATTGGTGAATCTGGATGCGAAGCTTGATCGATTCGCAAAAATGAAAACGAAAGGTCTAAGAGGTCGGCTGATCTAGAATGCGAAACGTGATTTACGACTTCGAAGAATAAACAACAATCTTCAACTAGATCAATATGCACTTCGATGTTTAAGGTCGGTTTTAATAATAATAGTAATAACAATCACAAGATTACCTACGCTACAAAGCAACTTCCTTGCACATATTGACGTTCAAATTTAGAAACTAGTTTACTGCAGTGTTGTAGATTACAATACTGAAGTTCCCCCTTTTTTTACTATGGTGGATACCTGGCGAGCATTAGAAAGATTTGGAAAACCGCGTGCTAAAATGTTAAAAACTAGATAAAAATCGATAAAGACACTGATATACCTGCATGTGTTTGGAGTCTGCATATACAGACATGCAAAAATTTAAAAAAAATCATGGCTTCAGACTCAATAATATAGGGTGATACACGTCATACGTAGACACTTGCCTATTCCTACGTTTGTTATGTAGAACCACCATTGAACTACTACTTTTAGAAATCCGGGCGGTCGACAGATTTTACAAATATTGCAGAGTGTTAGGTCATAGGCTAAGTTATCGTACCATATAACTGAGGAAGCAACTGACGACGTGACCGGATATCGACCGACATGGATGAGGAAGCATGTCATTGGAAAACTGGTTGCCTTGTTTAGTCATCGTCTGACATGTTTGTGGAAGATTTTTCTCCCGATGTGACTGTGGTATTACTAATAACTTGTTTATCATCCGAAATGTTTAGGGAAGCCGACTGATCAGACGGAAACTCGTGCTGGCTGTCGATGTAACCTTCGTCTTGAAGCAATGACCGTGGCGATGGTAATAAAGCTGCTGATTCTGAAGGTTGCTACGACAACGATGACAGTAAACTAGTAGCCGCGATGACGATGATGACAATGGCGATGATTAAAGTAATAACATCACAGAAATTAGTAGGGCCACAGATTAGGTGACATGTCATTTTCCGCTGTAATTGATTGCTATAGATCAGTCAACAGAACAGCGACGGACTGCGACCGATACGAAGACGAATACAAATACAAGGACACAGGAGCTGCTGGGATACAGACAACTGCTGCATGTGTACAGTGGTTCTGTGATGGAGGGGGGAGGGGTCGTTGCAGGTGACTTAGCCACTGACGAACCCCTACCAGACAATATGCGATAGCACAACCACTGATCGTCATCTCCTGACACATGTGAATATGCAGCTGGACTCTATCAACGGCACCTATCCAAATCTGCAATCAACCACACCCCATTACATGTGGTTGAACCAAACTCTTATAACTTCTCAGCTCTTTCTTTGTAGTCTTACGGACTGATCTTCTGGATGTTAACCTAATTATGGCTTGGTTTTGGTGCGTCATCGGTTGATGCTTTATGCATTAGACAACGGTGCAACAGAAGTTACTAATTACAATTACAATCAGAGTGCCTATACATTTACAACCACGGTAAGGTAATCAGCGCTTTTGTGAGATATAAGCGTAATTGGTGTGGGGTACGAGAGGTACCCGTATCCCCACTTTTTGGACTGGGTTACCGTAACCCCCACTTTTTAAACAACGCCAATCAATATTTTATTATTGTGCCTTCCCAGAGATCGCAGTCTCCGCCGTGCTTGGTGTATGTAGATAGAGTGAAGAGTATTTACCACAAAAGTACGAAAGTACTTAGATACAAAGGTAAACAGAGAGTCAGACAAACTGAGTCACAGGCAGCCAGACAGGCAGACTTTCAGCTACACAGGTCACCAGCCCGCAGGCCGCAAACGCCACAGATCTGGGCCACGGTTACACTCTTCTTGGAAAGATCTGACATCAGCCTCACTCTCCGCCTTATGATTGCCATTTTAGCCATATCGGGATGTGGAAATGTAGGTCAATGGGCAAGCTTCTATAGGCCCCTATCCTTTATGAGTTACAAATCCGTATAAGGACCCACACTTATTTTGTCGGCCTTGAAATGACTTCTCACCCCTCAGCCCTCACAATCTCAGAATCAATAGCTGTCTTTGGTTAAATATATCCGAGCCGGCTAGCTGAAGAAAGCTCCCTCCGTTACATAATCAATCAATCAATCAATCGATCGATCGATCAATCAATCAATCAATCAATCAATCAATCAATCAATCAATCAACCAACCAACCAACCAACCAACCAACCAACCAACCAACCAACCAACCAACCAACCAACCAACCAACCAACCAACCAACCAACCAACCAACCAACCAACCAACCAACCAACCAACCAACCAACCAACCAACCAACCAACCAACCAATCAATCAATCAATCAATCAATCAATCAACGTTTTTTTATTGTCAACCTTTGTGAACTAATACATAACAGAAAAGATAAGACACACGTACTGGAACATAGGCAGCCAGTAGGGCCCCAGAAGAGATAGCAAGCTTGGTGTGTGTAGACAGAGGAGTATGTACCACAAGTACGAAAGTTCTTAGATACACAGGTAAACAGAGAGTCAGACGAGCTGAGTCACATATAAGCATTTAAGACGTCATTGATTTTGACTTACACACCTCGTGTTCTGATTTTGCTGATAGGGAAAACGGACCAATTTGTTCTAAAACGAAAACGAGTACATGATAATTATTATAGACGATAAAATTGCCGTTATAGTAACACGGACAATTTCTAGAGCGCCGTAACGCGACCATGCCGCTACAAGGGCGCTGTGCAAGTTATGGAAGTAAGCTCATCAGCGTTTCATAATCTTACAGCTTAAGTGCAACGAGCTGAGGTTGAAAGCCATTTAGTTATTCCATGGTCACTCTGGAGAGTAAATTTTTTAAGTTGACCCAAGTTCCATTCCATCTGGAGAGTTACAAGAAAAAGCATAAGTATTTTGGGTTAAATATGGCTTGAAATGTCTGCTTCGATGTCTGCCGCATCCTCATAACAGCTGGATATAAACGAGTAATTAAATTTAAAGCGTTTCTGAGTTTATGTAAGCCCCTATATTAAACTAATACTGCAATTAAAAAGATTGCTTGTTTTTATTGACACAAAAATTAATAATACTGGCAAGGTAATATTATGTCCAAAATGGTCTCCATGCGAAAATCGAAAGTGGAGCAGAAATTGGTACCCCTACTTTTAGACCAAAGTTACGCCCATGTTGTAAGGTACCTGCAGGGCGCTATATTAAGCATCCAGATGCATAAATACATATATAGGGCCTACACGCATATTGTCTCTCGTATCGCGTTACAGCCCATCACACTACATCTTTCGATACGGCAAGGCATAGTAATCGAAGGGAAACTGAGAGCTGTTAAGTGCGGCTTTTACAGGTTGTGTCACAAAGGCCAGCTCTTACTGTTAACAAAGTCTTTTGGCTGAAACGCAGACAGGCTCAACAATTACATAACAAACGTACATGTGGGCCTAACCATTTTGTTACTAATGACATGGCTTTGAAAGAAACTTAAACGAAATGATACGGTGATCAAAATTTCAAAAGCGTTACTGTTCGAAGACTTATTGCAGTAAACAAACTTATTGATGGAGCAACACATCATAGATCATGTTACGTCATGCCATGTCACAGCACTGATCACATGGTATAAGTAGAGATCGTAATCGTAAATTTGTATAGCGCCAGTTCAGGAGAAACTCCTCAGAGGAGCTCCCGACCTGACAAAACCAAACCACGATCGAAGAGGATGGATTTCAAACGCTTGCGGAAAATGGGCAAAGAAAGACCAAGAAGCTCATTACGGAGGTTGCTAGACAACCTATTCCAGAAAGCACTGTGAAAGATCGAGCCATAGGGACAATCAGTTCGCCTTGTGCCACAGAAGGAAGCTATTTACGCCCTGGTATGAATGACACCGGCAACAGCTCCTTAAGATAAACTGGGGCACGGTCTGCAAGACAATTACGCATAAGCATTCTATAGAATCTTAAACTCAATGCGTTTTTTTGCATAGGCAGCCAGTGCAGTTGCTCCCGCATAGCACTTAGAACAGATTGCAAATGATTAATGCGCGATAAAGTTAAGCCCGCATAATGAACTCTGGTGCATATGAATGCAATGCATCAGCTAGAGGTTGTGGCGGCTTTAGATGTTAGCGAGCGGCGTACCGAGCGAATCTGACGTAGGTGGTAGAAGCAGGTGCGGCATACATTTCTCACGTGTTCTGAAAGGGTGAATTCCTGGTTCAGGGTCACACCACAAACCCGCACAGTGGTACAGAAAGAGACGCCAGGAAAAGCTGTGCTGCTGATCGGATAGATCAACTTTGGATATCTGCCTGCGACTCCCAACCCCACTTGAACAGCGTCCTTCCTTGGTTCAATCAGAGGCGCTTGGATGACATCCAGGCGCCAAGCATCTCCGGTGTCATGAGCAATTTCTCCATTAGGGAGATAGCATCTGAACCAGGGCCCTGGACATATGCCTGGGTGTCATCGGGATACTGATGCGCCGCAACTCAAACAGAAGACGGAACCTGGTTCAGGTCAGCGGAGTAGAGAATGTACAATTGTACATGTAGCGTATACAGAGGGCCTAATATGGAAGTCTGTGGAAGGCCAAATGATACCTCTGACCAAGAGATCATATGCCATGGTATCGAGCTCTGGATTACGATACTACACATAGCGTATCACATCATATACCACAAAAATTATGCTTTGACATGTTATGTTATTCAACGAGCTGCTATTGTCCTGATCACCTATTGGACTCAATGCGACTGGCGCAATATCGTTCGACAAACAATACAATGGAACAGTGTATTAGATATTGCTCTCCTTCCAAAGTTCAGAAGTGCTCACGCCATCGCACGACAGAGCATCGATGGCGCTCAGCAGCTGTGAGCAGAAGACTTGCTCAATGTCCCTACTCAGCCAAAACCTTGGGTGGGCTCGAACCCGTACTCATCGTGTTACAAGCCCAGCGCCCTAATATAGGCTACTATTTCCCATGAGACAAAAGGCTTCGGTTACCATGGCAATCTGTAAAGAAGGCAAGTGCTTGCTGTTCGAAGGCGCTGAAAGCGTTGGCTCGAAGACAATTAGCCTTGACAAACGCCAGAACAAAAGCTGATTGAAAAACTCCATGATTTGATAATTGCGCAAGTGAACGATCTTGTCCTCTTATAAGTATTTAATCCAATAATTCAAAGCTGATAATTTTATAATGAAAAAATGAACGAGGCGTTGACAGTGCCCTATAGTTCTCTAATGAGTAAAATTTATCATTCTGTCGAATTGCCAATCAAATAATTTGTGAGAATAAAAAAAAAACAATATGGCTATTTTAAACTAATTAAACAATAAAACCGTCACCCTGAGGCGCATTGCCTGTGGGCAATATAGATCAGCTTTCAGATTTCAACGAAAGTTCAGTCGAACGCCGTACATTGTTCTCCTCAGTGAATCCTGCTTGGGCCACGCAGCCTGGGTCGTTTTACATGTCATAGCATTGATCAGACCGTATCGCTAGTAGAGATCGCATCATATCACAGCTGACATAATTTATCATATATCGTGTAGCACACTGTAGCATGCTAGCACACAGTATCATATATAGTATTGTTATATCGTTTGTAGGTCTACCTCTATCATATATAGGCCAATACACATCGAGTTTCATTCGGTAGTCTCGTATTCTGTCAGATTACGACAAAACTTGCTATGCTCTGATTCTAGTTGAAGAGAAATACTTAGTCCCATAACTTTACCCTCTCATTGATGTGCTCGATAGTGTAGTGGTTAGCGTGCTCAACCGTCAAACGAAAGGTCGGGGTTCAAATCTCCGCCGGGGCAGAAATTTGTGTCGAAATTTCTGCTCCATCTGCACCCCTAGCCATCTCAGCTATGAGTACACTTACCGTACGCTATGGGTGGGCAGATGAGACGGCAAGGGAGAGGTTTGGCAACACATCCTCATGTGCCGAGGCTGAGCAAACACTTCATACCTATGCCTGCATCTCTGGCTAGCCTAAGGAACCGTTCTTCTTCTTCTTCTTCTTCTTCTTCTTCATCATCATCATCATCATCATCATCATCATCATCATCATCATCATCATCATCATCATCATCATCATCATCATCATCATCATCATCATCATCATCATCATCATCATCATCATCTTCTTCTTCTTCTTTTTCCTCCTCGTCCTCCTCGTCATCCTCGTCCTCCTCGTCCTCCTCCTCCTCCTCTTGTTTTTCTCCTGTGCAGAAAGTATTCACATTTGTATTTCAGTGCATTTGCCTATATAATGATGGCTTTACCCAGTACATTTAGGCTTCTGCAATGTGGGCTGTAGTTTTGCTGCACTTCTGCTAAACTGAGCCATGAGCAATTACTACGACTTAAACACGATCCTGTGTAAAAATCCGTCGTCTTCAGCACAACTTGTTCCCGTAATCTTCCGTTCAAAATGGCGCTATAGAAGTTTTTAGATTAGATATAAGGAGAGGTTGGTATTAACCAGGTGACAATCACCTGGTTTTTACGGCGCTCTCCGGGTCACGACCTGTCTCGGTTGTGAGGGTGGCGACAGCAATAAAGACGGGGAAAGTCTGCACAGAGGTTATTATGAGGCACTTCCCGTGATAACCGATTGGAAGATTAGTCCATTAACCCCGACTAAGATCGTGGCTTCGGCCGGAGGGCAGGCGACATCGAGGAACCAGGGCATGAGACAGACGATGAGGGAGAACTAAAGCCAGATCCCATACTCTAGAAGTAGACATAGGCATACGTAGAAAGTATGTGGCGAAGGGTGTTTGAGAGCAGGACATGTGGAAGGAGGGAGAGATCTGGAGACAGGCAGAGGAAGGTAAAGCGACAGACATACAGAGAGACAGAGACAGGAGAGGTGAGGATATAAAAAAAGATAGAAGAGCAGAGGAGGGGAGATGACAGAAGAGAATAGGAGAGCAGAGACAGACAGACAGACAGACAGACAGACAGACAGTCTGCAGTAAGTCAGAAAGTCAGACAAACAGCCAAAAACTGAATTCAGTTACAGAGCGAGGGAAAGAGTACAAAGAAGTAGAGATAATGCATGGACCGATGGAGGAGATCAAGTGTGTTATTAAGTGAATATCAATAATCAAGGGCTGATTGATAAACGGCCTCATCTTTGTCAGAATAGGCCAACGGACAGATTAGAATGAAAAACTGAGCCAGAACTGATCTAATATGGACGTAACAGTGGGTGTATGGAGGAAGTGTTGGTATGTGCATTTACATGGCTTGGTTGAGAGTGTAAAGTCTGTGTGTGTTTGTGTGTGTGTGTTTGTGTGTGTGTGTGTGTGTGTGTGTGTGTGTGTGTGTGTGTGTGTGTGTGTGTGTGTGTGTGTGTGTGTGTGTGTGTGTGTGTGGCTGTGCTCATGCTGTGGTTATGCCTATGTGAGCTTCTGAACTATGTAAGGAAGCCGTCATCAAATGACAGTTGTATATGCTTTGGCATAGGCGTGTGAGTACGTAGTCTGAAAGCTGGGTCCAGAGTTTGACCTTGGCTTATGGGCCTACTACCTTACCTTAATTATTTGCTTTCACCACTACATGTGCTTCTCATATGTGACGTGATATCTGGTAGATATGTCCAGTGTTTGATTCCAAGAGAAGTAGCAAATCGTTTAGCATTGCAAATCCTGATGATCAGTCATCCAAAAAGAATGAATTGCAACTTGCAAGACCGTCTCTGCGCTTAGCTTGAGTGATATACAGCAATATCTAAGGAGTCTTTGTTTAGCATACCTCATGCCCTATTCCAAGCTAGCTTTCTTTGCCCTATTTCATATACGTCAGCTGCAGAAGGTCGCGAGATCACAAGCGATCATTATCACGTGGTTCGGCTTTTATTAATGGGTTGTTTTGCAGGAGGATGGAACCCTCGCTGGGACTCTGTCACTGAACGCGACAATAACACTAATATGTTAATGTCGAATCTGTCATACACAACGAATCAAAATTGAGCGTCAAACTCATAAATTATCTGAGTTTCCGCAGAGCGCCCTCTGCCAGCAGATAATTTTAAACTAAACTCCTTATTTTGTTTCAACGCAGCAGGACATTCAACAGGTATCTTCTTCTTCTTTAAGTTCAGGGCATTTGAAATGAGTCAGCAGAAAGTGTTTTTTTTACACTTTTGCTTTAGAATGGCATAAGTACAAGTCGATAAATTTTGGATAAGAGAGTCTGAATGAGGAACTTCTTGATAAGGACTTCTTGCTATGAACCTGGAAGCCACTCGAGAAAGAAGGCTGCAGTGCATCTCAGTAATTAGGCCTAGTCCACCATTTTCTTGATGAATGCCAAAAGAGAACAGCCTTTCCCTATATAGCGGACAATCATTGCTAACTTGAAGTTTCAGCTGCCTGTACTAGCCGAATCCACGATTTTCAGGCCGCAAGTAGCGCGTGGCCCCAAATCCAGTCAGCACTGGACGAGCAGATACACGGCTAAATGCATTGGCTGACCTCACACACGAAGATCACCATGACGACCGCCGACTCTGACGTCATAAACAGAACCAGCACAAAAGCTACACGTCAAATAGAAAATACAAATGCAGAGTGACTCAGCTCAATCAATCAATCAATCAATCAATCAATCAATCAATCAATCAATCAATCAATCAATCAATCAATCAATCAATCAATCAATCCTTTTATTGAAGCCATTTGAAGTACAAGGAAAATACAACATAAAGTTTGAACTTTGGCAACAAGAGGAGACCCAAAAGGGATCTTGATCCCGCTTAGCAGGGCCACCTAGTTAACATTTATCGTAATACAAGTAAATGGCAGCACAATCAATACTTTTAGCGGTAACATCGATCAAGTTATATGATCAGCAGGTAAAAGAAACAATGATAGAATTCTTAACTAAAGAAAACATTTGAGCAAAAGATTAAGAATGTATGTGTGGCAATGCGTAGTCACGGTTTTAAGTTTCACGGAGGTATTGGCGGGCGGTATATCAGCAGTTTGGAAGGGAGTCAAGCAAAGATGATTGTGTTGTTTGTTTGTGTTGCCAAAATTATGACGACCTAAGTAAGATTAGTCTTCGATACTTACAGACGACCGTTTCAAATTTGCGTGAACTTCGAAATTCTAAAATCTTCAAAATTTCTCATGACGTCTTTTGTTGTCATGCACTCAATACAAATTTCCTGTGTGGATTACCTACAATTCCCATTTCTTTCCCAGCAGACCACCCATACTTTTAATTCATCCGAAAAATGGGCGCAACACAATTTGTACACCGAGAGTCAAAAGTAGAGGCAGAGACATATCTAAAACCTAACCTTTGATTGGGGTCACGACCTCTCTGGTTTCACTTATATTAAGCGCATAAAGGAGAAACTAACAGCATGTTCCGAATTAACTTCACCACTAGCAGATCCAGGAGAAGGAGTCAGTTTTACCGTGGTTGACGTCATGTATGGTAGAGCTTTAAAATTTTGTCTACCTTAAAGTCGCTAACAATTATTAAGACTTTTTTCAGCTCTCGTCACGATTTCAAGGTTTAAAATTGTCAATGTAGCTGATAACCTTTTCTAGTTAACAAGTGCGTTACTTACTAACTTACTTCCTTACAAATTCTATGGACAACACTTGCCGGAAAAGG